>JAJEJO010000950.1:182106-338468 GCA_020662805.1 Glaucomys volans | reverse complement strand
ATTTAGAGACAGGGTCTCACTGAGTTGCTTAGGGCCTCGCTAAATTGCTGAGGCTGGCTTTGAACTCGCGATCCTCCTGCCTCAGTGGGATTACAGGCGTGCGCCACCGCGCCCGGCTTCCCCACCCTCTTTCACTCTTCAGCTTACAACCATCAAACCTCTACTCACATAACATCTCCAAAATTTCTTCAACTGTGGTTGCCACAAAGGTGGGAGAAGATGCTCTTAAACTGTTTGGAGGAGCACAGCCGGCTGACAGCTTCTAGTAGCTGCACCTTCCTTTTGATCTGTGATCCTGAGCCCATGCTCAGTACCCGCCCTCCCCATCCCATAACCAATGATGGACATGGAGAGATATTAGAGTTGGGCCAAGTCTCTGTGCAAGACTCCTTTAATGGGCAACCTCTGCTGGAGAATTCCTCATTGGCCTGGCTAGGGCTCTCAGACTACAGTCTGAGGCACTTTTTGCTCTATCTTCCTTCCTTCCTTCTGTCCTCTCACGAGCGTCAGACCTGTATTGTGGCACTTTCCAAAGGCCCTCCCGTCTGCTCTGGCTCTCTTCCCTTTTATCCTTCATAGGCAATAAACCTCTTGCATGTCTTGTCTGGGCGTCTTCCTCTTGGAGGATCTGAACTGAGCAACAGTGATCACCAATCTTTCCACTGCCAAAGCCTATACCTTGTTTTCTGTCATCCCAGGAAATTTCATGACATTTAACCCATCTGTTTCAGATTTTTTCCCCATAGTCTCCATGATCTGATATTTCCCAGTTTTCTCCTTCCTCCCAGGTCATTTTACCTTTTTTTTTATTTTTTATTTTTTTATAATAGGCTTTCCCTTCTATAACCAACCCTTAAATACTGGTTATCCTTAAGAATCTACCTGTGGCCCTTTATTCTTTTCTCTCTCTTCATTCTCTCAAAGGGATGTAACTGATTATCAGTGTTTTAACTGGCATCCTTGCTAGTAACTCAAATCTATCTCAAGTTCAGGGTTCATCCCACAACTTCAGAGAAACATATGGTTTCCTGCTGAAAATTTCCACTTTGATGAGTTAAGGCCAATTACACTGGTTCTGGCCTTAGTCCTATAAAGCTTCTCTGTCTCAGTGACTGGCACCACACTCCTACAGATCGCCCACAAGGACATTTGGAATTTCACCTCAAAAACCTTTTCCATTACATGCCTTATGTCATTTTTGATTTGTGATCCTGACTTCAAAATATTTGACATCTGTCACTTCCACTCCAAGTCTATAAGCAATAGCCTCAGTTTAAGTCTTTATCTTCTCTCGTAAGATTTTCAAAATAAGTCGGGAGTAATGGCGCATGCCTGTAAACCCAGCAATTTGGGAGCCTGAGGCAGGGGGATCAAAAGCTCAAAGTCAGCCTCAGCTTATGGCCAAAGGCGTCTTTCTAAGATGCACATGGATGACATTAGAGGCAGTACGATGCAGAAGTAAAGAACACAGTCTTTAGCAAAATGAATTTAGGTTCAAATCCTGACTGCTGCTAATTAGTTGTATGAATATGGCCAGTCACTTAATATTTTTGAGCTTCAGATACCTCATTTGAAAAAATAAATATAAATAGGGGCTGGGGATGTAGCTCAGTGATAGAGACCATGTGCTTAGTATGGTGTGAGACCCTAGGTTCAATCCCCATCCCTGCAAAAAATGAAAGAAAGATAATAAAAGTATTTGTCCCTGTAGAATTGTGGTGAAAATTAAATAATAAATGAAAGGTACTTGGTACAAGATGTATGGCTAAAATGTGTTTGTTTGTTTGTTTGTTTGGTGGTGGGGGGTGGGGGTACCAGGGATTGAACCCAGGGGCACTCCACCACTGAGCCACATCCTCAGCCCTATTTTGTATTTTATTTAGAGACAGGATCTCACCAAGTTGTTTATTGCCTTGCTTTTGCTGAGGCTGGCTTTGAACTACGGATCCTCCTGCCTGGGCTTCCGGAGCTGCAGGGTTTACAGGTGTGTGCCAATCACACCCAGCTTAATGTGTGTGTGTGTGTGTGTGTGTGTGTGCGTGTGTGCGTGTGTGTGCGCGCGCGCGCGCGTGCATGTGTTTTAGTTAATGCAGTTGTCCTTTGATATCTTCAGGGGGTTGATTCTGGGTACCCCTGCAGATTCCAAAATGCAGATGCTCAAGTCCCTTATATAACCCAGGTGTGTCTTCCTATACTTTAATCTTTAGATTGCTTATAATACTTAATATGATGTAAATAATGCAAATACTATGTAAATAGTTGTTATTCTATATTGTTTAGGAAATAATGACAAGAAAGTATGTACATGTTCAGTATGCACATAATTTTTTTTTTTGGTACTGGGGATTGAATCCAGGGATACCCAACCACTGTGCTACATCCCCAGCCCTTTATTATTATTATTTTGTTTTGGTTTGGTTTTTTGTTTTTTTTGGTGCTGGGTATTGAACCCAGGGCCTTGCACTTGCGAGGCAGGTACTCTACCAACTGAGCTATATCCCCAACCCCTTTTATTTATTTTGAGACAGAGTCTTGCTAACTTGCTGAGGCCCTCACTAAATTGCTGAGGTTGACCCCAAACTTGCAATCCTCCTGTCTCAGCCTCCTTAGTCACAAGGATTACGGGTGTGTTCCAGCACAACCGGCCAGGCACAATTAAAAATATATATTTTCCATCTGTGGTTTGGTGAACCTGTGCGTGCAGAACTCATGGATATGGAGAATCAACTTATTATTATTGTTATTCCATTTTAAAAACATCAGTGGGGCAGTTGAGAACGTAGCACAGTGGAGAGTACTTGTGGCATGCATGAGACCCTGGGTTTGATCCCCAGCATCGGGGGGAAAAAAACTAAAAAACTTCAGTGGGTCCTTGAAGTTATGTTATAATGATTAATTTCAAAATCCTTAGCATGGTCTAATTTCCGCTTTTCTTCCCTGTCTCTTGGCATGTACCTTCTGAAACTCTGTATGTCAGCCCAATATCCTTAATTAATCTCATTAAAAGGAAAGGCTTGGGCCCAGGCGTGGTGGTGCACGCCTGTAATCCAAGTGACTTGGGAGGCTGAGTCAGGAGGATCGCAAGTTCAAAGCCAGCCTCAGCAACTTAGTGAGGCCCTAAGCAACTCAGTGAGACCCTGTCTCTAAATAAAATACAAAAAATAGGACTGGGGATGTGGCTCAGTGGCCGAGTGTTCCTGAGTTCAATCCCCGGTTCCCCAAAAAAAAAAAGGAAAGGCTTGTGTCCTGAAATGGATGGGTGTACATGCTTTGGAGGGTGTAAATGGGATAAAAACGTGAAGTAGCTAGGCTCATTCGAGAACTCTGAGGAACTTTGTTCTCTCTATAGTACTCTGTGGTTACATGGAAGTTTTTCCAAGAATTTCTCAATTTTTTTTGCAGTGCTGGGGATTGAACTTGTGTTTGTGAGGCAGACACTCTACCAACTGAGCTATATCCCCAGCCCTCAAATTATTTTTGAGGGACATAATTTTCTTAAAAGTATAGTATGCTGCTGCTCATCCAGATAGAGTTACTGATGATCCTGCAGAGACTCACATGAGGTATCTAAAACCTATACTACTAAACAGTTCTGTTTTGTTTGGCACTAAGTTGCTTAGGGCCTCACAGAATTGCTGAGGCTGGCTTTGAACTTGAAACCCTCTTGCCTCAGCCTCCTGAGAGCAGGGATTACAAGCATCCACCACCACACCCAGCTGTTACTAAACAGTTCTGAGACGACAACTACTCCTGTCCTCAGTTACTGAAAGCTGAAAATCATCTCTGATCATTAGAAATCACCTTGTTTTGCTTTCTTCATTGCAGCCATTATCAGCTGTTGGGTATTGTTTGTTAGGGTGTCAGCGGGAGCCTCTCTCCTGTTTACCATAGGCCACTGCCCAGGACAGTCCTGGTGAGTTTTCAAAAGTAGAGTCCCCACAGTTAGGAGAAATGTGCACATGCGTGAGTGTGCTAGTTTTAAGAACTTGATGAACAATATTGCCGCATATTCGCCAACCACAGAAAACTGTTCCTTTCTGGGAAATCCTGAGGATCTTGACTTCAGAAACCTGGAAGACTTCCCTGTGTTTCAGTAGAAAAGAATCATCCATAGTCTCATCATCTAAGAAAACTTTACTCCAAAAAATAAAAGAATGAGCTTTGGCGGGGGAAATACACTTGATGAAAATCCAATCAGCTGGAAGATGCAGAAGGTACTGAAATGCCTTTCCAGGCCCCCTGCAGATATCTTTTCTAAAATCCCAAAATAAAAACTGAAGGCTTCACCTGTTTTTCACCGTCAATTGCCTAAAGTTATAAATAGGTCCAAAGCTCATCTCTCTCCTTTTAGCAGAGAAGGGTCAGATTACAGGGGGCAAAGCAAAATAATAAAGAGAGTGTCAGGGCATTTTATAGTGCCAGTCAGCCATCCCCACAGTCTCTTCCTTTCTGCTGTGCTATCCTAGAATCAAGGATCCCAGCAACAACAATGCCTCTGTTCAAACTTTCAGGTAGGTGTGCAAAAGTGTTTGGAGAACTCATTTTTTTTTTTTTTTCATCTGCAACCCTTCCTTTAACTATCATGTCGGCTTTGATCAGCCTTTATTTAGGATTCCTAATAGTTTTAATAATACATTTTAGAAAGAGGCAAGACATTTTCAAGCTTTCTTTGCTTTTTAGTTTGGGGAGGAGTGTAATCTTCTAAAATGGCATCTTTGATGATCCCTTAGAAAACTGAGATATTTGATATCTACTCTGCTAGTCTAAACAAAATCTGTACAGACACAGTTCTGAGAAGGGTCCTACACAATGTTTCCAGCTAAAAATCATGAGCATGACAGAACTTTTAACCCAACCTGGGTATTCTGATGATTCAAATTCCAGGTTTGTACACGGAGTAATTTTAAAACTAATAATGTTATCAGTGTTTTCATTATAAAAGTAATGCATGTTTCATATGAAACAAAGAGAAAATTATGTTGAGAAATGAAAGTAATAAACACTCATTTACAAAAAGTAGAAAGTAGTAATAAGGAAAATATCACCACAGTCCCATCACCCAAAAATATACTCTTAACATTTTAGTGTTTTTCTTTCCGATCTATTTTCCATGCAAAATTAAAGAAACCTTTTTAAAAACACAGTAGTGTTTATGTTATGTATGTAATTTTTATAATGTTATTGTATTTTTTATACCTTTATTTTATTTATTTATTTATTTTTATGTGGTGCTGAGGATCAAACCCAGTGCCTTCCACATGCTAGGCAAGTGCTTTACCACTAAGTTACAACCCCAACCCATGTATATAATATTTTTAATCCTTTGTTTGGCAGGATAATGTTTTGGCTTAACATTATAACTTATTTTACTATAGTATTTCAAACTCTTCCTTAAAACCACTTTACATGGCTGTATAATATTTTAATTTTCTTAACCAATTTCGTAGATTCTTCACAGTTTTTTTTTTATTGTAAGTATAAATGTGCTCTGACAATAATTGCACCTAATGTTTTTCTATGTTAAAGGAACATTTCCACTGGATCTCTTCTCAGAAATGACTGTTTGGTAGATGTTACTAAATTGTTTCCTGAAAGACCTATTTTAGTTACTTTCTACCAGCATATGAGAATTTTTTTAAATTGACATTTTATAAGAAGCATCTTTTTGGGCTGGGGATGTGACTCAGTGGTGAAACATTAAATTCATGAAGACCTGGGTTTAATCCACAGCACCACGAAAAGAAATAAATTTAAAGACATAAATTTAAAGACATATTAGAAGTCAGGCGTGGTGGTGCATACCTATAATCCCAGCAACTCAGGAGGCTAGAGTAGAAGGATTAGAAGTTCCAGGTCAGCCTCAGCAATTTAGCAAGACCCTTTCTCAAAATAAAAATAAAAAGAGGTGGGGAAGAACTCAGTGGCAGAGCACTTGCCTAGCATGTGCAAGTCCCTTGGTTCTGTCCCCAGTGCCAAAAACAAAACAAAACAAAAAACAGAGGAGAGAGAGTTCAGAAAAGAAAAGGAAGTGAAGAGCTATATGATGACCATATTCTCAGGGTTTCCAAAGGTGGCAAACTTCAGATAGGCTAAAAGATTGAGCTGGAATAACTCCTTTTACTATCTCTTTCTTGTGCCAACCAGTGTATTCCAAAGCACTGGTTAATCGCTACGATGATTTCTGACAGTTGTTCATATAATGTATCTTGTTTTATCTTACTTCATACAGCAGAAGGAAACCGTGAGTACCTTGGACTGTATCTCCTACTATTTGCTAGAGTATCAATTAAAGAAATGATACTGTTTCTTAATTCAGAAACATGGTTATTTTTCAGCAGCCATTATTGAATGATACACTTGAAATTCAACAAAGATAAATAATAACCATAGATCTCCCAACGAGTAGCAAATGAACTCCTGGCTTTTCTAGATTCCAAAAACAAAACAAAAACAGTGTTCTTCAAAGGAAACTTCATGAGGCACTTAATCGAAATTTTTAAATAAAGACACAACCAACTAAAAGAATTAAAAAATAAATTAAAAAGACACAAATCAGCTAAAGGGACCTACTGAGTCAACTCTAATGCAGACAAATTTATTGTGAATTTTTGTTATTAGATCAAATTAAAACTCATTTTAGATAAAACTGCAACCTCAATCGTATGTTGCCCTCCATCTCCAATGACTCTTGTCCTTTTGCTGACTGATGATAGGTCTGCCTCTGGGTTCCTCCATGAGATGAGCTGTGGCAGATGAAAGAGCTGCCTGCCACCTCATCTTCCCTACACATAAGACACTGCTGAGAAATATGCATGCTTTTCTGAATCTGGTGGATGAAGAGTAAGCATGATATTCCTTTTCTCAAGAGTCTTGCACTTCCTGTGTTAATAATAATGATCTCCAATTTCTGAATGGTACTGTGTAGTTTTTTTGTTTTTGTTTTGTTTTGTTTTTGAACCAGGGATTGAACTCAGGGGTACTCAGCCACTGAGCCCTCATCTCCAGTCCTATTTTGTATTTCATTTAGAAACAGGGTCTCACTGAGTTGCTTAGTGCCTTGCCTGTGCTGAGGCTGGCTTTGAACCCGCAATCCTCCTGCCTCAGCCTCCTGAGCTGCTGGGATTGCAGGCATGCACCACCACGTCCGGCTTACTGTGTAGTTTTTTCAGTATTTCTTGTTTAATCTTGACCACAACTGTCTGAAGTGGACATCATTGTTATTAACATTCTCCTTTTATGATGATGACCACTGAGGCTCCCAGTGATCTTTTGGTTTGCCCAAGGCCACCCAGCTGTTGAGGACACTTTTTCTTATTCCTAATCCAGTATTCTTTCTGCTTCACCATTCTACTTTTTTTCTGTTCTCTTATCTGATCTCCATCCAGATGTACAGGTCAAGAGATTGCCAGTCAGTCTGGGTGTGGTGATGCAGGCCTGTAATCCCAAAGACTAGGGAGGCTGAAGCAGGAGGATTGCAAAGTCAAGGCCAACCTCAGCAACTTAGTGATGTCCTAAGCAATTTAATGAGATTCTCTCTCAAAATAAATAATAAAAAGGGCTTGGGTTGTGGCTCAGTGTTTAAGTGCCACTGGGTTCAATCTCCAGTACCAAAAAAGTAAAGAGACAGTGCCACTTGGATGTTCTATTATCTCTAACAACATGTTTAAAAAGAAGTCGGTAATTATCCATATAAACCTGAGGTGATTATTTCTCCTTTACTTCCTGAATTCAGGTTGTCATTAAATCTTATCTACTTATCTTTTGAAATACCAGTTTCATTCTTTCCTTCCTGCAATTGCTACCACTCCTAGAAGTATTTTTGAAGGGCAGAGCTCTTGAGTTAGGGATCAAATTTCAGCTGTGGTTGAGTGAAGTCAAAACAACTGGTTGATTCAGTAGAAGGAAATATCGACCATATAATTTTTGAGACATCATGTAAACTACTCCAGAATAGAATTTCTACTTTCCAACTGTCTGTAGTTTAGGAGCCACAATCATAGTCAAAACAATGATATTTAAAGATCTAAAACTGTCAGTTGTGTGGTGCATGCCTACAAACCCAACGATTTGGGAGGCTGAGGCAGGAGGATTATGGGTTTGAGGCCAGCCTCAGCAACTTACTGAGAGCCTAAACAACTTAGTGAGATTCTGTCTCAAAATTAAATAAGAAGAGCTAGGAACATAGCTCAGTTGTTAAGTGCCCCTGGGTTCAAGCCCTGATATTTAAAAAAAAAAGATATGAAATGAATGGATATGCGCAGTCCCAAATAATGAATGCTTGTTCTAGAAAAGTCAGATATCAGCAATGGGATCTGGTTTCGAAGCATTGGTTTTTATACCATCCTTCTGAGGTCTTCAGCAGCATCACCACAGACCCCGCATGCTAAGCCAGTTGCATCATCATCCTCATCTTCATCACCATAACCAGCTGGTCTGTTTTCATTTTCCCTTCATGGTGCATGAAGCCTCTTCTAACTCCTGCTTGCCACTCATTGCGAGGTGCACATGCCAACTTGTGATGCTCAGGGAAGAACGATGCTATTTCTGGGGATCGATTGGCAATGAGTTGGGGAGGCATTCTTAGCCATCAAATATACCTACTTAGGGCACCATTTGTTCCTTCGTGGATCATGATGCTTTCCAAAGAACTACTAAGAGCTTCCAAAGGTGCTTTTCAGTTTCAGGAAGTGTTTGAGCTTAACGAGGCAAACAGATGCATGAAGTTCAGCCAACACAGTGGGCTTCTCCATTAACACTGTTGTGACAAGCCAAGATTGAAAACTGGCTAAGCTGACTGTTAGTGGCAGTGAAGTTGTGAGTGAGTTACCACCATTACTAATAATGCTTCATCCTAAACTAAATCATATCATTTGCCATTTCCTTAATGGCCCAAAGCTAACCCCAAATACCCAATGTGTGTTTGACCAATGTTACCACATTACATCATTCAGTTTCATCAGGTGTTTTATTTTCCTTAAAGCATTTCCACATTCATTCACTCACTTGGTGTCACAACAGCTTTGCAAGTAAGGTAGATGTTAGTAGGTATTAGTGTCCCCACTTGACAAATAAGGAACCTGACACAGAGGACGGTGGAGGAGTCGGGAAGTGCAAAGCAGAGCCTTGAATTCATTACATCTACTTAGGTCAGAATTGGCAAAACTGCCTTTTGGAGGCCCGGGCAGACATTGATGGCATGGGGAGACCTTTCTCTTGTCATCAGATGGGTAATGTATCTGTCTTCCACTACTGCCTCAAGTAGTTGGCACTTTGCCATTCTCGTGACCCCTTACTAGCTCTTTCTGGAAATACCAAGAAGCTTTTATAAACATTAGAAGTGATGACTAGTCAGAAATAAACAATTGGGTATCTGGAGAACATGGTGGAACTTAATAGGAAAAGTGGATACTTGATGTCTTCACTACCCTGAATGATGAAACTGATTCTCATATCCTGAAGATTTTGGAGTCATCCATTGCCAGGCTAAGATCTGCCCTCTCCCCTGATTTTAAGAATGGGAAAAGCAAGGCATGTAAAGTAAATTGACTTTCCAAAGGTCATTCATTATGGAAGGACACGACCTCAAGAAAGGGAACTCCCAACATATGGTAATGAATCTGGGTGGCTTCCCTCTCCCACATAGCAGCATATCACCCAAATTGTTAGGATTAGGGGGTGCATAGAGATTTGATATGTGAGAGAAACACAATCTTGGGAATGTAGCTCAATCATGGAGCCCTTGCCTAGCATGAGTGAGGTCCTGAATTTAATCCCCAGTACCAAAAAGAAGACAAAAGGAAGTAGATGACATTTATTTCTTAGAACTAACTGATTTCCCAGTGATCACTGGGATCATTGGTTCTTCTTAGGGAAAACCCTTCAAGGACCAACAACCATATATCCACATGCTCAAAACCATCTGTAAGACCTCTGACCTAATGGGAAGAACTGCCACTTGTTTATTATGAAATTAAATGTAGCCCTGCCAGAAACAGGTGATTTTTCATTGTGTTGGTGTTATAAGCATAGTCCTATCTTTAGGACCCTCCAGAAATGTGCTGTGAGAATCTGACCCATGTTTCTGAAAGCATATTTCTAAGCTATGTAGAGAGAGAGATTCACTAATGGGAGAGTGAGCCCCAAACTATGCAGTGTTTCAGCAACCCAAGTTGGAGAGCAGGGAAGCCATGCACCCAGCGCAGTCCTTAACCTTGTGCCTTACACCTAGCAGAAACTCTCGGATTTTTTGAGAAAAGGACTTGATCACTCATTTATAAAAACCTCTTTTAGAAATTGATGATGCGATGCGTAGTTTTGCTGAAAAAGTGTTTGCCTCTGAAGTCAAAGATGAGGGAGGCCGTCATGAGATCTCTCCCTTTGACGTGGATGAGATTTGTCCGATTTCTTTTCACGAGATGCAAGCACACATATTCCACATGGAGACTCTGTCCACCTCCACAGAAGGCAGGAGGTAAGTGTGCAAGGCCACTGCTCAGTACCTTGGCACAAGAGGGGGAGATGTCGGGGCAGATGTGGTTCAGTCTGAATGACGGTTCAACACACAGAAAAAACGCTGCCAGAATTAGAAATTCTTCCCCCACCCACCCACTGTATGTTAGGGTGAGAGCCCATGACAGAGAAAGAAGAAAGCAGTGGGCCCCCAGCCCCCACCCACATCTCCCTGAGTGGAAGCCTCAAGCAAGAGGACTCAAGCTATGTCTGCAATTGTTCCAAACCAAAGTGGACCAACAGCTGTCCTGAGCATACTTGGCCTATATGCAATTATCACATAAACTGGAACTCACGAGGCTGCATCTTCTAACTCTGCCCCTAGCCAACCTCAGTGTTGTGTTCCCTGACATGAGTCTTGCCTCCAGGCAGTCTGACAGTTTCTTGGCCTTAGGGATGCCACTTTCCATTCCTGCCCTCTGCCCTGCCCATCCTGCGTTCTTAGGCAGACTTATTGCCTCCCTTGAATAGTCTTCAGAGATCCCTCTTGACAAAGTCTTATTTTCTTTTATTTGAACTATGCTAGGATTCATACATTTTAGTCCTCAAACTTACACTGACTACTTAGCTGGAACTCCCTCTATTCAGCCCTACCCTCATCCCTCCAGCCCCATCCTGTTGTCTTTCTCTTGGTTTTAAGTCTTTAAGGAAAAAAGAAAAAACAAAAACAAAAAAACCCCAACAAACTACCTCATCTGCCATCACACAAAGAGCCTAACATGGGACTTGTGTCAAATAGAAACTCAATAAGTATTTGTTGATCTGGGGAAATAATATTAATTATGCAACTTATAAGTTCCAGGTACTGTGCTAGGCATTTTATATACATTAAATCTCACAGAAATCCTCTAAGGTAGCTATTATTGCACCACTTTTTTCAGAGAGGAAGATGGAAGCTCACAGAATTTAAGAAACATGAGCAAAGTGACACAGGTAGTAGCTGGTAGCCTGTGCTCGTTGCAATACCTAGACTTCCTCTTCTGCTAGGAGCAGACTGCCTGGGAGGAATGATATCATGTGAAGGCCTTCTAGCATGTTCCCTAAGGGCCACTGTTCTGAGTTACGCTCACCAAAAGGAACCCCTGTCATGTGTCTTCAGTGACATCTTCTCCCACCATATTTATATTCTATTTCTGACACCTAATCCAATTTCTAATTTTCACTTTTTGTCCTCAAAATGAAATGGTATAGTGAAACATTTATCTATTACAATGAAAATCCTGAAGAAGACAAAGTTAAGTTCTCTTATTTTAAAATTTTGAACCCAGGAAAAAACGTTTCCAAGGACGGAAGACAGTTAATTTGTCAATTCCACTAAGTGAAACATCTTCCACCAAACTTTCCCACATTGATGAATGCATTTCCTCATCTCCAACCTACGAGACTGTGCCTGATTTCCAGAGAGTGCAGATCACCGGTGACTATGCCTCTGGGGTGAGTTGTCCTTGCCACTCAGACAAGGCTACTGGGAAACCACTCAGCTTGGCACTTAGTTCCTCACCTTCTCTAGCTTCCTGTTAAAGAAGGTGTGGTCTCATCTGTCCTTTGTTCTATTTCATTGTTGCACTTCAGTGCTAATGTGGCATGTCTTATATTTCTGAATTAGTTTTATCATCCCACGTGGTTTCTCCTCTGTCTCCTTTGCTTGCATAGGCAGTACATGTGCCTCAAAATAAGTGGACAGATTTTGGCAGCAGGACCAAAGAAAGCAGCAAGGAGAGGTGGTCCAGCCTCGTTGATGGCTCCATAAAACAGGAAAGGGATTCCTGAGGAGGCACAGGGAGTTCTAGGAGAAAGACAGACCCAAGGGAGACCTATTAGAGAGGGAAGGGCTGAGGGCAGCATTAGCTAATCAAAGAAAACAGATCAGGAGAAAGAAAGGTGGAAAAGAAGGAGAGAGTTGGGGGCAGTGGCGCACGCCTGTGATCCCAGCACTTGGGAGGCTGAGTCAGGAGGATCACGAGTTCAAAGCCAGCCTCAGCAACTTAGCGAGGCCCTAAGCAACTCAGTGAGACCCTGTCTCTAAATAAATACAACATAGGGCTGGGGATGTGGCTCAGTGGCCCAGTGCCCCTGAGTTCAATCCCTGGCCCCCTGGCCCCAGCAAAAAAAAAAAAAAATAAAAGGAGAGATCAGAAAGGAAAAAAGAAAGATGAGCAAGAGGTTAGAACATTCTCATGGGACTGGGCTTTTTTGACCAACTAAATTCTCCAATTTCACCACAAATGCTTACACAGTACATTACCCTTGCAACAGACTCTAGTATGTCACAGGAATAGTAAGCGCATGTTACTAACAACTTGACCTGCGTGTCCTATCCAGAACAGTTGGTCAATTAATAAATCTCTGCCCCACAGACTTGCAGTATACGTGTCATACTGGCAAAACTGTTATTTAGCCATTGGTCTATGCTCCAAATATAGCTTTAATGACCAGTCCTGAGCCCCCTTCTCATGTAACTGACCCAGACAGGCTAAGTCCTAAGATCCTAAAAAGTGCCACAGCAATGAAATGCAAACCGTTCTTGTTTATTTTTATTTATTTATTTTTGTATAAGATGATCTGCAAATGGCAGGGTTTGGGACACTAAATAACTCAAGTGAAACATTTAATAGTGATAAGAACATGTGAAACGCAGTTTGAAAACTCCAGAATTCAAAAGATCATAAAAATTATAAGACAAACTTGATACTCATGAAAGCAGAAATAAAAAGAAAGATGGAAGGATCAGGCACACAGGTATCAGGGAGTAACTGCTCCTCCTTTGAAAGCTAGAGGGCACCTGAATCCTTGGCTTGGAGTCTTGTAGAACAAAGAATGTTGTTCTACTTGGTGGCTGAGTGTAGCTAAGCTCCTGAACAACACCCCCTGGCTGTGGGCTGTACCCAAACCAATCTTCCTCCTTGGAATGCAGAGAGGGAAAGGGGGAATCAGGGTTTAAAGACCTAAAGTCTTTAATCCCTGATAAACAATTGATTCTGTTTATTTATTTTAATTGAGTCAATTTAATCAGTCCTCATTCAGCAGCCTCTCAGTGCTAGGCGTTGTGTGCTAAGTGAAGACATAAAGGTGAATAAGAACCAGCTCTGTCTTGCAGGAGCTGATAGTCTGGTGGGCTCTTTGGTGGCAATGGAACAGGCATGCCATTAGGAGCAGACCCCCAGACCTAGCCACTGTGCCATATTCTTCAGCATGTCTTTAAAAATAGTTGAACAGGTTAGGATCCATATCTATAACTCAAACCATAGGGAACAAGATTTTGTTGGTCCCAGAATAAAATTCTCTGGACTCCAATTATGATCATTCAATGATTTCCAATTATACTGCTTGGGCAGGCCTGGCCCAGCCATGGGTTAGGAGTGGGGAAGGGGAAAGGAAGAGTTTAGGAAATTTCCATTGCCTCTAACAAAGCTTTACTCTGGAAGCTCTCTATTTTCAGCCAGAGGTAAGATTCTTTTTCAAACTATCCACAGGAATGACTTTTCACAGGATGATGTTCCCATCCGTCTGTAGTTGGAAAAGGCAATGAATGCTTGAGTGAAAGGGTCTGAGGGACTTAAGACACTGAATTTATCCCAAAATAATTCCCTCACTGAACAAGTGGTTCAAATTCTCACAATTAGAATTGCGTTGTGTTTCAGTTGAGAGATTGTCTTTGGAAGTCAATCTGAAGGAAAAAGTATATACCATGGAAGGAAAAAAGTATATACCATGTTAGAATGGATTCTTTTAATCATATTTGTTGGATGATCACTGTGATATAGCAAAAATAGAAAACCAAAACAGGGGATCTTAGGGTTGAAGCTAGTGGTAGAGTGCCTGGCATGGGCAAGGCCCAGGATTCAATTTCTGGCATGGCTCAAAACAAACAAAACGAATATAAGACTATAAGGGAAAAACTTATAGCACTGGTAAGTTTTGGGCGGAGAGGAAAGAGTTAGAAAAATTCCAAGACCTGCCCTTGGAGTAGACTCTGAATCTAAGTCTATTCAATAACAGCAGAAGGCAGGTGAGGCTCAGCATGGACTCTAATACACAGGTGAGCTGGGAAGTGCAAGACATAAGCTCCACCCACAACTTAGATTTCTACAGGACTCTGATGCTCTGTCATTTTCTTGGCAGGTAACAGTTGAAGATTTTGAAGTCGTTTGTAAGGGTCTGTATCGGGCATTGTGTATACGGGAGAAATACATGCAGAAGTCATTTCAGAGGTTCCCGAAAACCCCTTCCAAGTACTTGCGGAACATTGACGGTGAAGCTTGGGTGGCCAATGAAAGCTTCTATCCAGGTAACTTCTTTCTTATAAAATGAATGAGAAGCCGGGCATGGTGGCACACACCTGTAATCCCAGTAGCTTGGGAGGCTGAGGCAAGAGCAATCTCAGCAATTTAGGCCCTAAACAAACTCAGCGAGACCCTGTCTCTAAATAAAATGTAAAAAAAGGGATGGGGATGTTGCTCAGTGGTTAAGCACCCTTGGGTTCAATCCTCAGTAGTATATATACTACATATAGTATATATAGTACTATATTGAATAAGAATATATCCTTTGATTTAATTACTAAATATTACATTTAAAGGATGCCTGTAGATTGTAAGCAATTCAGTCTAATATCATAGTCCCCTCTGGCTCCATTCTGCTTGCTGTCTGTGTGTCCAAAATCACTTGATTCAGTCTCTATGTCATTTCTCTGAACCTGTTCTCTCTTCACATTCCCCACACCCAAACTTAGGCTTATATTGCTCTTTATTTTTTGTGATAGCTTTCAAATTACTCTCCTACATGTTAATCTCACCTTCTTTCAATTCATCCTCACTTTTTTTTGTTGTTGTTGTTGTGGTGCTGGTGGTGCTGGGGATTGAACCCAGGGCCTTGTGCTTGAAAAGCAAGCACTCTACCAACTGAGCTATAACCCAGCCCTCATCCTCACTTTGAGACCCTGTCTCAAAATAAAAAATAAAAATGGCTGGGGGTGTAGCTCAGTGGTAGAGCATCCCTGGATTCAAGTCCAGTACTGGGAAAAACACACATACACACACACACACACACACACACACACACAGAGAGAGAGATGTGGGAGCACATCCTCTTCCTGACAGAAACCTCAGCTGCTCCGGTTACCTACAAAGTAGGTCCACTCTTGAACCTGGCATTCCAGGCCTATGGCCATCTGGCCTCCTACCTGCATTTTGTTTATTTTTGGACTTGCATGCTCAACCTATATCTAAGCTTACCATCCCTTCTCTACCTTTTGTACCCTTTGTTATAGTTGGAAGTATTTCCTGATCTTTGTGTTGCTCAATATTTTCTTGCTCCCAGACAGCTAGGCTGTTCCCTGTTCCCAGACTGCCCTTCTCCTTGCTTATTCACCCTGTGTCCCAGTGTGTAGCTCCAACCTAATCGTTCAAGGCACAGTCCAAATGCTGTCATTTCTTGCCTGCCTCTGCCCTCTGGATAAAAGTGAACCCTGTGTTCTGACTTTCCAAAGCATTTTATTTGCATATCTCAGTTTTAACTTTCTACCTACTTTTAAATAGTCAGACTTTAATAATTTTAGGTTTCTATTGTGTTACTAACTGTATCATCCTTGATTTAACCAATTTCTACTTTTAGGCATTTATACTTCTGATTTTTTTAAATATTTGTTTTAGTTATAGATGAATACAATACCTTTATTTTATTTATTTATTTTTATGTGGTGCTGAGGATTGAACCCAGGGCCTCACACATGTGCGATAAGCACTCTACCACTGAGCCACAACCCCAGCACCTATATTTCTGATTTTTAAAAAATTATTTCCAATAAGACTACAATGAACATCTTGGAGACACTGTCTCACGTCTTTAGGATTATACTCTAGAAATGAAATTTCTAGAGAGGCAAATATTTTAGACTTTTTGACCTTTCAAATTGTCATGTTATTAAAGATCTCAAGATCTCTGTAATCACATTAACATTTGTCCAGTTTGGTGACTCATAATATTGGTTTACCCATACTCTACATTATTGACATTAGGAATGTTTGTCTTGCCCGTGTAATTTCTCTAATACGCTTAAGTATAAAAACTAAAGAAATGTTATTTGATATGGTCACATATTGTTTGCCTTCTTTTGTGCTCCTTATCTCCCAGTTTTGAACAGGACATATGCAAACTTCAACAACTTCCACAACCTCTTCTCCTCCTCCTCCTCTTTCTTCTTCTTCTTCTTCTTTTTTTTTTTTTTTATTTGTGTATTAGGGATTGAACCTGGTGCTTTACTACTGAGCTATATCCCCACCCCTTTTTTAATTTTATTTTTGTTTTCGAGATAGGGTCCTGCTAAGCTGCCACTGTCTTGCTAAATTGCTGAAGCTGACCTCAAGCTTGCCTCAGCCTTCCAAGTCAGTGGGATTATAGGCATGGGCCACCACTCCTGGCTAAACATGCTAGGCTTGATTATTTTTCTCACTCAGACTACATTAGGCGTCACTTGCAAAAAGGAGATTTTGTGATGCCTTCCTTGGGCACCTCAGTACACAGGCACGAATGACCATATTCGTTGAAAATAAAAGAATGAGTGCTTAAAAGTTGTGCCAGTGTGGAATGTGTTCTGGGCCTTCCTTAGGCTGAGAGATTGTCAGTAGCGGAAAGAAGGCAGCATTTATCCACTTAATCTTTTCTAAGTTCCTTTAGCAGAAATTGTTTGTGCTTTAAAAGGTGGTAAACATAATTATAATTCCTATAATAAGAATTGATTTTATATCTCTCGTTATATTAAAACCACTTTAGGAAACTACTTTGTGTGACACAATAAGGGTTGATGCATATTGTACATCAAAATTCATAGGCTGTACAAAACCAAGAGTAAATCCTAATGAAAACTGTGAACTTTCAGTTATTATGATGAGTCAATGTAGGCTCGTCAATTACAACAATTATACCTTTCTGATGCAGGATGCTGATAGTGAGGGAGGCTGTACGTGTGGGTGAGGGTTAGGGATATGTCGATTGTACTTTCCACTCAATTTTTCTGCTTATCTAAAACTGCTCCTAAAAAATCTATTAAATAAAAAATACTTTTTTTTTTTTTTTTTTTTTTTTTGTTGGGGGTTGAACCCAGGGCTTTAGTGCTTATAAGGCAAGCACTCTACCAACTGAGCTATATCCCCAGTCCTAAAAAATACATTCTAAGTCAGGCATGGTGGCACATGCCTGTAATTGCAGGAACTCAGAGGCTGAAGCAGGAGGATCACAAGTTAGAGGCCAACCTCAGCAACTTAGCAAGACCCTGTCTCAAAATAAAACTTAAAAAGGGCTGGAGGTGTAGCTCAGTGGTAAAACACCCCTAAGTTCAAGGGTAACCATCCAAACTCTTTCTCAACTATAGTTTTACCTTTGCTTTTATGCAATTATTTTATTTATTTATTTATTTATTTATTTATTTATTTATTTATTTATTTGAGAGGGGTCTCACTCACTGTATTGCTCAGGCTGGTCTTGATCTCTTGGGTTCAAGCAATCCTCCTGCTTCAGCCTCCTAAGCAGGTGGGACTACAGGCACATTTCACTGCACCCAGCTCTTTGCAATGATTTAACAGGACTAATAAAATGCTCTGAGCAGGAAGCCTATAATAAGTAACTTCAGCAAAAAATTAAAATAATTTAAGTTGTATATCAACTACTTTATATAAACTTCTAAATAATTTGGAAATTATTCTTATACTAGATAAAACATTTTTATTAGAGTTATTTTATACTATGAAGTTAGTCATCTCTGAAAACAATGTGAAAATAAACTTTATTTACTGGATAAATTAAATATAGTTGGATAAGTATAACTTAGAAAGCATGGGATGCCAAACTAATGAGATTTTGCAGGTTTTCATATTTTGGTTACTTTTACATGGTCATTCATCCTATGTGCTGATATATTACTCTGTTTTATTGAAAAAGTCTTTACCCCTCCTCCGAAGAAGGGAGAAGACCCCTTCCGAACAGATGACCTTCCAGCAAACCTGGGCTACCACCTCAAAATGAAAGACGGTGTGGTTTACATCTATCCTAATGAGGCAGCAGTCAGCAAAGATGAACCCAAGCCACATCCTTACCCAAATCTGAACGACTTCTTCGATGATATGAATTTTCTTCTTGCTTTAATTGCCCAAGGACCTGTGTAAGTTTTTAGTGAGACCTGACCAACAACCAGTACTACTATTATTAATAGTAAGAATAAATTTATATCAAATACTCACTCTGTTCAAATATTATATTAAACCCTTTGGGTACCTTATTTCTTTTATTTTTCACAACTACTCCATGAGGTATTTTTATAGTTATAGTTCTAGGAGCTGAAACTTTGTAGAGTTAAGTAACTTGTCCAAAGTCATACAGATGGCTGAAAAGGGATTTGAGCCCAAATCTGAACGCAAAGCCAGGGCTCTCAACATTTTTTTTTTTTTCATGGCAATGGGGATCAAACCCAGGGATACATTCCCTGGGTTTATCCCTAAACTACATCCCTAGCCCTTTTAATTTTTTTATTTTGAGACAGGGTCTCACTCAATTGCTGGGGCCGGCATTACAAGTGTCTGCCACCATGCTTGGCTAGGGCCCTTAACTTTGGACAACACTATCACCATTGATATTTAAAATGCCTTCCCAAGTCCTCTCTCATGATTGTGTCCAACTTTGATGAAAAATTGGAGCTCAACACTTTTTTTTTCGTGGTAGTACTGGGAATTAAACCCAGGATCTTGTACATGCTTGGCAAATACCCACTGAGCTACATCCCCACCCCTTTTTAAAACTTCATTTTGAGTCAGGGTCTTCTGAAGTTGTCCAGGCTGGCTTTGAACTTGTGATCCTCCTGCCTCAGCTTCCCAAGTAGCTGGGATTATAGGCATGAGCCACCACACCCCACTTGGAGTTCAGTACTTTTCAGTGAGATTAACTGTACAGGAGCCTAAAACATTTGTTCTAATAATTGTTTCCTATGGGTAATAAAGATTCTAATGGTTTTGAAATTGTGATTGTTTTCTTTTCCTTTAATGTTTGGGCTGTTTTAGAATTATGTAATTTTTATTTTTCACAGTAAGACCTATACCCACCGTCGCCTGAAGTTCCTCTCTTCCAAGTTCCAAGTCCATCAGATGCTCAATGAGATGGATGAGCTTAAGGAGTTGAAAAACAATCCCCACCGAGACTTTTACAACTGCAGGAAGGTAAAGGTTTTAGATGCTCAGAGGTAATTCCTAGCAAAAACATTAATCCAATAATTTCTTGAGAAGGGTAAGAAGAACACTATTTTCTGTTTAATCAAAATTTTCTGCAGGTTTTGTGGATTTTAGTGAAAGCAGATAGACTATGTCTAGACTATTGTTGCCCCAGAGAAAGATATACCAAATTCTTAGGATAAAAAATTATAATTGTGTGTGTGTGTGTGTGTGTGTGTGTGTGTGTAGTGCTGGGGGGTCAAACTCAGGGCTTTGTACACTCTACTTAACATGGTCAGGGCCCTGGGTTCGATCCACAGCACCACACATACAAAATGTTTATAATTATCATCAAAAACAAAAATAAGGAAAACAAACTTCAAGAATTACAATCTAGGATTTGGAAGATCTTCCTTCTAATTATTTTGCTTCTGCTTCCTGAGTTAAAACTTTGGGGGAAGTAATTAAATAATAGTTTTTGAGTTTCAGTGTTCTCATTTGTAAAACTGGGAAATATATCTGCTCAAGAGGGCTTCCGTGAAGATTGTGAATACTCAGTGAGCTATTGACTGTGAAAACCAATCAATTAGAAACACTTCCAATATGGATTCTGACCACTTAAATGATTGGCAGAAAGTAGGAATAGGAAACATCTGAACAAAGATTTAGGCCCAAATCTTAGCTCAGTTGTCTAACCAGTTTTAAGCAAATAATCTGCCTAAACATCATCTTATAAACTGGGCAAAGTGACCCACGCCTGTAATCCCAGCGATTTGGGAGCTGAGGCAGGAAGATTGCGAAGTTCTAAGCCAGCCTCAGCAACTAGTAAGATCCTCAGCAACTTAGTGAGACCTGTCTCAAAACAGAAAAAAATAGAAAGAGTTAGGGATGTGGTAAAGCACTCTGGGTTCAGTTCCCAATACCAACAAAACAAAACAAACGCCAAACATTTCATCTTATAAAAATCATACTTATAAAAAATATCTACCTCATAAACATCATCACTGTACCATAGCCTCATTATTCAAACTTATCTTCTTTGGGGATGAAAGCTGTGGTAGCTACATTCGTTCTAACTGTATTTCTGGGGTGGAGAATGGTCCCCAAGAATTCTGTGTGGGCCAAATGTAGGAAGTATATTGGATGGACACATGCACAGGAGAAGCAAGCATTATGATTGCATGTCCTCAAATCTTACACCTTCTTGCACAGGCACAAAAAGGGTGCAGATGGGTTCTTTATTGTTGGGTCACCTCCACCAGCTGTCAGCTCACACCCGCAATATTTACTCCATTCTCTGCCACAGTGGAATTTGCAGGCACCATAGCCTCAACAGAGTAATAGTATAACTAAGACTGATTGCTGGTTTTTCTTTCTCTGAATGTGCACACAGGTGGACACCCACATCCATGCAGCTGCCTGCATGAACCAGAAACATCTGCTGCGCTTTATTAAGAAATCTTACCACATTGATGCTGACAGAGTGGTCTATAGTACCAAAGAGAAGAATCTGACACTAAAGGAAGTTTTTGCTAAATTAAAAATGCATCCATATGACCTAACTGTTGATTCTCTGGATGTTCATGCTGTAGGTGAACATCCACACACCCCGCATATCTCAAACCCCTACATATCTTTCTCCTATGCCTTTGCTTCTTACTGTCCTCTTAATCATGTTGATTTGCCACCTTTACTGAAAGCCAATTTTGAGGTTCACTCACTCTCATTTGTCTCAGATTTCATTCTCAGAGCCCAACCCTTTCCCCTACTAACAGCTCCCTGTTCCACTTCAATATTCCCTAGTGCTCTGTGTCCAGGCAGCTGAAAATCACACAGTTCTACTCCTGTTTCTCGATTCAGGGGCGCCAGACATTCCAGCGTTTTGACAAATTCAATGACAAATACAATCCTGTGGGAGCAAGTGAGCTGCGGGACCTCTACCTGAAGACAGATAATCACATTAATGGGGAATATTTTGCCACTATCATTAAGGTGAGGAAGAACCAACTGGATCTACGGGAACTGGCATGGTTCTTGAGGAGGGAGGGAGGGAAGAAAGGACAGAGGAAAGGAAGGCATGGTGCCATCTCTGGAGCTAAGCCCAACTCAAATGAATGCAAGTATTTCTTCTGAATTGCCCACTCTCATAATTTCAATAGACCTCTATTCCTAGGCTAGAGAAGTTAAGGGTGTGGTTTGGGGATTAGGACCTGGACCTTCCAGGCTTTGGGTGAAAATTCAGGAAGAGCTGAGTGGGAATCCACACTCATCTTCACAATGCCTGTGTATTAGGGAGTGTGTGGAGTTGGGAGGAGTGTATTGTTATGGGGCGTAACTTAAGAACAGACTGATCACCACCGAGAAGTCCAAATTTGAGGGCCTTTATTAAGCCAGCCGGTTGACTATCTCACACAATGCCCCAAAAATGGCTACTGGAAGAATAGCCCTGACCATCGGGTTGCACGGGTTCTTATACCATAAATCAGTACATCAATCATAAGTGTCTGTTGCTATGATTTAAATTACAAAATTTAAATTACAAACTAACATCATGAGATCTGAAATCATCAGCAGAGGGGGATGTGGGTCAAAATGACCCTACCTAGGTACAAACTAAAGAATGGTTACTAACATCCAAACAATCATTGTTGACATCACTTTCATATGGTGCATTGTTTAGGAGAAAAAGAAATCAAAAGAGAACAATTTTTCATCATACAAGAATTCTCATTTTGTCATTTTGTATTGCTAAACATGTCATGTTTAGTAACCAATGATGGGTACAGAAGTGGGGTGTTACCATGGGAGAAGCATTTCCTACATAACATGGAGTCTCAGAGCAAAATGGAATCTATTTACTCATTGCCCGTATAGCCTGGCCTTAACATTTCCATAAACCAAATCTGTCACCCCATCACAGTATTTTGTGGGGAGAGGAAAAACAAAAAGCTGCATTTCTTTTGCAGGCACCTCAGATTCGTCATCATCTTCAGTCTGACTTTTTTCTCTCAGGTCTCCATCAGGTTCTATGAATCTTTTATCCTCACTGAATAATCCTCCTTAATTCTGAGAGCCCTTAGATCTTAACCAAAATATTTTCCAAAATATTTTTCCTTCTAGGTTTATTTGTTTATTTATTTTTTACATTTCTTCTGTTCTTCTTAGTAACCATCTCCTCTCCCTAGATCCCACAGGCTTAGACCCCTGAGGGGCTGGTGGGAATCTCTGGCTTTGAACTCCTCTCTTGTTTGCAGGAGGTAGGTGCAGACCTGGTGGAGGCCAAGTATCAGCATGCTGAGCCCCGCCTGTCCATCTATGGCCGAAGTCCTGATGAATGGAGCAAACTCTCCTCCTGGTTTGTCAGCAACCACATCTACTGCCCCAACATGACATGGATGATCCAGGTCCCCAGGATCTAGTATGTTCCCACCCATGGGAAGCCCTAAAGCCTGTTCCCACTTCACCTGCCTCCACTCCACTGCTTGAACAAGAAACATGCAGCCTATCTAGACAGAAATCAACTTTGTTGAAGCAGCACCTCAGTACAGGGCCCTGCATGCTCAATTTTGTCCATTCTGGGTACAGCACTGTTAACCACAACGGGGAATTAGGAAGAACATTTCAAGTTCAATGTTCAAACCAGAATCTAAATTAGCACTAAGCTAAAATAAGAACCATGTTCATCTTAGTATATACTTTCTTTCTCCTAGTCTTCTCTGTGTCCAGTTCATTCTTTCCCACATTCATCTGTACTGGGATGTAGCCGTCTTGTATCAGAACTGACCCCACTCTGCTGATTGTCTCACCCACATGTGCACACGCTCAAGTTCTCCATGATCAAAGAGCATTTGCCATTGGTACTGCGGAAGAAGTCGGCTCCCTTTCATACCACATGCTATAACTCACTGCCTTCAGGGATAGTTTCTCTTTCAGTAGTTTCAGTATCATTGATGGTTTATCTAACTTACGTGTTTATATGTTCTCTGGCAACCTGCCTAGGTGCTCTGTGTTCCCTGTGGCAATGCAAGAGTTTATCTTGTCTCTTAGGCCAAAAACGTAACTTTTTGACTGGTGTAGTATTTTCCACCTAACGCCATTTAGGCAGAGAGGCAGTAGAGTGTGGTAATTAGGACTCTGGTTCCAGACCAGCTGTGCTTGAATACTGGTCCTATCACTTACTAGCTGTGTGACCTTGGGCAAGTTACATGACTTCTTTATGCCTTTATTTCATTGTCTCTTAAAGGAGTAAAAATTGCATTTAACATTTTTATGAGGATTAAATTAGCTAATATTTCTGGCCACTTCTTAGAACAGTAGCTGGCATATAAAAAGTGCTACAGTTTGTTGTTACCATGGATCAGAGATATTCTTGATAACCATTTCATGCTCACCAACTTGTACCCCATATACATGTATAAATAACTGAACTTTTGCTCATTTGGATGTGACTGTGAAGGCTTAGTTTTCTTACCACAGGGGGTTTGTAGAGAGATGGCACATAGTCTAGAAATACCTCCTCTGCCTATCCCAAACTGAACCCTCTTTATGGGAGTAGACGTAGGACAAATATTCCAATTCTTTTTTCTGTGCATGGCATTTGATTCTCTGGTTCCCTCATACTGGGATTATCAGTTCTAAAAAATCTTCCTTTGCTTCCAATTTCTCTTTATTCTTGCCTCCAGCGATGTGTTCCGATCCAAGAATTTCCTTCCACACTTCGGAAAGATGCTGGAGAATATTTTCATGCCTGTGTTTGAGGCCACGATCAACCCCCAGGCTCACCCAGACCTCAGTGTCTTCCTCAAGCATGTAAGCATGATCTTTCAGGCCTTCATACTGCTGCTCATGAACCAGTACCCCTGCCTGGCCATAAATAATTCTAATTCTTGGTGCTTATCTCTTTATGTTTGGTCCCTGAGTTTTGTACTGAAAGTTTATCCAGGCACAGGGACCCTGCAGTTGGACTGAACCTGTTGCATGGCTTACTTTTCCTGACAGATCACTGGCTTTGACAGTGTGGATGATGAGTCCAAACACAGTGGTCACATGTTTTCCTCCAAGAGTCCCAAACCCCAGGAGTGGACAATGGAAAAGAACCCATCTTACACTTATTATTGTTATTATATGTATGCAAACATCATGGTGCTCAACAGTCTGAGAAAGTAAGTACCAGAGAACCAGGTCTGGGGGGTTTGGCTCAGTGGTAGAGTGTTTGCCTGGCTTGCAGTGAAGCCCTCCCTGGGTTTGATCCCCAGCACCACAAAGGAGGGATAGAGATAGAGATAGAGATAGAGATAGAGATAGAGAGAGAGAGAGAGAGAAAAAGAGGGAGAGAGGTGGGGGGGCATAAAACTGGGCTGAAGGAAGAGTCTATTTGACACAGCTCTTTCCTCACGCATCCGCCCTCAGAGGTCCTCCAAAGATTCCTGGGATGCTTCCCATTGACCCAAATCAGAGTTTCTTTTCCTTAACTGGTTATTCCATTTCTTTATTTATTTAGGGACAAAAATAAATATTTTTGGTGACTTCAATAACTTTCACAGTTCCTTTTCATTAGCAGTTTAGGAATTTATACTTAACATTGTACAATTCATTATAAAACTCCTTAGATTTTTACCCTTCCTGTTATCTCTGGATAAGGAACAGAGGAGGATTATAATGGACTGTATGTGCTGTTGGGAATTGATCCCAGGATCTTACACATGCTAAGCATGTGCTCTTTGGATCCACTTCCCCTAAAGTGTAAGTACATGAAATGCTGAGATGGTGGTGCTGGTGTATCTCCTGTTGAGACTGAAGATGTTTCAATTCGACTGTTAGTTACCTCTTTACCTCCACATCCTTTGCTGCCTCTTTTTTAAAAGTTTGTATTAAGAATTAAGATGATGAGTTTGGATTGCCAGTTTTGCTGAATCCTTTGGATAGCTGCTCCCTTCCAGAGTGTTTCTACTGAATTTTCTTGTGAATTACTCTGAAACCTGCAACTCCTCCAGCAGTTTTATTTCCATAGGGAACGAGGCATGAATACATTTGTGTTCCGACCTCACTGTGGGGAAGCTGGAGCTATCACCCACCTCATGACAGCATTCATGATAGCAGATAATATCTCTCATGGCCTGAATTTAAAAAAGGTGAGTTGAAGACTCTTATAACTATTAATTTTTATCATGGAATTGGAGGTGACTTTTTTTCTCCCTACCGTGCTGTCCTAAGTCATTACCAATACTGGAATCAGATTCAAAAGAGCATAAAGGATTTTTGAGATTATTGAGTGTGGTTCATTAATAAAGAGAAGAAAAGGGACTCACAAGATTACCTACCTAGTTGCCATCAGAGACGAGTTAATGCAGATCTCCTGACTTCTGGTTTAGAACTCTGACAAGGAATAATTCAGGGGCGGTTTGGCTTACCCTGAGCTACTTTTTGCCAGATTTCTTGTTGTAACGTGCTTTAAAATGTCTCTTGTAAGAGTCAGAACTTTCTATCGTGTGGCTGGGGAAATGTAGGTTTCAGGGTGAAGTCTTTTGAGCTTAGTTGCCTAGGACCATCTTCCTTAAGCAAGTAAAGCTCAAATAAACAACTTGGTTTGACTCAATGCTTCTGAAAATGTACAATACAAAATATATTTATTTTGAATAGTATTTACATTGAAAAACTAGAATCCTTCTTTACTAAGAGTTTAAAGATCAGGTGATAATTCTGTTGAAAGCTTAAGATCATGTAGAACAAGGGGATTTTAAAGTTTCTAGTTTCTATCCCTTTTTCATTTTCCTTATATTTGTTTTTGATCTTTTTTTTCTTCAGAGTCCTGTGTTACAGTACTTGTTTTTCTTAGCCCAGATTCCCATTGCCATGTCACCACTAAGTAACAACAGCCTATTTCTCGAGTATGCAAAAAATCCTTTTTTAGATTTCCTCCAGAAAGGGCTAATGATCTCACTATCTACGGATGACCCGATGCAATTCCACTTCACCAAGGTACGCATGTGGAATGTTGGGCAATACAAGAACATTTTCCTGAATGGTTATTTTCCACCCAGAATTTGAAAGTCAAATCAAGGTCCTTTGTTATTCTCTTTGTGCAAGATGCATATTATTTCTTTTATTAATGTATTATTAATATCTCTCTCTCTCTCTCTCTCTCTCTCTTCATTTAAATAAACTTCAGGAGCCCCTGATGGAAGAATATGCCATTGCTGCACAAGTCTTCAAGCTGAGCACCTGTGATATGTGTGAAGTAGCAAGGAACAGTGTTCTGCAGTGTGGACTTTCTCATGAGGTAGACCTGTCTTTGACTTACTGCCCTTCTGAGTAAAGGGTCTGGTAACTTGATTGTTGAAAAATTAGAGAAACACACATAGAAACATTTTTCCAAGCCAGGAGTGGTGGTGTGTGCCTGTAATCCCAGTGACTTGGGGGCTCAGGCAGGAGAAACCAGTCTCAGCAACTTAGCAAGACCCTAAGCAATTTAGCAAGACACTGTCTCAAAATAAAAAAATAAATAAATAAAATAAAAAGGGCTGGGGATGTGGTTCAGTGGTAAAGAAACCCTGGGTTAAATCCCTTGTGTCCCCCCACTAAAAAATATTTTCCCCCACAAACCATACACATTTGTTAGGGATGGGAACAGGGACTAGAAAAGATTATTCTCTCTCTCTGACCATACCATTGGGTAAGAAAAATAAAAGACACTTGACTTCTTAGTATGTACATTGAAGTACTAGGTGAGTGCTTTAATGGTTTAGTTTTTTTTCTTTTGCCTGTGGCCAACATAAGGAAGGAATTTTTGTGGAAGATGCTAATATTGTTTATACCCAAGGCGGTGGGGGAAGGGAAGAGACAACATTCTGGTTCCTTTTCTTTTATAGGAGAAAGCAAAGTTTCTGGGCAACAATTACCTTGAGGATGGCCCTATGGGAAACGATATCCGGAAGACAAATGTAGCCCAAATCCGCATGGCCTATCGTTATGAAACCTGGTGTTATGAGCTCAATTTAATTGCTGAGGGTCTCAAATCAACAGAATAAAATAAATAAAACAAATATTAATATGAGTGAGATTTTTGCTGTAGAGTTTGAAGAATAATAGCACCAGTTATTGAGTCCCTACTGTACACCAAAGACTGTATCAGATGTTCCACTGGTTTTATTTCACTTAATCCTTTCTACAACTTCAAAAAGCAGATATTATCTCCATTTGGGGAAGGCTAGTAAACTGAGGTTAGTAAGGTTAATAACCTGCACAAGCCGGGCATGGTGGCGCACGCCTGTAATCCCAGCACCTGGGAGGTTGAGGCAGGAGGATCGCAAGTTCAAAGCCAGCCTCAGCAACTTAGCGAGGCCCTAAGCAACTCAGTGAGAGTCTGACTCTAAATTTTAAAAAATACAAAATAGGGCTGGGGATGGGGCTCAGTGGTGGAGTGCCCCTGGGTTCAATCCCCAGTACCAAAAAAAAAAAAAAAATAGAAATAATAATAAAAATAACCTGCACAAGGATACACCTAGTGAGGTATAGCAGTGGGGACCTAGATTTGTCTTACTCCAGAGTTTCCATGACTTTAAGGCAAAACAGTTATTAAAGCTAGACCAAAAACAAAACAAAACAACAAAACAACAACAACAACAACAAAAAAAAAACACACAAGCAAATGACTTGTTATTGGGAGAATATAGACTTCTCCTTTTATAGAATTAACCCTGGGCTTTTAGGACCCTTAAAAAGTCTTTTGATAGCATTCAAGTAAATAGTGGCTTTCTTAGACAAAGGCAGAGCAGGTATGCCCTAATATAGAAAATTAGCACTTATGAGTTATTATACTCAGGGGTAATTTATCTTACAAGAGGATTCTTAGCTTACCAAGGTAAGAGATATATTTAACCTTTCAGAAACCTGCATGTCACTCAAGTTCAGGTGGAATTCCAGGTAGCCAGACACATAACACATGTGTTCTACACATACAACCTTGTTGCCATCTAGTGGCTGGGCTGATATTTAATTCAGTTTATTCAATAAGCAACTATTGGTCCAACATCTAAATTATCAGGTACTATTTTGGACACCAAAGTTATATATAGAAAGGTTTCATTTCTGTCCTCAAATGGTTCACAGCACTAAGTTTTGAAGTGTGAAACTGCAAATGTAATAAAGAGTTGTGTGGACACATTTCAGAAAGTAATGATGTTTCAAGTGGAAAAAAATTAAAAGCAAATTCGTGCATTATTTCCACATTCTGTACAGGTAGCCAAAAGCATAGGTGTGACCCTGACGGCATGTTTGTACTAGCCCTAGTTTAAGACTCCTCTTCCTGGTTTCTAAATTGAAGGTCTGTTTACTGAATATTTGTAAGTCCCTTAAAGAACCTCATTTCATTTTTTAAGTGCCCTCCTAGTCACCAAAATAATACAAACTGCTAAATTAAACACTTAATTCTCAGACTTACAAGGTTACCTTCATGTTATCCATAAGAGGGCAGTAGAACACATGCATGTGAATTAATTTATTACATCCACACAACCCACATTTGTTTTCATGTCTGGTACTTGAAATTCAATCTGCCTCCTTTTACCTAATTATCTTCCTAAATGCAAAGTTCAAAAAATAAGTTTCAAAATCACACTATTTTAAGTTCAAAATATCATCTTGGACAGCTATCTGGGAAGTTTTCTAAATATACTAGATAAAGGTTGGGGAAGTTCATAAAGATCAGTGTTCAAAATTTATTACAAACAATATTCACATTTCTTTCCTCATTGGGACATGAGTTTTTAAAAAACTATTGTCACTCTCTTCCCCCTGATAAAATGTTATTCCTGTTTTATTGTCCACAGCTCATAGCTTCACAACGGTTTGGGATATGCTGCTTTATTGTTTTGCTAAGTTGGTTTGTGACAGTCATCTGTGATGTGTAACCAAACACCTCTCTTTCTGACAGTCTTCTATTTTGGTACCTCTATGTGAACAAATGTGGGAAGAGTTTGGTCACTAGAATCAAGAAGCTCTGGTTGGGTGGGGTGGGGTGGGGCGGGCTGGGTGGAATGGGGCGGGGCGAGGTGGGGTGGGGCGGTGAGCGAGTGCCTGGGAAACAACTCCACTCATCCTTGTCTGGCCGCGTAAGTGAAACTGGGCTACGCTTGCAGCAGGCACAGTGCCATGCACATACCTGAACAAGAGTGTTGCAGGCAAGGCTTCTGCATGTGTGTCTCAACAGGGCGTGGCGGCTGATCTCAGGCTCCGGACAGAGTATCAAAAGCAACCCAGATATGAGATTCCAAGTCTCAGGTGATCCGAGCACCATTTGCATCTACCTACGTTTCAAGTTGGCACTGTATTACAATTACCTGATAAATATTTGCTCTTTGAGTTCGGCCAGAAAAAAACAAAAACAAAAACGGGGCTACTGTCTCACTGGAGACTGCAAACCTGCTGAGCACTGTGGCACAATTCTAGTTTCCTTGAGTGAGCTGCCACTCTTAAACTAGGTTTTATCTCGCTGGTAGTTGAGTCAAGCGTCACGTAGAGTTCAGGTCAGTCGTCTGGGGCCTGTCAGACAGCAGGCACCGCGTGGGCGAGGGAGCTTTAGCTGGAGGCCTCTGCCGGACGGCTGTGGCGCCAATCGCCTGCTGCTGGGGCCCTAGCGTCGCTGCGACCAAGGTGCTGGGCAAGGTTTTGGCTAGTGCGCGGACTCCAGGCTGGAAGCTTCCCCTCGGGAGGTCCGGGGCGGTGCGGCGAGCTGGCCGAGCGCGAGGGTGGAAACGGGAGCCAATGGGAAGAGGGCTTTGGTGGGAGGGGCGGGGCCCTCGGCCGGGCCGGGCCAAGGCGAGCCTGCGGGGGCGGGACAGAGTAGACCCGACTGGGACCCGGGGACCAGCGCCTCGCGGAGAACCGGAACCTCGCAGGCCCGCCGGGGAGGCAGCTTCGAGGCCCAAGCAGGTATGCGCGTCTTGATCTGGGGTGGAGTCTGAGGCCACTGGGGCTTCGGACACTCGCGGTTTTGCGGCGCGGGCTGCGGTCGTTCTGGAATCCGGCTGGCAGCGTCCGCCCCGCGGTCCCGGCACCTCCGCGGACCCAAGGGAGATCGGGCGGACGCCTGGCAGCGCGGGCTGTGGCTGACCGGGGCTCGGGAACTTCTCGTTACCCACGTCGGTCGATCAGGACCCCTCGGCTGAGTGGCGCTGGACCGTCTCGAGGGGATAGGGAGCGCCCTGTAGCCGGAGGAAGCGCCGGCTTTCTTCAGACTTAGCCCGCGAGCTTGAACTTCGACGTGCAAAGACGACGGACTTTGAATTTTTAAAAATGTTTTGATTCTTAGTAGAATCCGACAAGTACAATAGTGAAAGTCGTCAAGTAGGATTTTAATTTTAAAATCTCGCAGTGGAACACTCAAGTGCATTTGAGTAACTTCGCATAGCAGATGATTAGATTATGAGTCAAAAGACTCAAGTCTGAAACCCGACTTACAAACCAGACGTCATATCTCCGCCAAATTAACTTTTCTGGGCCTCTGTTTCCCTAACTGTAAAACTCGGAAACATGCCTGTGGGTATTCTGAGGGTCAAATGAGATGAGTGAGGCTTTATTATCTGACTCTGCACCTGAAGCATGCATAGTCCATAAAGCATCTGAGTGCCTGGCACTATGTAAACCTTTACCCTAAAGCCAGTGACTCACCTGCAGTGTTTTAGATAAAGTGCTAAATGTGTTTACCGTGTAAATAAGTTGTTTGAGCTCTTGTTCCACAAAATTGTCATTGTTGGAAGTGTGGTCTGTTTTTAACTGATTACGTTTTCAAGAATTGCACATATGTATATATAGTGTGACTGAATCACCATGAAGTTTAGTAGCAATCAAATAATTTGCTTCTCTGCCTTAAATAGGTGTAGTTTGATATCTGGCAAAGTGAAATGGGAGAATGGTTTCAAATTAAGATTTTCATTTGTTTTTGTAAATTGATGGGCTGCTTTTGGGAAGATTTATGTTATCTAAAATAAAGTTAATATATGGCTGTTTTTTTTGTGCAGCCTTTATTATAGACATTTGTGTTCTTTACTATATCTATAGGGGTGAGATGGGAAGTAGGAAAGAGCATAGTAATTATTAACCTGCAATTGTCTACTGGGAATACTTATAGGAGTGTTCATGAGTAATTTCCCAGGCAGAAACCAGGAAATGTAGTGATTGTATCTCTCCATCTTTCATTTGATTTGTGTGTGTGTGTGTGTGTGTGTGTGTGTGTTGAATGTGGCAGCAGATTTATTTATTTGTTTGTTTATTTATTTATTTATTTTGCACCATACTGCAGATTGAACTCCAACCCTTGAGGATGCTAGGCAAGTGCTCTACCACTGAACTATGCACCTCAAACACCCCACCCCACCCACTTTTTTTTTTTTTTTTTTTTTGAGTCAGGGTCTCATTACATTGCCCAGGCTGCCTTGAAATTTTGATCCTCCTACCTCTGCCTCCAAAGTAGCTGGGATTACAGGTGTGGGCCACCACAGCTTGATGGCAATAGATTTTTTAAATGCAGAAATAAAGGAATATTAATTTCTTTTGTTAATAGGCAGTTTTCAAAAAAATAGGCAAATATTACTTTTAAATTATCTGTAGTGAGTCTTATAAAGCAAGAAAATTAAAATTAAATGTCTAAAATTAAATGGGGACGTAGAAGGAACATTATTAGTGAATATCATTTTGTGTTGCTTTGAAAGTTTTATTGAATATATTTCAGCATTTCAGTGGAAAAAAATTTTTTATACTAGATTTTGAACCCAGGGGCGCTTAACCAGTGAGCCATGTCCCCAGCCCTATTTATTTTTTGAGACAGAATCTTGCTAAGTTGTTTAGGGCCTTGCTGAGTTGCTGAGGCTGACTTTCAACTTGGCATCCTCCTGCCTCAGCCTTCCCAGTCACTGGGTGTTTTGAAACTACTTTAACACACTAATGTAAACCATGCCCTCTGTAATAAGTTTTGCTGTGAATTTATAGTTTGTTGATATTACAGGTTTGAAGTCTTATATTCACATTCTTTATTGAGCACCTATGTCAAGGCACACTTAATGTTGCATTCATATATGATAAAATTCCTTCCATCTAGGAGATTACCCTCTCCCATGTGGGCTAAAATAAATCTGAAAAGACTGATTATAAGAACATCAACCTGGGACTGGGGATGTGGCTCAGTGGTAGAGTGCTGCCTAGCATGTATGAAGCATTGGGTTTGATTCTCAGCACCACATATAAATAAATAAATAAATGTCCATCGACAACTAAAAAAAACCCCTCATAGTTATTGGAACCTATTCTGTGCCAGGCAGTGTTCTATATGCTTTGAATGTATTAGCTTATTTACATGTATTAGAGAGCACCGTAGAGATGCTATTATTATGATCTCCTCCTTGGGAGTCATATAGAGGAGGTTGAGTAACTTGCCTGGAATCAGACAGCCTAAGTAGCAGAGTTGGGATCACATCAAACAGTCAGGCTCCAAAAATACTGATCTTAACCTCTGGATTATGCTGAGTTTCAAATTTTGTGAATGAGATACAAATAAAATCCAATGGGTAGTTAAAAGAGAGTTTTATGAAGAACTTCTTCACAAAGGAGGGAGGGCCTGGAGACTTAGCTCAGTGGTAGAGTGCTTGCCTAGCATGAATGAGGAACTGAGTTCAATCTCCAGCAACACACACATTCTCTCTCTCTTAAAAAAGAGAGAGAGAGAGAGGAAGAAACTGGTATTGCAAGATGTAGATAAGACAGGTCCAAGGTATAATATAATTATATTTTGTATGTAAAAACTTTTTTGGAGGCTGGTGAGTGATATTGGATTATTTTTGTTTCTAAATTCCCACTCAGTGACTACAATTATGGCATTATCTTAGCAATATGAGGTATTTATTTTTTAGTAAGAAGTTTAAAATATCTGTTCTCAAACCATGAGTTAAATGTTAGATTCAAGAAAAGAAAATTCTTCCGTGTCTGCAGGAAGCTTATAACCAGACATGTGAATAAGTTCAGTTTATCACAGTTTCATTGTAATACCAGAGGTACAGAGGAGTTTAAGCCGGGCGCGGTGGCGCTCGCCTGTAATCCCAGTACTTGGGAGGCTGAGGCAGGAGGATCGCGAGTTCAAAGGCAGCCTCAGCAACTTAGCGAGGTCCTAAGCAACTCAGTGAGACAATGTCTCTAAATAAAAAGTGCCCCTGAGTTCAATCCTCAGTACCAAAAAAAAAAAAAAAAAAAAAAAGGAGGAGTTTAATTGGGAACCCTGATTATATAAAATTATTCTACATGTGGTAGGGAGGAAGATTCTAGAAAAGATTCTGAGTTTGAATTTGGCTTTGAAGGATGAATACGAGTGTGGGGAAAGAAACAGAAGATATGAATGAAAACCAGGAATATATGTGAAAGCATGTGGTATGTTTGAGGAAAGTGTTGTCATTTGTTATCACTAAAGGTCAGAGTATATAGAGTCAGGTGGTTGTGTATAGAGTCAGGCGCTTGGGCTGAACAGGGAGGGCAGTGGTTGGAAATAAGCAGGAAAGAAAATTGCCGGCTTGGTTGCTGATCATATTAGGATCACTGCAATTGTTAGTTAAGTGTGGGGTTTAGTTCCCCTCATTTGGAATAATGAAGTGAGTGATGAGTCCAATTGTGCAAAATCTTTTATTATGGAATATAGTGTTATTGGAACTTTTAATACTTTGAAGTAGGGGATGCAGTATAAAAACAAAATCCGGGTGAGGTAAGTAAAACATTGTTTTAGAAAAAGAAGGGAAAAAGTCTGCTGGTGCCAGGTATTGAAGAGCTGAGGACTTTGGACTTGATTCTACAGACAATGGAAGGAGAAGGATTTTAAGTGATTAGAAAAGATAACGTGATGATGATAGAGTGTAGATGCTGGATTGGAGGGAAAAGAGACAAAAGGTAGGGAGATAGTCAGAAGGAGACTATTGCCATTGAAATAGTTCAAATAACAGGTAAGGGCCTGGAGTAGGAAACTAGTAATGGTAGAGAGAACAGGGCAGATGAAGATGTGGAGTTGGCAGGGCTTAAAAATCAATTGGCTCTGAAGGAGAAGAAAAGTGACTTTGTTTCTTAGAGGAATGTATAGATAAGAGAATCTGAGGAAGGGGGAGGAATATATGGATAAAAGATCTTGTTTTATTTTAATGAGGAGAAAAGATGATTTTTTTTCAGTTTTGAACATGTCGAGCTAGAAATGTCTGTGGAATATTCAGGTAGAGATGTCAAGGTAGGATCTAGAGGATAGAAGCAAAACTAAGAGTAGTGATTCAGGTTTCACAGTTATTTTCACAAGTGTTATTGAAGCAGGAAGAGCAGATGAATTTACTCAGGAAGAGCACACAGAATTGGAAGAGTACCAAGGATCAGTGATTTGCTTTGTGTAAAATGGAAGTATTGATTATTTATTTATGCTAATTTTGTTTAAAACTTGTTTTTATAAAGCAGTGAAATGGGTTTTCATTGAAAGTTTAACAACCTTTGCACCCGTGTAAGTCATGTTCTTTTAAAATTTCATTGGAGATACACTCATTTATTCTAGAAGTGTATTGTATGAATTATTATTGGAGTCCTGCTTTGGAAAAACTTAACAGCAAATTCACGGTCTCATAGGAAAGTAGATCATCTAACTTTATTACAAAATTATTTTTGTCTGTACTTTCTATTCTCATGGAGTATATATGTCCCTTGAAGCAAAGCTATGAAAGCTTGACCATCTGATCACTTGATTGTTAGCCCTTAGAAATCAGAGAGAGCTTTAAAAAAACTTTGTCTCCCATAAATTTAGATTGTCAATGAATGTTGTTGTTGATCCATCTTGATAACCAGACTTACTGAGTCTTGGCTTCAAATGGCTTACCCATTTCCAGAAGTCACATTCACGTTCAACAGAATGATGGTTTGCTACCACTGAGGTGACCAAAAAGAATGTTACTATTTTGAAGGCATTTTCAGAATCTGTGTTTCAGAATATTTTTCGCAATTGTAGTATCATTAGAATAAGCATGTGGCAGGGGAAAGCAAACTTTTTCTATAAAGGACTGATTTTAGACTTTGTGGGCCAGCCTTTCACAACTTCCAAAACCAAACCAGTACAATACAAAACAAAACAAAACAAAAACAAGTAGCCATGAATAAGCATGATCTATGTTTTAATAAAACTTTGTGGACACTGAAACCTAAATTTTATGTAATATTCACATCACAAATATTATACTTTTGGTTTTTTTTTCTCTAATCTTTTAAAAATATAATGGGCTACTGACCCTATCCTAAGGAATGTTCTTTGAAATATTTGGATTTGCAAATTCACTTTTAAAAAAAACATGGTTTGTCAAAATTATATCTGCTCTTTCTAAGATATACATTTCTTAGAAATGTCTATGAGTACATTTTTTAAGACATCTGAAAATTTCTCATTCATTCTCCATTTCTTATATACAGTAAGTAGAAAATATTCCCTTTATTAGTTTGGAATGTGAGATACAAAGAAATAAATTAACTTGTACAATTTCAGAATCAAAAATGTATTTGGAGCTGGGCGTGGTGGTGCACGCCTGTAATCCAAGCTACTCGGGAGGCTGAGTCAGGAGGATCTCGAGTTCAAAGCCAGCCTCAGCAACTTAGCGAGGCCCTAAGCAACTCAGTGAGACCCTGTCTCTAAATAAAATACAAAATAGGGCTGGGGATGTGGGCTCAGTGGCCAAGTGTCCCTGAGTTCAATCCCTGGTTCAAAAAAAAAATGTATTTGGAGATATTTTTCAGTATCAATAAGATACTTTACTAAATCAATAAGACAGTGATCTTTTTGCTTCAGTGAAAGTGGGAACATTGAAACCCCAGGTGAAATAGAAGAGCAAAACCTAAGGAGTAGCCTACACTGGTTCCCAGAGGGCTGAACAGGATAGAATCTTTTTCTCTTTGCTTCTCTGACTGCATGAATAATTTTTGTCCTGAGGGAACAAAAACATGAAATTTTTCTTTACTCCATACGCATTATAACTGTTTATAAGAGTGAAGGATTAAGTAAATGATGATGAGACAAGAGAATGACATTTAAAGGACTTATTTTTTCACATCTGGCTCTTCCAGGTATTCACCTGATTTTCAAGGAAGAATTTCAAGATTTTCTTCCTTATATCTTAGACTCCTGGTTAACAGCCTGAAGAAATTTTAGCATCCAGTTCAGACCATATTAATCCATTTATATTACTTAAAGATTATTATTTACACTTTGTTTTTTAAAAGTTAAATTTTCTGACTTTCATATTTTCAAAGCAATAATAAATGTTTAAAACAGATGACCTGGAGGGAGGGAGATTATTAATTTCCTCAGAAGTTTGAATTCTTAGAAATGACATATTTATGGATTTTTCATGTGTGAACATTAAAATTTTGGGCAATTTGGCGAATATGTGTGTATGTTATTTTTGCTGCACCTTAAAAGGGATTGCTTTTTCTTCCTCTTTTCTTTTTTCCCTATTAGAATAAAAAACAAACCCCCAAGCTGTGTGGGATATGTTTGACTTGGTTACTTAGCAATCTGATGCTTAATTTTTTATTTAAATGTTCATCTGTACTTTTTGATGTTCTGATTAAATAAGGGTCTATTTAGGCCATAATAATGGGGCCTGCTGGGAGGAAATGACACAGCCTATTCCACAACAGTATTTACTGAAAATCTCCTTTTCCCTGGTTCCTGTTTGAACTATATAAAGGTAACATGGAACAAAATACTCTAATTATGAGTATTAGAATGATGGCTAATTTGATCACAACTATAATTCCATGGTTATCATTGCACAATTTATATTAACATAGTTTGAGGTCAAGCAGAGTGTGGGAGAATTTTATCTACTGTTAGTAAAAATGGTGATGTGTTCAAACAAGTTCTATTTTTGAACTTTAAAGACATTTCTCAATTTTTAATGCATTCTCAAGAGTTTGATACCAATTGTAATTTTAAAAGTAAATTTGATCAGTTTGCCTTTAAAATGTATTGTTTTTTTTTTATTATTATTATTTTTTGGTACTGGGGATTGAACTCAGGGGCATTCCACCACTGAGCCACATCCCCAGCCCTGTTTTGTATTTTATTTAGAGACAGGGTCTCACTGAGTTGCTTAGGGCCTCGCTAAATTGCTGAGGCTGGGTTTGAACTCTCTATCCTCGCCACCGTGCCCGGCTTGTTTTACTATTAAAAGAAAAAGGCATGAATTAAAAAAGATACAGAGGCATGTTCAGTAGCTGAACCTGGAAGTAAAAAAATGTCGAGGAAATTGATGAGAACAAGTATAACACTTTAAATGAAGATTATTTAAAATAGGATTTTATCAAATGGCAAAACCTGACTAAAATGACAGCCTTCATATATTGTAATAATGTTGCAAATGAAACTAAAAATCTTTAAAATGATAAGGATTATTGGAAACATAGCATACTGGACTTTTTCTTTTCTCCCTTCTTTCTTTTCTATTTTTTGGGGAGAGGGCTTTGGTATATTAGGGATCAAACCCAGGACCTCATGTGCTCTGCAACTGAGCTACACTCCAAACCCCTATATACTTTTAAAATAAGACCCTTCAGGTACTTTGAAAGAAAAACAAAAAGATAAGGTTGCCTCAGTTTCCTATTTATTTAAACGCCATTCTTGACAAAGATTCATTATTGCCCTACTAAGTTGCATGTCACTGGCAGAAAAGAATGGCTACATATCTCTCCTGTAGAGAAGTATTCATTTAGTGCATGAATATTGTGCTTATGATTTTTTATGATAAATCAGGTGAAAATTAAAAATTGGCCTTATGGACTTGGGGTGTAGCTCAATGGTAGAGCACTTGCCTATTATGTGTGAGGCCCTGGGTTTGATCCTCAGCACTGCAAAAACAAAACAAAAAAGTACTTCTTAATAATCACATACCTTTCTTCCGTACCATCATGGGACATTTCAGCAATGCATGTGTGGCATTGACAATCTGGTACAGATTTTACAGTCTAAATTGATGGGATCACTGGAATCATAGATTGCCTTATGCTTTTAGTTGGTAAAGATAATTAATAAGGAGGATTTTCTTGTGTTGTTAACTACATGTTGTTAACTACATGTTCAACTACGTGTATGGGTATATTTACAGAATTTTAAAAGTGAATTGTTGATCTTCACAAATTCATGGGGGCTGCAGGGGGAGGGTTTGTTTTTGTTTTGTCTTTGCAGTGCTGGGGATGGGATGGGCCTTGCACATGCTTGGCAAATTCTTTACCAGGGAGCTACATCCCCAGCCCCTGTGGAAAAAGTTTTTAAATAAGTATAAGTAACAGAATAGCAAATATGGTCAGAAAATTTGTGACAGATATTTTAAGAATTGTTTGAAGCTGCTGACAACAGTTTGGCCTTTTTTTCCCCAAAGCTCATGCTTACATTTAATGACTCTCCTCAAAGCACCTACCAGTGCCCAGGGGGAGGCAAAAGTTAAGAGTGAGAGCGTCAGAGGTACAGTCGATAGTTGAAGCAATGCAGCGGACAGTATAGACATCATCTTGCTTTCTCCTGAATGTTCAGGGCTGCAGAGTCACTGTCTACTTGGAGCTTTCTCCAGCAAAAACAATAGGCTGGCTATGGGTGACCACACTGACCAGCACGTCATTGCTGGTTTTTTTCTATTCCATTTATTTTAAGGGCTTAGAATGCTGTTTGAAATTGTTGTTTTATATGTTGCAAAACCTTAATATGCACAGAAAACCTTCTGAATCTCATGGACATATTGAATATTTTATTCAGAGCTAATCATACCCATTTACCATGTTGGATCAGAGTTTGATAGTTGTTTAAAGATAGGGAGCTAAGCAGATAATAAAAATCCAGAATTTTTCTTGTTGAAAGGCTCATTTGGTAAACATTTTCCAGTGTTTTTGAATAACAAAATTTGCACATTTAAGTAATATTTTTGACAATCTGGTGAACTCACTTTGAAGCTATATTTCGAAGTCTACCGTTTGGACATTACTATGGCATGACATGCTTGTCACTATATCAATATCTAGCCAGTATAACTTTCAAAAGTTGTTTCTACATCTCCAAGATAGCATTATTAGGTAAGCAAGTTTGAAAAAAAATAAAATATGGAGATATTATTACATTTCATTTCTATGTTACCAGACTTTTAATTTTCCTGAAAAGAAATGTGAAACTTTGAAGATTTGGCTAAAAGATAAACTAGTACTGCCTCTCTCATCACATTAGTAATTGAATTTAGTGTATATTCCAAGAGGAAAATGAATTCTTGCAGCTTAGTTCTTTGTTTATTCTCAGGAATGATTATGTGACATTGCCTATTATCATTTTTGTATTAAGGCTGAAGAATTTCCATTGCTAAGTTGAGTGCATTGCTATTTTTACCATTCATAACTGCTTATTGTTCCATCTAGGATTTTCAACCCTGACCCAATTAAAAGCAAAAGAATAAAACAGACTCCTAAGTGAACCTGATAAGCCCATGGCATTGTCCTTGCGTATTTCAGACTGGAATTAATTTATGAACAGGAAAGGCTCCCATTTTAATGAAGTTGAATCTTTTGTTATTTTAATTTTATATTATTTATCTTAGAATTTGAAATATATTTAAATAATGTTTGATCTTAACTGTTGTACATTGTCATATGTGTTTTGTGAAACTTCTGTTTCAGTTTTGTGTTTGTGTGTTCTGATACCAGATAGATTTCTTCCCTCCACCACATTTTTTATTGATTCATTATAATTGAACATAATGATGGGATTTGTTGTTGCGTATTTGCATATGCACATAATATAACAATATAATTTGGCCAGTATTCTCAGCATTTCTTCTCTCCCAGCCTTCCACTCCCTAATCCCTTTCCTCTACCTATCTCCTGTTGATTTTTTGTTATTGTTTGTTTTTTTTTTCTTTTTTTTGCGGTGCTGGGAATTGAACCCAGGGCCTTGTACTTGGGACGCAAGCACTCTACCAACTGAGCTATATCCCCAGCCCCTCTCCTGTTGATTTTTATGAGATCCACCCCCACTTTTCTTTTCATTTTTCCTCTCTAACTTCCACATAGGAAAGAAGATATACAACCCTTAACCTTAACCTGTTAAGTTTGGTTTAACATAATGCTCTCTAGTTCCTTCCATTTTCCTGCAAATTACATAATTTCGTTTTTGTTTATGGCTTAGTAAAACTCCATTGTGTATATATACCACATTTTCTTTTTTCATTCATCCATTGATGGACACCTAGGTTGGTTCCATAGTGTGGCTATTGTGAGTTGTGCCGCTATAAACGTGAATATGCATGTATCACTGTAGTAAGATGACTTTAATTTTTCAGGATACCAAGGAGTGGTATGTCTGGGTCATAGGGTGGTTCCACGCCTATCTTTTGAGGAATCTCCATACTGATTTCTATAATGGTTGTACTAATTTACAATCCCATCAACAGTATGAAAATATTCCTTTTTCTTCCACATCCTCTCCAGAATTTATAATTATTTGTAATCTTGACAACTGCCATTCTGACTGGTGTGAGATGAAATCTCAGTGTAGTTTTTATTTGCATTTCCCTAATTGCTTATGACGTTAAACATTTTTTCATGTATTTTTTGGCCATTTGTATTTTTTCTTTTGTGAAGTATCTGTTTAATTCATTTGCCCTTTAATTGGATTATTTGATTTTTTTAGTGTAAAGTTTTTTGAGTACTTTATATATATTCTAGATATTAATCCTCTTTTGGAAGAGTAGCTAGCAAAGATTTTTCTCCCATTCTGTAGACTCCATATATATTTCTTACCATGAGTTTTGGTGAGAAATGTTCATGAAATACTGATCTGTAGTGTGTGAAGGAAGATTTTATTCAATAACTGTTCCAGACCCTTAGAAATTTGTGTGTGTGTGTGTGTGTGTGTGTGTATGTGCTTTATAAAACCATACCAGTGTATTTTGCTCTTACTGTCCTTAGACAAATTTTGATTTTCTGTCCTTCCCACCTCCTCAAAAAATTGTGCTGGATGTGGTGGCGCACGCCTGTAATCCCAGCACTTGGGAGGCTGAGACAGGAGGATCGTGAGTTCAAAGCCAGCCTTAGCAACTTAGCGAGGCCCTAAGCAACTCAGTGAGACCCTGTCTCTAAATAAAATACAAAATAGGGCTGGAGATGTGGCTCAGTGGTGGAGTGCCCCTGGGTTCAATCCCCAGTACCAAAAAAAAAAAAAAAAACCCAAAATTTGTGATTGCTCACTCTGTCTCTTGCCCCTTTAATATTATGTGTTCCTTCTTTCCTTGTGTTTATTTCTTCCGTCAAATTGAGTTTTTCCCCACAAAACATCCCTCTCCTTCCCCAGTGCCCCAGACTTCAGTTTTGCTCTGATATCACTGGGTTACGTCTCTATTAACCTTGTGTGTGCACACTGAGAATCAAGGCCTTTCCTCAGGTGAGGATAATCACTGATTTTACTATCTTTGTCTCAAGAATCATGTAGGCAAAGGCCAGGTGTGGTAGCACATGCCTGTAATTCCAGCTACTTGGGAGGCCTTCCTTCTATTTCTATAAGAACTGCCATCCTCAGATCCCCATGGAACCCTGGCATCTCTTTCTTACATGAGACAACTTTCTTCTTTTTTCCTGCATTTGTTGTATACTTCATTATATTTTTGCTGTTTTAAAAATATATACATATAGGTTCTTCTTTTTTGTTGTTCTTGTTTTATTGTTCTGGGGATTGAACCTATGCATGCTAAGCAAATACTTTACCATTGAGCTAAACCCCCAGCCCCTACCCCTCACTCTTTTCTTCTTGAGTTTCTTCCTTTGGCTTCCATTGTTCTACACATTTTTGGTATTTCTCCCATCTCTTGTCTACCTTTATGATTTAAATTACCATCTGATACAGAATGCCTGAGAACTGACCTGTTCTAGGTGAATAGTATTTTTGAAGTTTAATTTCAGTAGAGCATGATGATGTATAAATGTCATTTTTAAAACTGTGCTGGAGCCGGGCGTGGTGGCGCACGCTTGTAATCCCAGCACTTGGGAAGCTGAGGCAGGAGGATCGTGAGTTCAAAGCCAGCCTCAGCAACTTAGCGAGGCCCTAAGCAACTCAGTGAGACCCTGTCTCTAAATAAAATACAAAATAGGGCTGGGGATGTGGCTCAGTGGTGGAGTGCCCTGGGTTCAATCCCCAGTACCAAAAAAAACCCCCAAAAAAACTGTGCTGGTGGCACACTCCTATAATCCCGGATACATGGGAGGCTGAGGTTGGAGTATTACAAATTCAAGACCAGCTTAGGCAGTTTAGTGACATCCTATCTCAAAATAGGAAAAAGGACTGGTTATATAGCTCGTGGTAGAGCACCTCTGGGTTTAATCCCCAGTAATGGAAAAAAGTCATTTAAAGAAAGAAATTATGATTCTTTAATAATAAAGTGGGTGTGGTGTATATGGTATGAAGTAAATGAGTTTGAAAAGTTCACATGGAAAGAACAATGAGATTCCACTACATACCTGAATGGCTAATGTTAAGAAGACTAACAATTCCAAGTGGTAGCGGGATGAGGAGTAACTCCAATTGATAAATTGCTGGTGAGAGTGTAAATTACTACACTGTTCTGGAAAAACTTTTTGACAGTGTCTACTAAAGTCAAAAATATATACCTAAACTGTACCCCAGCCATTCTATTCCTCGGGAATACCCAAGCTAAATGTTTATAATAGCTTTCTTCATAATAGCCAAAATCTAGAAACAATCAACAAATGTATCAACAGGAGAATGGATAAATATTGGTTTTTCTTTTCTTTTCTTTCTTTCTTTCTTTATTTCTTTCTTTTTTTTTTATATTTTTTTTTTTGGTACTAGGGATGCTTAACCACTGAGCCACATCCCTAACCCTTTTCTCTATTTTATTTAGAGACAGGGTCTCACTGAGTTACTTAGGGCCAACATAAGTTGCTGAGGCTGGCTTTGAACTCACAATTCTCCTGCCTCAACCTCCAAGCTGCTAGGATTACAGGCATACACCATCAGGGATACAACAGGCACATACAGGCATACACCAGGCTAAATATTGGTATTTCTGCTAAATGGAATACCATACAACAATAAAAAGTAAATCTGTTGGGCTGGGGTTGTAGCTCAATGGTGGAGTGCTTGCCTAGCATGTGTGAGGCAATGGATTTGATCCTCAGCACCATGTAAAAACAAATAAATAAAACAAAGGTATTGTGTCCATCTACAATTAAAAAAAGTTTTTTAGAAAGTAAAGTGGTTATTATACAGTAAAATGAATCAATCATACAGATTAAAAATTTTTTAGGCTTTAGGATATCTTTGGTACATCTTAGGTGTTTTATCAATATTTGTTGCTAGTGTTCAATTTGCCGGGAATGCCTCTTTGTTAGGTGCCTTCTGATCTATCAATAATCTCATTTAATAATAAACTACCTTTTAAATATGTGTGTGAATATATTGTGAGTTGGTTTGTATTTTATTTTCATGCAGATGGTTTTCTAATGGGACATAAAATGTGTGGTGAAAAGTACATAGACTGCCTTCAAATTATGTCTCTACCACTTAACCATTTGAATCTGCACCTCTGTTTTCTGTCTGCACATGAGGATGATCACACCCATCTGTGGCAGAGGCTTTTTGGGGGGAGAGGGCTACTCTGATATCCATTCTGCTAAGTAACAGCCCAGTTTTTTAGCTGAGCACATTGCAGGATAAAAGATTATATTTTCTAGCCTTGCTTCCATTTAGTATATATGACTAAGCTGTGGTCAGTGAGCCGTAAACACAGTGTTATAGGGAACTTACAGGAAGGCTGAATAAATATAGCTGTCTTTTTTCCTTTCTGCTTCCAGAATGTGGGTGTAACAACTGGAGTTCAAATAGCTAGTATGGACAATGAAGAATCTTGAAGGCAGGGGTCATGTATGGAAGATATCGTAGCAGAAATATAGGAACCTGTATTAGTTAATCCACTTGCTATTTTCATTTTCAATTATATGTACCCCAACAATTCTAAATGATATATTACCCTGAAGAGGTGCTATGAAAATTAATTGAGGAGCTGGGGTTGTGGCTCAGTGGAAGAGCACTTGCCTGGCATGTGTGAGGCACTGGGTCATACTCAGCACCACATATAAATAAATAAAATAAAAGATCCATTGACAACTAAAAAAATATTTTAAAAAAGAAAATCAATTGAGTTACCATGACTGGCACATAATATTTAATAAAGCTTAACTGCTATTATTGCTGTTTTTATTCTTACTGTGCTGTGTATGAAGTGGGTATTCAGAATGTATTTGATAAATCTTTTAAAAAGTGAGTTCTTTTTTTGAAACAAGTGTGATGGAAACAACTTATGTTTATTTTTAAAAATTAGAAAATACAGATAAACAAAAAGAAAACTCAACTACACTCTGATAGCATTTGGGTATACATCTATTATCAACTATAAATTTTATGCATTTATTTACACAGATGTAAGATGTCAAACAAACTCTGGCAAGTTTTATTAAAGAAAAATTCATATGGTTTACTTTTTACCTGTCTGTTCTGACATACATATAACCATATTAGAATCACTTGGATCAGTGATAGCCAGTGTGCACACTCTAATATTTTTTGCACACTGTGCTCAATTCAATATAATTGTCATTGTACTGATGGACATCAGTTTTGACCATCATGGTGTAGTACTATTTTAGATCTGCCCAAAGCTGGGCAGTTGTTGGTGAAGATGACCAGTTTCACTTTGTCTTGTCTGATCATCTGCAGAGTCCTCTTATACCCCAGCAAAAGCCTGGAGTTAGTCAATTCCAGTGACTTTCTCATCATCTTTGCTGCAGTTATCTTCCTGCCTTGTGTAAGGGACAGACCTCAACCTAGAACATACAGAGGACAGAACAGCAAGTTTCAGATCCAGAGCTTCAAATGGCAACCTACAGGGCTCACATGGCTGCCTATGCCTCGGCCTGTGGAGCGCACTCACAGAGAGCCCATAGAGAATTTTAAATCACCTTATTCTATTTAAACTTTGTAACATTCTTCTTTTACTTTATAGAATTTAAGCATGTTATAACTTTTTGATTTCAGTGTATGGATTTATAATAGTATATTTAATCATCCCTGTTTAGTTTATTTTCAATTTTATATTCTGAATCTATTCTTGTACATTTATCTTTGTGAATTTGTCTGATTATTTCCTTAGCATAAGTTATTAGAAATATTTCTGCATTATGTGTATTCATTTAAAAATTATTTATTAAGGTTTTATTTACTATAGAAAAACATACATGCAATTTAAAAGTTCTGTTATTTCTCCATCTGGATAGGTCATTTTTTAACATTGAAAAACAACAAAAAAATACATAAACTTGGTAAAAACTTTCAACCATTATAAAAAGTTATAAAATAGGGGTAGAAAAGGTGGTCCCCTAACAATAGATCCTTCTCACTGGTAACATTGTTGACAATTTCTTATGTAGCTACTCACCATAATTCAGTAAGTGGACTCATAAAGTCCAGTCTTATAAAAACATTGAAACATTATGTTGTTATAAAAATAATGAAAAACAGTATTTTTAAAATATGGTGTAAAAATGAGACATCAAAATTTAAAAAAAAAAACCCTAATTCCATTATCACCTAAATTTAAAAATATTAATAGAACTAATATAAAAAGTACCAATGTGCAGATAATAAAACTCTTGCTGGCATAACTGATTGTATACTGAATTGAGAAGGTCCAAATGATCACAAGATGATCATTTCCTATGTACTCCTTTCCTCTGCTTTGAGGAAAATGAGAACTCTAACCCACATCAACCTTTTTGAGAAGAGGGGACTGGACAGAGGATAGGAGTCAGTGTGTAAATCCAAGTTCATATTATGGCAGTAAGTGTGTGTGTGGGGGTAAGAATATATATGCATGTATATATTTTTTAAAAAGTCTATAGAAAAGGGAATCATATTAAGGAAATAGTTTTTCCTCTTGCTTTTAAAAAAAAAATTGATTCTGGGATTGAACTTAAGGGTGCCTTACCCCTGAGCTATACCCCCAGCTCCTTTTAATTTTTGAGACAGGGTCTCATTAAGTTGTCCAGGCCAGCCTAGGACTTGCTATCCTTCTGCCTTCATCTCCTAGATGCTAGAATTACAGATATGCACTACTGTGCCTGGCTTTTCCCCCATTTCTATTTTACACGTCTTTCCATATCTGCACATGGATCTCATTCTTATCCTTTTTAATAATCACAGACTGGTACAGAGTATTGTCAGTGTTCTGTCAGGGTGTGCCTTGTAGAAGGATGCTCTCCTTACCCTGCTTTGGCTCTGATAACCTACACTGAGGCATCTGTTAACCAGATCTTCCTCTCCTGGGCATGCTCTAATACCCATTCTGGGCTGCCCCTCTGGACAGCCCTCTCCCTTATCTGGGCCTTGACAGCCCATTGGGACAGCCCTCCTCCACACAGGCTCTCCTTACCCTCTTCCTCAGCATCAGGCATGATTTAGGGAGAGGAAGAGAAGAGTTGTTAGTAACTTTTTCATCTTAGTCATAACTTTGATTGCTTTAAAATCAAAGTTATGACTAAGATGAGAAAGATACTAATGATATTCTTGGATCTGAGGGCTAATATGTCACAGATGTAGTACTCCCTGTGTTTTAATGGTACTGTGTGAACTGAGACTTGTGTTTAATAACCTTATGAATGCAGTTTTAGTTTTTTTTTTTGAACCAGGGATTGAACTCAGGGACACTCGGCCACTGAGCCACATCCCCAGCCCTATTTTGTATTTTATTTAGAGACAGGGTCTCACTGAGTTTGCTTAGGGCCTCGCTGAGTTGCTGAGGCTGGCTTTGAACTAGTGATCCTCCTGACTCAGCCTCCCAAGTCGCTTGGATTACAGGTGTGCGCCACCGCGCCCGGCCGTTTTGTTGTTTTTATATTAAGTGAGACAAAATACACAAAGAATGTATAGTTTTGGCATGTGATTTGAAAATTTGAAAAATCCATCTAGATTTTTTAGTTGTAGAATGAGAAAGTTACATTTTACACTGAATATGAATTTATGTTTTTATGAGAGCTGTGGTGCCCATAGTTTGAAATCCTTGAAAATTATATACCTCTAAATGAAAAAAGTAGGCTATAGTCATAAATACACTGTGATTGCAACTATATAAAAATATGCTTATGAAAAAAACATGGAAGAAATATACTAAAATATACTAGTGATTATGCTAGAGGTGGTAGACAGGCATTTTTTCCCATTTTCTCTGTTTTCAAAATTTCTAAAAATAAAAGTAGCATTACTTTATGACTTTTGGAACTTTTAAAAGTTTAAAGCTTCTTTCTAGTTTCTGGGAAGATTTTCCCAACCTTTGAACTATTTAGGAAGGAAGGATTTTTCTGCCTTTATTTTCCAATGTCTAAGAAAAAAACCTAGTCGAGTATGAATTTGTGATTTAGAAACTAGATTAGGTGAAAAGAATTTTGAAGAAATTTATATAACTGAAATGTTTTAGTTTGGAACAGTTATTATTTACCTTAGAGGAGGTTTTTCAAAAATAATAATTAGATCAAAATTGTTTTCTACCATTGCTTTAATGTAATGAAATTTTGAGCTTATGTTATTAAAGTTAGTTTTATATGTAATTTTCCACATTCTGATAGTTTGAAAAACTTCCCCTTCTAATTCAGACTTTTCATTTGACTCTTTTCCCTAGTTATTTTTAAGATCTAGCTATGAGCCAGTTGTTTCTGCCCCCAAGTAGGCATGTGATTCCATTCCTGTGTCCCTCAAACTTCCATACTTTTGAGGATTCCCATTAAGCACTGTGGATGGTTACCGTGAGGTGGTCCCTTGGCTTCAGCTGAGCAGGCCATATCTTCCCCTTTTCCCTTAGGAGGCAGGGAAGCATACACTCCTTACCTAGTTTCTTTACATAAATCCTCTCTATTGTCCCTTATAATCTTCACAATTAACTAATAGCAATTCTCGTCTTATTACCTTGAGAAGGGTAATGAACTGAAATCAGCAAAGCCAGTTTTTGGCTACGCCACTTTGAACACTCACACAGCTCTTAGATGTGGAGTATTTGATGCCTGTTGTTTTGATTTTGGGCCTTTGAGGACCCTACTGAAACTCGGAGAAGACAGGAAAAGTTGCATTCGACATCCTGTTATATTAGCTGATAGTATTGTTATGTCTACCCATGAATAAGTATTACGTACTCGTTAAGTACACAAGCCTTGGAGTAAAGCTGAACTAGGTTTCTTACCTAGTTCAGCCTCAGCTTCCTTGTTCACAATATAATAAAACTATCTACTATTTAAGGTCATAATAACTACCTGTCATGGTTGTCATGAGAATTACATGCAGTAATGAAAGTAGGTGCTTAGCATAATGCTTGGTACATTTAAGATACAACAAAGAATAATTATTATCATTTAAAATATCATTATTATACAAACACACCTCTTATGTTCCCCCTGATTTTTGTTTTGGATTTTTCTGTTTTTTTAAATTAAAAAAAAATTGTAGTTGTAGATGAATACAATACCTTCATTTTATTTGTTTATTTTTTATGTGGTGCTGAGGATTGAACCCAGTGCCTCATATGTGCTAGGAAAGCTACCACTGAGCTACAGCCCCAGCCCCTATTTTTTATCTTTTATTTTGAGACAAGGTCTCACTAAGTTGCTTAAGGCCTTGCTAAGTTGCTGAGGCTGGCCTTGAATTTGCAGTCCTCCAACCTCAGCCTCCTGAGCTGCTGGGCTTACAGGTGTGTGCCACTGTGCCTGGCTAATCCACCTGGTATTGGAATATCTTGTGCTGTACCTACAATCTCCCATGAGTGCACATGATGGTACATTAGCGTGTAAAGAAAAAGAGCATTAGAATTGCTGTTTAAATTCATTTGCATCTGAAAATGAATTAAGCTTTACTAAATATTTCATATTCAGATTTACCTTGGCGATTTCACCCTGAGTCAGACTCACATATAAGAAGTGAATCGCAAGGGAAGAGTGGGCATTTCCCTACAAAAATGGGTTGACAGTGACATCATCCTCACCTCTTTGTTCACTTTTAGCTATTGCAACATAGAGCAATCTGTATGGTAGATTTATAGATTATGTCTCCCTGCCCCCAATACTGGGGATTGAACCCAGCAATCCTTTACCATTGAGCTACCTCCCCAGCCCTTTTTGTTTTATTTTGATATGGGGTCTCAAAAAACCAGTAAAGTAACCAGGTAGCCAAGTATAGTTGATAGACATTAGAGAAGATGGAAATTTACTAGTCAAATGTAACAAAAACCCATGCTTAATTTAAGGTGAATATAATTGACAAATGAGTATTTTGATTCAGTCAGTGAAGTTTTTTTTTTCTTGTGGTGCCAGAGACTGAACCAGGGTCTTTTGCATGCTAGGCAAACACTCCACCCTGAACTCCAGCCCTTCAATGAAGTTCTTTCACTGGTTCTATGTATTTTACTTCCTGTGGCTCCTTGTGCTAGTTTTCGAGGTATGCCATAAACAAAGTACCATAGGCTGGGTGGCTTCAACAATAGAAATTAATATTCTGACAATAAGTCCAAGATTAAGGTGTTGGTGGGAATTCCTCACGCGCTTGAGGACTGGGTTCAATCCCCAGCACCAGGGGAGAAAAAAAAGAAAAAAATTTCTGACTTTCCCAATTATAATGTGTATATGACCTTTGAAAGTCATCTAACCTTGTTCAGTTAGCTTCAGTTTCCTCTTCTAGAAAATGGACCTTCTTGTTGAGAGGATCAAATGAGATCATGCACATAATGCCTGGCAAACAGTAAATAGACAAAACCATTCTTATTGTGATGCTTAGTATCATTTAAATAAATGTTGGGGCTGGGGTTGTGGCTCAGTGGTAGAGCGCTTGCCTAGCACATGTGAGGCACTGGGTTCGATTCTCAGCACCACATATAAATAAGTAAATAAAATAAAGGTATTGTGTCCATCTAAAAAATATACATTTAAAAAAAATAAAATAAATAAGTTATATTAGCATTATTAATTTATACCTAAAATATTTCAGATGTTTTCCAGTTCTATAAGTGAAGCACTTAAAGTAATAGACATCACAGAATTTTTTTTTTTTTTTTTTTTTTTTGGCCGTGCTGGGGATTGAACCCAGGGCCTTGTGCATGTGATGCAAGCATTTTACCAACTGAGCAATATCTTCAGTCCAGACATCACAGAATTTTTTTTAAAACTCTTTTTAAACATTCCTGTGATTCAGAATGTCATTATTTGCTCAACAAATATTTACTGAGGGATTACTGCAAGATCCATACTCTTCTGGGTGCTGGGGATACAATAGGGAAAATAGATATGGGAGGGGACAAAAAAAGTAAACAACTACAGTGATAAAATTTCAGATAATAAAAAGTCCTATGGAGATAGTGAGGACTCAAAAAATCATATGGAGAAAGGAGCCTTAGTTTATTCTTTTATTTATTTATTTATTTATTTATTTATTTATTTATTTATTTTTGATCCTGGGGATTGAACCCAAGGATGCTTTACCATTGAGCTAAGTCCTCAGTCCTTTTTATTTTTTACTTTGAAACAGGGTATCTCAAGTTGCTTAGGGCTTCCATAAGTTGCTAAGGCTGGCTCTGAACTCACGATTCTCCTGCCTCAGCCTCGCAAGCCACTGGGATTACAGGCATGCACCACCACACCTGGCAAGGAGACTTAGATTCAACGGGATGGACAGGGAAGGTAAAATTGAGTAAACATTGAAAACAGAAAAGGAAAGATGATGGTAGCCCGGATTAGTATGTTACAAGTGAAGATAAAAAGTATTTGGTTTGAGAGTTGGTTCTTTTTGGAACCAGAAATTGAATCTAGGGATGCTTAACCCCTGGGCCACATCCCCAGCTCTTTTAAAAAACTTCCTTGGTTGAGACAAGGTCTTGCTAAGTTGCTTAAGGTCTTGCTAAATTGCTGAGGCTGGCTTTGAACTCTCGATCCTCCTGCCTCAGCCTCCTGAGCCATTAGGATTACAGGCGTGCGCCACCACACCCAGCAAAGTTAATTGTGGTCCCTTGGAAAGTTTTGAGTAATGTGGACAGACAACTATGTAACATAGTCACAAAGTTAGCATTATTCTAAGTCCTTGGCATGTACCTCCAACTTATAAATATAATTTGCATGATATAAACTATCATTTTTCATTCTTTCTTTTAAAAAATTTCCATGACACATGTCACAACAGGATTGATAGATCTGTGGAAGAAATATTTTCTGAAGAATCTTTCATGTTTCTTGCTTTGCAGTTAGGCACAATAACTGCTTGAGAAATTTATATTGTGTATTGTGAGTATTATTAGGATTTTTAAATTTTTCTTTGCTATTTTGGGAACCATTTTTAGTTACTTAATAAGGCTGTTTCCTCTGATAGGAATGAGATAAAAGGCTGATATCCTGTATGTGCTTGCTTTGAAAATTTGTTATTCAAGAAACAGTCAACAAGACGATAAAGGTTGAAAAGTAGAAGCCGGTTTGACACTTGATTTTTTTTCTCCATTGGTTTAGTCCTTTCTCATTTGCCTTAAAATATTTTTAGCTAAATTCAATGAAGTATTCTCTGCAAAAATTTTTTCCTATAACCTTTATTAAAAATTTGTCCATAAGCTTTACAAATTAAATATTACATTGATATTTTAATACAAATAAACAATAGAAAATTCAGAGAAGCAAATAATGTAAGCAGTTGAAATTCTCATTCTTTTTTTTTTTTTGTACTGGGGATTTAACTCAGGAGTGCCACTGAGCCACATCCCTAGCCCTTTTTATATTTTTTTAATTTAGATACAGGGTCCCACTAAGTTGCTTATTAGGACCTTGCTAAGCTACTGAGGCTGGCATTGAACTTGGATCCTCCTGCCTCAACCTCCTGAGCAGCTGGGACTATAGGCATGTGCCACTGGGTCTGGCTTCCCGCCCATACTTTTTAAAAGCATATTTTATGATGTTCATTTTTTCCCTGAGACATAACTTTGCATGCTCTGCTATAACAAGTATAGGGGTGACATTCTAAGATTTAAGTTTACTTCAGTCTTCCCAGATAGCATTGAAGAATTTACTTGATTCTGACAGTTCATGTTACCTCCCTTCCAGTCCCAGGGCTGAGTTTCCTCTTTTTCTATGTGTCCGTAGCAAGAATGACTCCAGAATCAAGATTCTTTTATTTCTCTTTCCACATTTTTGAACCCGGGGATCCTTAACCCCTGAGCCATATCCCTTGCCCTTCTTTGTTACATATATATATATATTTTATTTAGAGACAGGGTTTTGCTGTGTTGACTGGCTTTGAACTCTCAATTCTCCTGTCTCCCTCCGCCTCCTGAGTTTCTGGGATTACAGGCATGTGCCACCACACCCAGCTTCTTTCTACATTTTTTATTGGTGCATTATAGTTGTATATAATGAGGGATTTATTGTTACATATTTGTACACGCACACAATATAACAATATAATTTGGCCAGTATTACTCCCCATGATTTCCCCCCTCCCTCTACTCCTCCCATCCTTTGGTCCGTTTCCTCTACTGATCTTCCTTTGATTTTCATGGGATTCCTTCCATTCCCCTTACACACCTTTCTTTTCAGTCTTTTGATTCTTGAGGTCATGGTAAAGGTGTACAGAAACATTTGTTGTAAGGGGAATTCAAAATTAGAAGGGGATTGCAATATGCTAACAATTATAATAGAATTATGCAGAAGGAGTGATTAACTGAAGGAAAGAGCTAAGGAAGGTTTCACAGACTAAGTTACAGCTGATCATATGGTGCATTCAGAGAGAAATTAATGGTTGCTTGTTATTTATTGAGTAGTTTTTATATTCTACAAACTTCCTTAAATACTATATTTACATCTCACATTTAAATCTCAGAACCTTATAAAATAAATATGTTTCTGATGTGACAGAGGATGCTAAGACTTAATCTCTTTACGTCTCATTTCCTCATCTGTTTTCAGTAGAATCTAGCTCATAGAGTTGTTATAAGAATTAGATTATAAGGGGCTGGGGATATAGCTCAGTTGGTAGAGTGTTTGCCTTGGAGCACAAGGCCCTGGGTTCAATCCCCAGCACTGCAAAAAAAAAAAAAAAAAGGAAAAAAGAATTAGATTATAAAAATGTTGATAAAGTGAGAATTATACCTGCTTAATATTAAGTACTCAATAAGTATTATCTACACTATAATCATTATTATCATTCTACAGATAAGGAAGCAGGCTTAGAAGAATTAAGTAATTTGACTAAGATAACATAACCAAACATCACATGTGCTGGTATTTGAACTCTGTGTGATTCCAATGTCTATCTCTGGACTGCTAGGAGTTGCAAATCATTTGGTAGTATTGAGCTATATGTAGGAGGTGAGCAAGGCAAGTGGCAGGAGTCAAAGTTGGAATCAGAAGATGACAGACTATTATGTCATCTTAAGGAATATGGACTTTATCTTATGTCTTATATACCATGAAAATATTTACATATTTGATTTTATCTTTTAAACCAGAAACCATTTTAAAAAGTAGTAAAACTATGACCATATTTTGTGTATGCACTATAAAAACACAGGTGTATGGTCTTGTTTGTTTTTGTTTTTTGTGATGTTAGAGGTCAAACCCAGGACCTTGCACATGCTAGGCAAGTGCTGTACTGCTGAGCTACATCTCCACTGCCCCATGACATTTTTAAAAGATATAAGAAGTCTGTGTGGTTGGCTTTTCCCAGTTTTTTCATTAATATTTGTGTATTTGCTTTTTTTACCGGTATGTTAGTATTGACTTACATCCTAAATAGTAGTGTCAAATGATTAAGATAAATTTGTGTAGGAAAAACTTAATACATTCATGTCCATGGGATTGGTTCTCAGGCCCCTTGTGGATACTAAAATATGTAGTGCTCGGCTCCCTTATATGAAATAGTGTGGTATTTGCATATAACCTATGGACATCCTTGTATATGCTTTGAATCATCTCTAGACTACTTATAGTATCTAATACAGCATAAGTGCTGTGCAAATAGTTGTTCTACTGTGTAGTTTATGTAGTGATAACAAGAAAACAGTCCATGCATGTTCAGCACAGGTGATTTTCAATCTGCATTTAGTTAATTCACAAATGCAAAACTTACAGATGCAGAGGACTAACTGTATTGAGGAAATCATGTCTGCTGGACATAATTTATCTCTGCAAACTGATAATAGTATAATGTTTTGATAGCAGAACCTTGATCTAGTTTTTGAAAGTCTCCAGTTCCTTGGGAGTATATTTTGTTAACCACCTCTGTAGATTATGGAGCACTAATGTCATTGTAATGGGGATAGAAGTGAAAAGTAAGACATTCAGGAGGTTAAATTGGTCAGGATATGTATTGATACCCATATATATAATATATGCAATATTATATATGATATATAATATTTAAATAACCTGATAATAAAATAATAAATAACCACTTACTTGGTACAAGACAATTTATTATTTCATATATCCTCCCAATAACTACTGGTGAGTCATATTTCCTTATTATAAATGAGGATATTAAGGCTTTGGAGAGATTGAGTACAAAGCCATATTGCTAAGTGAGTTCCAGAGGATTTAAATTCAGGTGTCTAACTCCAAAGTCCGTACTATTTATCATGATACCTCCCATATAAACCCAAGGCCATTGTCTCCACCTAAATTTTATAGTGTACCTGTTTCTGTAGTTTGTCTCATTAATCACTGAGTTTAGTGATTTATTCTGTTGCTCTAGGAACAGATTTCCTACATTCAGAGAATCTTCTTGTCTCTTTCCCACTCTCTAAAAAAAAAGACTTTAAAAAGATTTTTAGTAAGGAAACCAAACATAAAAGGAGCATATTTTCTCCACAACATCTTTCTTTGTGTTCATAACCTGGTAATAGCAATTATTAAGCAACAAATTGAATTATAGTACATAGACCCCAAAACTAGCTGTAATAAAAAACCAAAGGCTGTTTGTTATTAAAATATCTGGATGCATTATACTCTTCTCTTAACAGCATTGCTTCTTGTGATAATTTATGGGTTTCTTCCTTGTTTGTTCTTTATTTTTGTGGTGCTGGGAACTGAACCCAGACCCTCCTAAGCTCTGGGCAAGTGATCTATTGAGCTACATCCCCAAACCCAGTATATGTTTTTGTATACTTTTCCAAGAAGTTGTTTTGTTCTATGTTGATATGTTCTATGTTGATACCTTTAGGTTTCCAAACAGTCTGAGTGCATGTATTGGATCTAGCAGTAAGTAGACTCTAATTTTCTTTAAGGATTGGTGCCCTAATATCTACTAACCTTGCTTAGCACTGAAGTGAACTTTAATGTTTCTGGAACAGAGACTTCCCAGATTTTTCTGAACACACCTCCTCAAAATAAACACGTTTGCAGTCCAGCACACACACACACACACACACACACCTTAAACCAATGTTTATGAGCTTATACTTACTCTTACTTACATACAGCAGATTCCAATTTTTTCTACACTATTTTATTTCATTGAAAACATTTTAAAACTTTCAGTTAGAATATAGAAGGACTTGAAAGACTTTTGTTCCCATAGTAACAAAAACATAGGCAAAATAAAAATCATATATTTCTCTGGAGCTAGTGAATAGCAGTGGACACAATTCCAAAGTAAAATGAGCTCCTCATAAATGAGCTGGGAGCATAATAACTTTTATACCTGGAGACATGTAAATAATCTGGATACAGATACCCTGACATAGTCGGTGAGACCATAGAGTTGAGGAATTCAGTAAACCTTTAGTTAACAGTGTCAACTGTGGGAATTGAAATGTAGATTGGATTCTGGAAGAATTTCAAGTATAAAACCAACTGGCCCAAGAATTATCTTCTGTGTCCCCCTCCTCTCAATTTTTGCTAAGAAGGGAGCATTACAGGAGGACACAAAGAAATTCCACAGACCCATGTGTTTGTGCAGTGATGCTCAGAGTTGAGTAAGGTCAATCAAAAATATCTGAAACTGGGCTGGGGATACAGCTCAGTTGGTAGAGTACTTGCCATGTAAGCACAAGGCCCTGGGTTCAATCCCCAGCACCACACAAAAAAAGAAAAAAATATCTGAAACTGTAGACAAGCTCTTTCCTGCTCAAACATTGACAAGATTTAAAAGCAGCCCCTCAAGAAGTTAGAAATTTGACTAATTCCAGGCAAAATTCCTTGTAATAAGTTCTGTCGCCCAAACTTAGCTCTACTTGACTAAGGAGGAAGCTAAATGATCAGCCCCTCAATCTAATTGCCAGAGGAAAGTCTTGTAGTCTTAGAAATAAGTAAAACAAACAAATGAAAAGTGCACCTTACTCTCTACTGGTCTTTTTTGGACAGTATCAGGAATATAGTTTAAAATTACAAGACATGGGAGGATAGCTCTGTGGTAGAGTGTGTGCTTCACATGCGCAGGGCCTTGGATTTAATCCCTAGCACCAAATAAAATTACAGGACAAAAGAAGAAACAGAAAAATGTGAACCATAAAAAATAGAGAAAAGAGAGTCACTATAAGGAAACATGAAGTTAATGTGGTTGTTCTAACAATCAGAACTTTAAAATGATTATAAATATGTTAAATATCACCATTAATATGATGAAGAAATGGAGTATTTTAGAAAACAATTGGAAAATTTGTAAAAATACTCAATAGAAAATTTAAGGCTGAAAAAGATAATAACTGAAATAAAAATTCTTAGGCTCAAAGGTAGATTGAATTCCTCTCTAAGAAGAAAGGACTAGTAAACTCACAAACAAATCAATAGAATCTATCCAGGCAGAAGCACAGAAAGAAAAAAAGGAGGGAAAAATGAACAGAACAGAGGTAATCTATAGGATGATATTAAGTAGTAATGATATTAAGTATGATATTAAGTATTAAGATGATATTAAGTAGTAATACTATGTAATTGGAGTCTCAGAAGATGAGGAGAGAGAATGGGGCAGGAAAAGAAAATTGAATTAAATGAAAAGCATCAACCTGAAATCCCAAAAGCTCTGCAAACCTCAAGCAGGATAAATACAAAGAAAACCAATTTAGGATTCTCATAGTTAAATTGCTGACAAACAAAGATAGAAAGAGAATCTTAAAAGCTGCTGGACAGGGCTGGGGTTGTGACTCAGTGGTACAGCACTTGCCTAGCACACATGAGGCACTGGGTTTGATTCTCAGCAGCACATCAAAACAAAAACAAAAACAAAAACAAAACTAAACAAAATAAAGGCATTGTGTGTCCATCTACAACTAAAAATATTTTTTTAAAAAATCTTCTGGAGAAAAAAGCCATAGTAGGTACTGGGGTACCACCCCAAAAAAGACTCTTTACTTCTCATTAGAAACAGTACTAACTATAAGTCAAAGAATGACAACTTAAAATAATTAAAGAAAAATTCTGTCAACTCAATTCTATATCCAGAAAGATTATTCTCCAAAAAAGAAGGTGATATAAAGTTATTTTATATAAATGAAAATGGAGAACATTTGCCAGAAGAGCCATACCAGAAGAAATGTTAAAGGAAGTAACAAGAAATAAGCAAATAATCAAAATTTACAGACAAGAAAACTGAAACCCAGAAAGCTAAGGTGACTTTTCTGGGTCACACAGCTAATAAGTTGCAAGGTTATGACTAAGCTCTGTTTCATCTGATTCTTTTAGGCCACTACTCTTTAGGGAACTGGGTAGCATATTGAGTGGAAAAAGCAAATGGCGCAGTCATATTCCGATCTGAATCCCAGCTCCACTAGCTGTTGGGACCTTGAACTATTTGGGAAAGTCATTTCTCCAATTTCAGGTGAAAAATGTGGCAAAAAGAGATTAATATCTACTTTATATGGTTGAGGGATAATTGTAATATTTGTTGAAGTACCTTGCACACTGTGGAGAAGTTCTCTTTCTCTCTGTCTACTATATTATACTGCCCTCCGCTTTGTCAATCAATGGAGAATTTTTTAGAAGGGTCATTTTTCCTGGAGAAAGTTATCTTTCCTGAAATCAGGCATCCTTATGACACCAATAATGATTCTGTTTCCATTGGACTATGTTCCTTCTAATAACTAAGTAAGTTGGAATCCTTTTGGCAACTAATATTTATTTCTCAAATGAACCTGAAATTGGTGTTTTAAAAATAGGCATTTGCGCCTAATTCCCCTCTTTTCCCAGGACAAAAAAAAGAGCTGAAATCTCAAGGTAAAACTGCGATGAACAGCATAGGATTCCTTCAGGGCTGAATGCATTACTAAGAAAGAAATCTCTGATTATTTAGATGTTTAAGAATATAGTTGTGGTGGGATGTAGCTCAGCGGTAGAGTTGGGCATGAGAGAACCCCCAGCACCAAAGGGAAAAAAAGAAAAAAGAAAGAAAAGAAAATGAAATAATATGGTTATGTGACAATTTATCTTAAAAGTATTTTAGATTTTCTCATCAAAAATCTGTTCAGAGAAAGATAATACTAGTTCTACAGGATCTTAACTTGAATGCAGTGATTTTTGTTCAGAATAATTAGCATGCTTTATCCAGTGTGCATTCACTTCTTCCAAAAGTTGTTTGAAATTCTTCATAAATATGCAGCCTTCTTAATAAGTTCAGAGCTTCCTCTGCCACCCCCCACAAGCAGAGAGCCTTATGTGAAAATTAAACATAAGATTATTTTATGAAAGTGAGTCAAATTATCTCCAAAGTGAAATTCACTGTATTTGGATTTTGCTTCTTGCAGTAACACATTTTCTTAACACTGTTCAATTCGGTGATTCTCATTTTATTAAGGATGCAAAAGACCAGTCCTGATTACTTTGAGGTATAGTAACTTCAACAAAAGTGGCCATTTGTTTTTAAATTTGATACTCGTAGTATTTTCCCTTAGAGCACTCAGATTCAGGAAATTAAATCCTGTTGCCTTGTTTTTTGTTTGTTTATTTTTCCTTTTCATGGGAAACAGAGAACTTAATGACTCAGGCAGAGGAAAAACAAATCATAGTAGCTGTGAAGTAGAACAAACCATGTTGGGATTTGTAACCTGGGTCATACGTTTACTTCTGGAGCTTAAGTATGTTCACCTATAAATACATGCATAGTAATAATATATATGGAAGTTGTTATGAGGAGGAAAGGAGACATATTAACTGAAACTGCTTTATAACTGAAAATACTGTGCAAATTAAGAATGAAGTAAATGTCATGTTTTAAATATTTTTAAAAGTCAAAATGAAAGCCTCAGACTTGGTAATGCCTGACAGTAACCCCAGTGACTCAGGAAGCTGAGGCAGGAGGATTCCAAGTTCCAGGCCAGCCCAGGCAATTTATCTATCTCAAAACAAAAATTTTAAAAAGGGCTGGGGATATAGCTCAGTGGTAGAGCACCCCTGGATTTAATCTCCAATATTGAAAAAAAAATCAGGATGATTTTTCTCATTCATATTAAAAGTAAAAATACATAAAAATTTCAGACAATACTTATTTTATCTTTCATCAGTTTTTTTGCTTTTGAAAATTGGCACTTTTGAAATATAATTTCATAAAGTGCACCCATTTGAAGAGTATCATCAATGAATTTTGACAGTTGTGTTCACTTACATAATTGTCACCTCTACAACTTGTATTTCATCACCTTAGAAAGTTTCTTCCTACTCTCCTGCAGTTAGTTCTCACGCTGCTGGCCCTGTGCAATTATCAACTTTCTTTCATTAAATATGATTTTATCTCATCTAGAGTTTCACATAAACTGGATCATGCAGTGTATACTCTTTTGTTTCTGCATGTTTTTAAGGCATATCCATGTTATCATGCATATAATTAATTCCTTTTTATTGCTGAGTAATAGTCCATTGTATAAATATATCGTGGTTTGTTTATGTACACATCTGTTGATGACCTGGGTTATTTCTAGTTTACAACTATTACAAATAAAGCTATGAATATTCATGTAGAGGTATTTATGAGAACATACATTACCCTTTCATATGTAATACTAATGAAATTGCAATGTCATATGGCAGTCATGTTTACTTTTAAAAGAAAGTAGTGGATGGGTGTAGTATTGCAAGCCTGTAATCCCAGCTACTTGGGAGGCTAAGGCAGGAGGATCTACAAATTCAGGTCCACCTGGACAATTTAGCAAAACACTGTATCAAAGAAGAACAATAAAAGGTTGGGGAATATAGCTTAATGGGGGAGCACTTGTCTACCATGTGTGAGGACCTGGATTTCATCCCTGGTACTACAAAACAAAACAAAACCAAAAATACCCTGACAAACTTTTTTAAAGTGGTTGGGTACTATACTATTTTCCACCCAGTGATGTTTGAATTCCAGGTGCTCTAATACTTTGTATTATCATTATTTTAAGTTTTAACCATTCTGGTGGGTATGTAGTGTTCTGAAGTTCATTTCCTTGGTGACTAATAATAGCATGCACCTGTTTTTTAAAGATGATTTTTTTTAATGACATTGGAATTCTAATGGAATTATATATCAAAATGGACTTTGAAGATATTTACATTTTATCCTAATGTCAAATCACTTTATGCTACACAAAGAAATGTTTATGGGATATGTAAAATTGGTTTTCTCTGCATTGTTTTTCTTATTGATAAAATTTTACAGTGGTGTACAACAGACTAACAAGTGTCTTTTGGACTGTCAGGTTTTAATCTGATAATTTGTTTTGTTTTATAACTTCTCATGTTTTGGCAAACTAGGCTTTAACTATAGTGTAGTGTATTCAGAGAGCTCTCCAACCATTACTACCATATGTTTTAAAAATAGTTTTACTGTCCCTAAAAGAAACTTGAAAGCCTGGGTCCTATGGTAGTGATTGCCCCATTTGACATTCCTATCAGCAGTGAATGATGGTTCTCATTTCTCCACCTGCTGATTAACACTTATCATTATCTTTCTGTCTTCTCTGAACCATCCTGGTGGGTATGATGTTCATCTTTTCATGTGCTTTATTGTGCTTATTGGCTACTCATAATTCTTTTGTAAAGTATCTGTTCACACTTTACTCATTTTAATTGTGTTTGACTTATGCAGTTGTAATAATACAGTCTAGATTTAATATGAATATATTCTGGATATGTTAATATATTTCTTGGTAAGTCCTTGTCTACATATATCTCCATATATATCACTGTATGTGTGTGTGTGTGTGTGTGTGTGTGTGTGCATATACAGTTTATATAAAAGATTTTCTCCCAGTCTTTGATTTTCCATTCCTTTTTTTATTTTTTATTTATTTTTTTGTTGTGTTGCTAGGGATTGAACTCAGGGCCTTATGCTTTCAAGGCAAGCACTCTACTGACTGAGCTATATCCCTAGCCCCTCCATTCCATTTTTAAACCAACATCTTTAGATGTAAAATGGGTTTTAATTTTGATGACGTACAATTTATCAGTTATTTTTCCTTTATGATCAAATATGTTTTTTATAGCTAGGCATGGTGGCACAGTGATGGAGGAGACTGAGGTAGGAGGATCACAAGTTCAAGGCCAGCCTCAGCAAATTAGCAAGACCCTAAGCAACTTAGTGAGACCTTGTCTGGAGATGTGGCTCAGTGATTAAGTGCTCCTGAGTTTAATCCCTGATGCCAATTTGTGTGTGTGTGTGTGTGTGTGTATGTATGCACATGCACGTGTGCAGGTGTGTCCTATGCCAAAAAATCCTTTTCTTCCTCAAAGTAATGAAGAATTTTTTTTCCTATTTTTTCTCCCAGAAGATTTGTGTTTTAATTCTTAATATTTAGGATTATGATCTATGTTAATGTTTATAAATGGTGTGGCTAATGATGGAATTCATTTTTTCCATGTGGAGATGCATTTGTTACACTACCATCTTGAAAAGATTGTTCTTTCCCCAGCTTTGTGGGAGTCAGTTGACTGTATAACTATGGGTCTGTTTCTGGACTCTGCTCTTCAACTGATCCATTTGTCTATCTTATCACTAAAATCCATTGTTGTGATTACCGTAGCTTTATAAATGTTGTAGTCCGGTAGTATATGTCCTCTAATGTTATTCTTCTTTTTGAAGAATCCTTTGCATTTTCATTTAAATTTGAAAGTCAACTTGTTGATTTCTACAACAGAGCTTGCTGTGATTTTCATTGGAATTATGTTGAATCTATAGATCAATTTCGCGAGAATTTGGCATGTTAACAAAATTAAATCTTCTAGTTCATTAATGTGTGATCTCTATTTAATTATTCTTCCATTTTTTTCTCAGCATTCAGTGTACAGGTCTTTATTCCCAAATATTTCATGGTTTAAATATTTCATGGCCACTTGTTATTGTAAGTTTTGTTTTCCAATTATTCTTAGCGTGTAGAAGTACATGTAAATCTTATATATTAACTTGCAAAATTCTCTTATGAAGTCTGGTAACTTGCAATTGCAGGTTTCTTTGATGTTTTTGTATGTGCAATCATACTGTTTGCAAAAAAGGGAAGTCTTACTTCTTTTCTGATCCACATATCTTTAAATTTTCTTGCCTTATTGCATTGTTTTCTTATGCAGTATTGAATAAAGGTAGTAAGAGAAGATGTCCCTACCTTTTTTCCCAATCTTAAAGGAAATCACTTAATGTATTAGCAGTGATTTCTTATAAACATCCTTTGTCAGACTGTGTAAATTCTCTTCTATTTCTAATTTGCTGTAGAGGTTTTCTCTCTTTTTTCCCAATCATGAATGGGTATGATTTTTTCAAATCCTTTTTCTGCACTCTGTAATCATACAGGGTTGGTTTGTTGGTTTGTTTTTGGCACTGAAGATTTAACCCAGGGGTGCTTAACCATGAGCCATATCCCTAGCCCTTTTATTTTTTTATTTTTTTATTTTTTGGTACTGCGGATTGAACCCAGGGGCACTCCACCACTGAGCCACATCCCCAGCCGTATATTTAGAGACAGGGTCTCACTGAGTTGCTTAGGGCCTCACTAAGTTGCTGAGACTGGCTTTGAACTCTCGATCCTCCTGCCTCAGCCTCCCAAGTGCTGGGATTACAGACGTGTGCCACCGTGCCCAGCCCTTTTAATTTTTTAATTTGAGACAGGGTCTCACTAAATTGCTTAGGGCCTTGCCATATTGCTGAGGCTGGCCTGTAACTTACATGATACTCCTCCTCAACCTCCCAAGTTACAGTGATTACAGGCATGCACCACTACTCCTTGCTTAAGGGAAAATTAAACCATTGACTTTTTTTTCCCCAGTTATTTTTAGGTGGAATGATGGCACTCGAATTTCCTTGTAGGCTGTATAGAAGGCTGTAATATGGAAAATGATAGTACATGTTATGCAGGATTGGCATTGGGAGTTTCTGTTTTAGTAGTGAAATTCATTGAGGCAATAGAGCATGCACCAGGGCCCTGGAGCCTCAATTCATGCATGGTTCTACCTCCTGTCACTTCTTCAGTGTGGGTTGTCAGCTATCTTCTCCAGCCTCTTGGCAAACCTGCACTTGCCTGATTTCCTCTTCTCTAACTCTAACCTGCAGTCACTGCTGCCCTGCAGCCTGGGTGTATGGAGGGTTGAAGTTGGTCACACATGCCCCATAATCTCTCAGGTTGGGCATGACAGTGGCTGTGGGCCCCATGATGGCAGCACCAAGGTGTATCTGGGGGGCAGCCAGGCAGAGATTTTGCCTTTGCAGAGGGAAACCTCTCAGGCACCCCTGATCCAGACATTCAGACACTGAGCATGACCTGGGCAAACATTCACAGATCTTCAGGGGGCTTTTGTTTGTCATGGGTTGGAGCAGCAGGCCCAGGGGATGGGGAAACAGACACCTGAATGAACTCCCCTGTACTCTGCCCCAGCCAGAACATTGGCGTGTTGATTTGGCAGCCAGCAGAAGGGGGACTTCAGTAGCCATTAGGCCCAGCATAGGGCTGGGCTCCCAGGTTCCTATGCACTCACCCCGTAATTATCCTGAGGCCTGGGAAAATTCTCTTGCCTGGCTCCATGCCTGGAGATACTTTGTCTCCCTCCTTTCTGTCCTGATTATGGCTTGTTTGTCTCATCTGGCAGCTGGAGGCAACCATCAGGACAAGCCAAATATGAATTGCTTACTTTCAGTGATTCTTCATACAAGTTAAATGCACTTACAGTTGCATTTCAAATGGGCATTGTGCTATACATAGATGAATGGTAAAATTCAGGCTAATAATATTTTTATAACATTAAATATCAAATAAAATGCACACGATCAAGTTAAAGGAAAGGTTGCAGAGGGTGGAAAAAAGCTTTAGAGGCACTTTTCCTGCCTTTTGAAAAGAAGCTTCCTACTTGTAATTTGCACTTGGACCTGCAAATTGTCGCTGTCGTAGTACAGGTCTGTTGTTGACAATTTCTCACAAAATTTTTGTTTGAAAAAACTGATGAAAACTGACAAAAATTATCTGTATTTTGCCTTCATTTTGAAGAATGTGTTTAGAATTCTAGATTCAATGATTTTCCATCAGCATCTTAAAATGTTTACTTAGTTACCTGGTTTACGTTGTTTTCCTTATGAGAAATTATGTATGTTTTCCACTGGTTACCCTGTTTTTTTTAGGGAATGAATTCAGGGTTTTGTACACGTTAGGCAAACACTGAACTGTGTCCCAGAACCTTTTTTAAATGATTTTATTTTGAGATAGGGATCCTCTAATTTATCCAGATTAACCTCAAAAACTTGGAGTCCGCCACCTTCAGACTTCTGAGTATCCTCTGGCTACTTCTTTAAAATTTTCTCTTTATCACTGATTTTTAGCACTTTGTTTATGGTTTGCCTGTGTCTCTCCTTGTGTTTATCTCATTTGGGGTTTGTTGAGCCTCTTAGATCTTGGAGTGTAGAGTTTTCATCAAATGTAGAACAATTTCATACATTGAAATATTTGGGTTTTGTTCCTTCCTCTTCATTTCCAGGAAAATCACTGGATATTGTTTCAATGAGGTTATTGTTTAGTTTTTGTTTTAGTCTTTCTGGCATTTCAAAAGATTGTTTTTTATAGTTTCTGTTGCAACTTATTCAACTTTATTGGTCATTTCTTCTGGAATATCTAAAAAAATCTATTGTTCAGCCCATCTAATGAATTTTTCATTTATTGTCTTTTTAAAATGCCTTCCATTTTTCTACTCACTATGCTCATGCTTTCTTTTAAATTTATGATTATACTTGTAAGAGCCAACTTGAAGTTCTTTTCTGCTCTTTCCCTTGTGTCTTTCACAAAGTTGTATTTCTGTAGACTGATTTTTCTGCTGGTTTGGGGCCTCATTTTCTTCGCATGTTTAGTAATTTTGATTGGATGTTGGGCTTTATAAAGGTTACATTGCTGCATGTCTGGATTTTGCTGTCTTCATATAAAACCTATTTAGTTTGGATTTTGTGAGAAGCTTACTTATGAATCAGCTTAATCCTTGTTAGGGTGGCTCTCAATTAGGCTTTTCTAGTCCTACTGGTCAGTTATGACTTCCTGGCATCTCTACTGAGTCCTCTGTATGCTTGAGGTCATTCCCTGCTGTTGAAATTTGAATGTTTCCCACAACTGTGTGAACTCTGGGTTTTAGTTCCCACATAGCTGTTCTTTTCCCATCTGTTGTTTATTGTTTGGTCTCAGGTAGTAGTTAGTACCCTATGCATTAGCACCTTAGTATTCAACCCCAGCTTTAAGGGGATCCTGTGTAAATTTCTGGAACATGTTCTCTATGTTCATCCTTCCTTTCTAATACTCGGTCCCCGAAAATGAAAATTCCATCTCTTTTGGTCTCTCCAAATTCAAATCTCTTTATCCTCAACTCAGCGAGGTTGCTGTGTGCTGTTTGGGTTCCCCTCTCAATTCTGCTTTTTGGATTTTCCAAGGAGAAAGCGAGGGCCTGTCTCATTTGTCTCCCTTCTTTCAGGGATAACAGTTCTGTGCATACTGTTAGGCAGTATCTGAAAACCTTTGTTACATGTATTTGTCCAGTTTTATAGCTATTTATGTGGGGAAGGCAAGTCTAGTTCAGTTCCTCTGTCTTGGCCCAAAGTGAGAGTCATTCTGGTCCCTTTGATTAGTTTTCTTTTTACTTGAGGTGAAGTTTAAATATTATGAAATTAACCATTTTGCTTCTTCATTTTGTAAATCAGCTTTTAGAATGTTCCAAATTCTTCTCAATTACCACATCAGATACTTCTGTCTAATCAAATAAAATATTTTGAGGGGCTTGGAGAAACTTGCCCTATGTAAGACTTGAGTTAATGAAATATTTTCCAAGAGAACTTCATTTATGTGAGTGGATTTAGGTTGGTTTCTTTTAATATGCTAAACCAGAATCCTAAATGTGATAGGTTGTTTTTGATTATATTTTAAACTGATAAACATTTGATTTATTTCTTAGATGAAAGTAAATACATAGAAGAGCAATTGAAAACAAAAACAAAGGAACATGATTTAGAATCACCAGCGGGGTGTGGTGGTGCACACCCATAATCCCAGCTACTTGGGAGACTAGGTGGGAAGATGGCAAATTCAAGACCTGCTGGGCAACTTAGTGAGACCAAACAAACAAACAAACAAACAACCTGTTGTGCTTGATTTTTCTTATTCATACTTCTCTTGTTCTCTTGAGGAACTGCATGGCTTCTGCCTTCTCTGCTATTGAGATCATCCTTTGTGGTTACCCATGCCTTTTTTCATGTGTCCTGCTTGACCTCAGTAGTCTTAGAACTGCAGAAGTCTTTGACTCATTTTGTGCTATTAAGAAAAGAAACAAAACAGTTCTTAAAATTTTCATTTTCTCAATCTGTTTCTTTTAGCACTGTTGAAGCACGGTTGAAAAAGCAATCTGTAGGGACGTGTGTATATGAATAAGTTGGCTAAATTTAGGGTGTGTTCAAAAGATGAAGCTTGGGAGAGAGGTAGCTCTTGAAAATAAGGCCAGCACTTAGGGGTAGAACGTCTATCAATAGTGGCTGTCAAGACAGAAAACTGGAAGAATCAGGAATGAGGTATGAAGGATCTTTCAGGATAGGGAAGCCATGAGAGAAGAGGTACTAGGAAGCAAGGAGGCTCAAAGCATGAGAGGTTTGAAGCAACTTTTATTTAACAAGTGATTTTTATTTTTTGGATGGGACCCTATTACAACTTTTAGGTGAGTATAGGTGTGTCATATTATAAAGGGAATAAATTAATTTAGCAAAAATTAGAACTGTGAAATCAGCTATAAAGACAGAATTTTTGTGTTTGAATAGAGTCTTAGATAGAGTTAATATGCATTAACACTTTATTTTTGAAATAGTTTATTCATTATTTGAAAGTTGCAAGGTGTTCGTACTTACATTAAGTATAAGTAGGACTTCTCTGTAATACCTGCGGATATTAGGAGTGGCTTATGCTGCTGTGCTCCTCTGTTGCCATTGAACTTTCATCAGTCCATACACAATATTTATACTTGTGTGTGAATTCCATAGATTTAGCCATTTGTTACCAGCAATTTTCAAGTTTAAAAATATTTTGTAGCCCTGGCAGTTTTCATCTGTTTTCTTCCTTAGTTTGACTTATTGACACTTAAAGCATGTTAACCATGGAAAAATAAAGAAAAGGTTAACCAGAACAGGAACGTTAAGTCTTACAGAAGCCAGAGATAACTACTATCTTGTCGATAGTGAAGAAAACCCGAGTCTTAAAGATACCCTGAAATCCTTAGGAATGTCCTATATGCATTCGAAACAAGAAAAGGATTTTCAGAGTTTTAATAGTCAACAGCAGCTGATTGGATTTTCACATTCTACGCTTTAGTCTTTTATCGGAAATTCTGGGGGGTTTGGTATTGTTTGTTATGGTTTTCCCTGCCTGCATGAGTTTAATTTAAGGTTTTTAAGAATTATTTTCTTTGCATAGACCATCCCCAGAGTTTATTTGCTAGCAAGACTGGTTTTCCTACCAACTCTGGAAATGGTTTAAGTGAAAGTTGATTGAGGTCCTGAAGTGTAGCTATTGTGCCAAGAATAAAAGTGTGTGTATTGTGTTTATATCAGTTTTGGTCAGCTGTACCAACAGAGCTGGGCTAAGGTATTTTCCTGCCTGTTAATCAAGGCCACACAGACAGAGCTCAAGGAAGGATGACCCCTACCTCAGGAAGTTTTGAATCAATTGCTATTTATAACTAGTATACAGTAGAACTTGAGAGCAGGTCTTTGTACAGTTGATAGGAAAAGTTTTCTGCCAAGTTTTACATTTGAGGAAACAGTTTATGGGCCTGAGTGAGTGAAACCTCTTTATAGAAGGAAGGAATATGACAGTGACTGTAATTTTGCTGATTTCATTCACGGGTGTGGTGGCAGAGATGGGAAGTTCAGTCAGTGACAAAATAGGTTATTATATTTTAAGACAATGTTCATGGGCACCTTGGATTCTCTTTAGCAGTGTGTAGGGGATCCTGTGCTGCTAATTGTAAAGTTGAAATAGCATATGTGATGGACTGATATTATCTATCAACATAAGGAAGGAAGAAGAAATTAGTGATTTGGTGTGTTTGTAAACTAACTGGCTGTTTCTCTGGACGTGTCCATACACTTTTTGGTTCTTTGATGTATCTGTGTGTGTGTGTGTGTTTTATAATAGTCCATACATCCTTTTCATTAAGAGAAGGTTTCATAATGAATTGATTCATTATAAAATAATATTGTATACCTCTGTGTAATCTCTTATAAAACAGGCATATTTTTACATATGTTATGTAAATGAATTATTTAGAGATAGGTAGGCATTGTTCTAGTGGAGTTTAAATCAGGAAATTATAAAACTGTGTTAACACATTCTTGTCTCATCTTAATAGGAATATTCAAGATAGAATTGTAGTCATGTTCAATGAAGATCAGTGATCACAAATGTTCTTTTTAAAGAGACTTTTCCAAGTGCAACATGAAAGAAAAATATTGGAATCATTTTGATTTTGACAGTATAAGGAATACAGTGTTTCACAGTGACTTGTAATGGAAGCTTTGTAAGATTCACCACTTGTCATGCACCCAACTGGGAACATGGATGTTGGTTTTTCTCGTTCTGCTGTTCAGACACTGTCAAGAAGCCATTGCAAAAACATAAAACAAAAAATTTCTCAGTGGGAAGGAAGGACTAATGGTATAGCTAATTCAGCCCAGTGGCATCCAAAAGACTTTGGAGTGAGATATAATGACTGTCGCCAACAGATTCTTCCTAAGAAAATTCCTGTTCCTGAAGGTCAAAGCAAAAAGTTGAGTATAACCACCTTTCAAAATGTAGGTTTAGATGTGAATGAAAATGCCAAAAGCCACGATCAAAATGGGACTGAAAATGAGAATCATGAATGTGATGACACACGCTACTTTAAAAATGAATCGGAATCCAGTTGGGTGTGTTCTAGGGTCAAACAGATCGAAAACTGGAAAAAAGTTGTTTTGGATCCAGAGACTTCATTACCTCCAGGAAATTTCTATACCTCACAGATATTGTGGAAGAAAGTAGAAGCACTTCCCCCAGATAAAGTCTTTAATTTTGCTTTAAAACATTGTGACTCTTCAGAAAAAGAACTGAATTTCAGAGTTCTGGATAGTTCATATGGAATAACCAAGAGCTTAGAAAATATTTACTCTGAACCTGAGGGGCAAGAATGTGGACCTTCTATAAATCCTTTGCCAAAACCTCGTAGGACATTCAGATATTTATCTGAATCTGGTGTTATGCCATGTAAAGAAAGAAACTGTGACAAAAAATACTGTGAAAATAATTGTTGTGCAGAATCTTCTTTGGCTTCTTCTCAGGAACCTGAACCAAAGAAATACAGTGGAAAAATCAGAGGGAGATCTAAAAGGTATGTTTTTAGCTTATAGAAAACAATTTGTAAGTATTTTTCTTACAGAATTATTGAGCTTCTTTTTCCTTTTAAACCAATTTTCATTTCCCAGCTTAGGTTATAGCACTAATTTCTACATACAATGTTAATTAACATGAAAGGAAAATAAGAGGGAAAAGTGGACATGTAGGTAATATCTAAGACAATCTGCTGACATAAGAGCATCAGAAAACCTTTCAATTTGTATCTTTCAGAATTTGTAGGGGTTAGGTGGCATATGCCTGTAATCCCAGCCACTTAGGAGGCTGAGGCAGGAGGATCATAAGTTAGAGTCCAGGCTGGACAATTTAGCAAGATCCTGTCCCAAAATAAAATTAAAAAGCTCTGAGGGCCAGGCGCGGTGGCGCACGCCTGTAATCCCAGCGACTCGGGAGACTGAGGCAGGAGGATCGCGAGTTCAAAGCCAGCCTCAGCAACTTAGCGAGACCCTAAGCAACTCAGTGAGACCCTGTTTCTAAATAAAATATAAAACAGGGCTGGGGATGTCTCAGTGACCGAGTGTCCCTGAGGTCAATTCCCGGTTCCAAAAAAAAAAAAGCTCTGAGGGTATAGCTCAGTGATAGAGCATTTGACTAGCATGTGTGAGGCCCCATGTTAAACTTCCTAGTACAAAGAGAAAGAAGTGATTTGTAGCAGGGGATAGTAGGTATAACTCAGTGGTAGAGTACAGGAAGCCCTTGGTTAGATTTCTAGAACAGCAAAAAAACAAGGGGCGGGGGGGAAAAAGAATTGTAGGGAAGCACGTACATTCTTGCTTCATTCAGGGTGTGCTAGCCTTAGCCCACATTTAATTAGGGAGTGAACTTAATAAAAGAACCTAAAGGAGAACATGAATGTGATTGGTTAAAATCCTCCAATTTTCTCATGTGCAGAGGGCACCAACCTAAGTTATTATTCTTAGATCTCTGATAAAAACGCCTTTGTAATTTTGCCCACAAGTCCTTTACTTATTAATTTCTGCCTACCTGTACCAATTTAAAGAAGAGTTTTTGAAAGATATGACTTTAAAATATATCTCTTTCCTTAAGGAAATCCTTTGAATTTGAGGATATTCAGCACTTTCGAAATCGGAATGCACGGAAGATTCATGAAGAACTTGGAAGAAATTCTGGTTCAGCACTTTATTACACACAGTCTGAGGATAATATCTATGAGGATATCATATGTAGGTGTCCACAACTTTGCAATTAAATTTAATAAGCATGCATTTGGTGATGCCCTTAATTGTAGGATGGTATTTTCTTTTATAATCCAACATATCTCGTTCTAGGTTTGTCTTTGTAGTATGGAAACCTTTAGTGTATAAATTGTTTTATTCTTGAATGAATTTTATATCTAGTGTAATGAACTACTCAGTTCAGAAGTAAATGTTTACAGTATAGTATTTTGAGAATTCTTTTAGTTCGGTTGAACACCCAAGTGGTTTATAAACTAAAGTGTCATTGATCTTGAGACTGTATCCCTTTTATTTTTATTTCTTTTGCTAGCTGTAGTCACTTTGTTTCCACTTAATTATGTTCTTCTAAGCAATTTTTTCATTATTTTGCAAGATCCCACCAAAGAAAACCCATATGAAGATATACCAGTGCAGCCTTTACCCATGTGGAGATCCCCTTCAGCATGGAAACTACCACCTCCTAAAAGTGCTTTCAGAGCACCCAAGGTACCACTAGAGACTCGCAGAAAACATTAGACTCTTGTTTAGAATCTGTACAGGAAAGTTAAGATGGTTTAACTGCGGTCAAAAATTAAGAGGCACTGACAGATTTTGTTGTTGTTGTTGTTGGTGGTGGTGGTGGTGTTCCCCCTGCCCCCAGAAGTATACAGGTTTGTTTTTTTCCTTTGCCTTCTTGGTTTGGTGGTTATTATTTTAGCAACAAAAAATTGAATATGCTGGTGTGGTGGTGCACACTTGTAATCCCAGCTACTCAAGAGGCTGAGGCAGGAGAATCACAAATTTGAGCCTCAGCAATTTAGCCAAACCCTGTCTTGAAATAAAAAAAAAATAATAAAAAGGACTGGGGATATAGCTCAGTGGTAGAGCATCTCTAGGTTCAATCCCTAGTACCAAAGGAAAAAAACAAACAAACAAAAAACCCAAAAAACCAAAACCCAACAACAGTATGAGTGCATTTAGATGGACCACAAACTTTTCAGTTCACTATGGTTCCTAACTACTCCCTATTAGTCTCACATCAGCCTGTGACCTGAATTAACTGTGTGACGCCTAAAAGCATTTGCGACCCCCTGACTTGAGTTAGTGAAAACTGAAAGCCGTTGTTCTCTGGAAATTTGATTACACTGGACTAGGAGAAATATTGGCTTAGAATCCTGAGAAGCCATTTTGCTAGTAATGAGGAAGAAATTATGTTGTCATTATTTTAAAGGAAAGATAAATATGTTTTGGGGATAACTTTGCTTTTGCATGAAAACACAGGCATTACCCAGATGATCTATCTTATCTTTACCAGTACATCTTCTCCTTTTTTAGCTTCCTCCCAAACCGCCGTTCCTTCACCGGAAGACTATGGAGCTGAAGAACACCCAAGCTTATTTACGATCAAAGCTCACAAAGGATACCACTTTGCCTGTCACTTTAACTGAATGGAAACTTTTCCGAGCTGGAGAAGTTGCTAACAGGAAAAGGAGAAATCTTCCAAGGGTAAGGGCTCCAGTATTTCCATTCTTCATATCTTACTTTGATATTTCCATAAATGAGAATAAATAAGTTTTAGACTTTTTGCTCATGCAAGAAAAGTGCATGAGTGGCTTTTGCCAGGGTTTTCCCAGGGATTTGGAAAACCCAAATTACATGGAGGGCTCCTTTAATTACTTTAGCTGTAGGTAAAGTCAGCTGCCTGTTTCAAGGAAGCACCAGAATCTCATAAAAAAGGATATTCTATAAGCTGGTTCCACTGTTGTTCTCACTCATATGCCAAAGTTAGTTCAGTTTTGTGCCCGAATTCACAAATTTTTCAGAATGGTGAAGATATGCAATCATTTGAGACAAAAATTTCTATTCATAGGAGGAAAAAAAAGAAACTGAATGGTTACTTGGGACTAAAAATTGTCAGCAGTCATACTGACTAAATGACTTCTCCCTTAAAAAAAGAAAAGACAATTAAGTTGATACATCATCTCATCTCGAGCTATTGCAACCCAAATGAAATTGAGGTTACTTGTAGATACATTTTCTTTTAGGAGAGACACATAAGAGATTATAGGAATATACTTTTAAATTCTCTGTGTTACTTTATTCATTCATTCAAGGTGTTTTCAGGACTGACAAAATTCTATGTAGATAATATTCACTAATGAAGAATCAGATAATTTAAATATTATTCCTTTCCTTAATCTAGTCTGAATTAGCTGCTTGTATTCATTTGGCACACAATTTTGTACCTGATTTTAAACAAGTCACAGCTGTTTCTTGGTTTAGTGACTACAGATTGGTTCCTCGGGAATATTCTGTTCCGCAATTAGTTTAATTCTTCTGATCTGTTTCCTGCCTTTCCTCTTTAAAAATCAGAAGTTTAAGGAACTGCCAGATATCCTGCAGTAGCTCTCTTCCCTGGAAGATCATGCTGGAACAACACAGCAGCCTCCCACACGTCCTGGAAACAACAGACCATGGTTCACAAGGGGAAGAATACAGACACCTAAGGGACTGTAGTTACAATTCCTAAATCTTGGTAGTGATTGCATAGTGTAGAATTAAATGACACCACAGGAGATTTTGCATTGCTTTCAATTTCATTCTTCAGCATTTTATGTACTGCACATCTCAAGTACTCGAAGCCTCTTCTCTTTCTGATGATGGGTGATATGATCCAACTCTTTCTTCACTAGAATTTTCCTGAGGTTTTTGGAGAAATGGGGAGAAAGAAAAATGATGATGAATTCTCGAATGTCAGGCCAAAATAGGCTATTTGTATTCTACCTGTGATCTGCCTTGGATTAAATCCTTTTAGGATGTCACATAGGCAGTTTGGTTTTGGGCTATTTTCAGGAACAACATTCCAGGAGAAAAGCAATTTTCATTTATTTCCCCTCTGATGACTCCTGCTATCCCTGGAAAGCAAACTACTTTGACAGTTTGAAAAGCACTGATCTCATCCGTATACCTCTTCTCCACCCTTCCTTTCTTTCCCTGCTGTGGGAGCCTTGTAGGTCTGTTGGCTAGATATTGTGTGTGTCAAGTGTGTACAGCAGCATGGTCTCTATCATATCTTAGAATATTATTCAGTATTTCCTGCAACCAGAAGGTAAATATAGGTGCCTTTTACTAGTTTTTAACCAAAAATTAATTTATTCCCTTTACCTCTTATTTCTAGAACACTAGCTTCCTTTCCTCTTTAATATTTGAGTATATTTTAGATTATACTTTTTACGTGCACACTAATAATTATGTAATTTTTGGTCTCTTTGTCCCCAAATTATGTTTACTCCCATACATCTTTGCTGGAGCCCATAACGATATCTTTTTTTTTGGCTTCCCTTGTGTTTTGTATTGGTATTATTTAAAGACAGGCAATTTTTCACTTGAATGACAGCTATAAAAATCTTTTAAGAGAAGCAGCTCATCCAGAAATGTGGGAATAATCTACACATTGGAAGCACATGTTTCTCATGTTTTTTCTTTGCACTGGACTGATTCACTGCCTTTTAACTGCCAGAATTGTTGGAGAAACAAAGACAAAAGACAGTAGAGCATTTTTCTCAAGCAACTTTGTGACTGTCATCTAATGTTCTTAATAATTATGATTCTAGGCATTAAATGTATCAAATCAAGACTAATACCTAAACGTTCCGAATATAATCAGTTTGTGAACTAATCAGTGCCTCAGTTTAAGTGTCTGTTGATTGGCTTTTATTCTTTTTTTTTTTAACCCAAATATCTCTCCCTCTCTCTCTCTCTCTCTCTCTCTCTCTCTCTCTCACACCCTTTCCCAGCAGCAAAGGAGTTCTGATTAGGCTGGTGATGTAGTTTAGTGATAGACCACGTACCTAGCTTGCACAGGCCCTGGGTTCCATCTCCAGCATGCCACACACACAAAAGAATTCTTACTAATACATATTAAACAGAGTTGCAGTTATATAACAAATTAAAAACATGTGAATTGAACGTGCTTGAGTTGTTGATTAATGAATGAAGAGGGGAAAATCATAGTTTTTACTTGAATATATTTGAGTATATTTTTATGACACATTTCTAAAATAAATTGTAATGTTAGTACTCCCAGTAGTGAAGAGTGCCTTTGATGAAAGCTCTCTAGGTGTGATTTCATGAATCTTCCCCAAGAGGCCTGTGCTGGGCTCTTCTGGAAAGGAGATGTTCTTTCCTACTTCCTTTACTGCTTTATGGACTTGGTATTAAAATAGTGTGTTATCTAACTGAAGATCATTTTAGATTCAAAATTGGAAAATGTAAAGGTTTTTATTTATAAAATGGATCTTTCTCTAAATGAGAATCATTGATAATTAATATGCAAGCCTCATAAGTGTTAGTTTTTAAAAAATATTTTTTAGTTGTAGATGGACACAGTACCTGTATTTTTAAATTTATTTTTTATGTGGTGTTGAGGATCAAACCCAGTGCCTCACACATGTCAAGCAAGCACTTTACCACTGAGCCACAACCCCGGCCCCTAGGTGTTAGTGTTAACTTGTGTTTTTCTAATCTTTTTTTGTAGTTTGTATTGAAAATAGATGACATATTTGAATCTAAGAGAGGGAAGAAGAGGGTAAAGTTACACCCTTATACTGGAAAGGATGTACCTCCCTCAAAAGGTAAGAATTATATTTGTTTCAGCTATCTGTAGCTGCCAATGTAAGAGGGAAGAATCATTATATGATTTAATATTTGATGCGTATTATGATTTTTGGTTTACTTTCCTTTATATCCTACTTAATTACAAACTTCTTTAGAATAAGGGACTGTTTTTTCAAATTCCTTTTATTTAATTCTGCACCAAGCAATAAGTATTGGGTGAATAAATAAATAAAAAAAAAAGCATAGAGCGATGTGACTTTCACATGCAGTTTGAAATAATGATTTTGTAGGCCTTTGACTTATAGTTATCTATATTATCTATATTATCACTATATTATCTATATTATCTGTATTATCTATATATTATCTATATTATCAATATAGAACCAATAGAGAAATGAAAATATTGTGTATGTATAGATTGAAGGTATGTGATACTCAATTTGTAGTCACATAAATTCAGTAGTTTTATCCTGTAGATGCCTAGATAAGACTTATATTGCCTTCATTAAGAACTTTGAGTTGGGCGTGGTGACACTCGCCTATAATCCCAAAGGCGCAGGAGGCTGAGACAGGAGGATCTTGAGTTCAAAGCCAGCCTCAGCAATGGCATGGCACTAAGCAACTCAGTGAGACCCTGTCTCTAAATATGATACAAAATAGGACTGGAGATGTGGCTCAGTGGTTGACTGCCCCTGAGTTCAATCCCAGGTACCCCCCACCAAAAAAACCCACAAAAAACCAAAATCAGCTGGTTATCATTTTTAATGTGACTTTTTATATTTTCAAAGGCATTTATTAAAACGTGTTTCAATCTTCTCTGGGGAAGAAATACTTTTGGTTGCTTTTTAATAATAGTTACCATTTATGGGATGAGGTAATAGTTTCTTCACAGACTTTACCCTCATGTATATACATTAAGACAACATTGGGAGTTGGGGACTGTCCATCCTAATTTTACAAAGAAGCAGAGCCAGAGAACGAAGCATAGATTTGAATCAAGAACCATGGCTCCACAAACTCTGATCCTTTTCTACTACCAACAGTTATTCTCAATTTTTGTTATAAATCTTGATTTTTAGCAGTTTACCTCTTCTCCATGTATTTCATTATTCTCAATAAGAATATTATCAAAGATTTTTTATTTGTTTAATTCAGAACTAGATATACAAAATAAAAATTCTTGCCAGATATGGTATTGAAACCCTTCCCATGCATTATTAGTTTTCTAAATAACCCTGTGTTGTACATACTATTGTTTCCGTTTTATAGATAAAGAAATAAATTATAAATTACAAATTATGTAAAATATCAAGAACCTGGGGGCCAGGCCAAGTGCTTGTAAAACATGATCGTTTGCCCTTGTTTTATTTGTATGCTTTATCCCTTATGAATTAGGAGTTTAGTAAATTTAAGATAAATTTTGTTTTCAGGTGGGGGTCTCATCACATTGCTCAGTCTGGCCTCAAACTTCAGGGCTCAAGCAGTCTTCCTGTCTCAGCCTTCCAAAGTAGCTGGGACTATAGATGTGTGCCACCAAACCTAACTTAAGAAAAATTTGAAGAGTCAAATCCTTTTTTTAAAGTCTATGTCATTGTTGAAAAGAAGGAATAAACTATTCAGTAACCTTAGTTGCCAACTTCTAGCACCAAAAAATAAAAATAGAAAGGAGCAGTTCCTATATTAGAACCCTTCCCTAAGTTTGTTTTGCCTTCGTATAGCTTAAAGAAAAAGAAAAAAAAAAGATAATTTACCCAGCGTCTGTGACCACCTCCAGCTTCTTCAGGGGACTGGAGGAGTTTTTCTCACACCTGAGGATCTCCTGGCTCTATAGTCACAGTTCTCAAATTTTCATTTTCCTCCTTAATCTTTTGTCTCATAACAATGCCTACAGAAATAGGTAATTATATATGCCTACTCTGTCAGTACATGCTAGGGTTTATTCAATACATTCCAACGTAAACATTTCTTAACATTCAATTTTCTAGTGTTACAAAATGACTTATTGCCCTTCTTCAGTTCTGTCATTGTAATTTTGTGTGTCGAAGTCACAGAAAAAAGGGACAACCTGGTACTTTTTTGATCCCTACAGATTTTTATGTAGATTTCCCTATCAGCTCATAATCCCCTTAACCTTCACTTACTGTTTTGGAATGATGCCAGCAAAGCCCCTAGACATCAGTAGATTAAACCCACTTAAATGATCTCTTCCAGCTGTATTTTCTTTTCTCCCTTTCCCTTCTTCTTCCGTTTGAGAAACTTTGTATGCTTCTAAGAGGTACCAGGTGCTAAGGATACAAATACCTTTTCTACACACATAGTCTTATAGTGTTCAGATTTTGTAGGCCTTTTAAAAAAAAAAAAGTTAGTGTATTCCAGTGCTCTTTCAGTATCAACACAGAGATCCTCATAGTTGTACTGTATTTTACTGTATAGATATAAAATAATGTTATTTGGACTGGGGATATAACTCAATGAGGCCCTCAGTTTGATAGCTGTGAAAAAAGAAAAAAATTTTATTTAACTAGTATATATTTTGGTTGTTTCTAACATTTTACTTAATATAAATAATATGTGTGTGTGTTTTTGAACACTATTTGCAATGTGCATCCTTTTTCTTAGACTTTTGTATATTTGTAAGAAAATATCTTAAAGTAAATTCCTAGTAGTGGACTTACTTGGCCAAAGAACCATACGAATCTAAAATTTGTATAGCTGCTGCCAGATTGTCACACAAACAGATCATAACAGCTTGTTTTTGTGAATAGCATTTGAATATGCCTCTTTTCCCATAATCTTCACCAAAACTCTTTAAGTTGTTTAAGTAAAGACTTTTTTTGGTTAAGATGTTTGAAATTTTGTTTTATTTATTGTTTTAATTTACTTTTTTCATTTCAAATTTGTGTTCATTTATCAATTTTTTATAAATCTTTTTCTATAAATTACCCATTCCTATTTTTATTCTTTTTCTGTTGTGCATTCTTTTTCTTCTCAATTTGTAAAAACTTAGCATTATATTTGCACTGGTATAAATATTTTTCCAGTTGATTGTTAAACTTTTGAGTTTACTAATGAGTTTTTTATTAGATAGAAGTTTTACAATTTTATATACTCAAATTTGCACATATTTTCATTTCTGATTCCTAAGCTTTATTTTTCCTGATACATTTAAAGATTTCTCCTTTCTTTGCATTTTTCTTATTTTGCGTTAGCTTTTGAAACTTAATCTAGAATTTTGTTTATTCCTCTTTGTCCCACCCCTGCAAGTTTTGAAATCAAACCAAGGGCTCACATATACTACGCAAGTGCTCTACCACTGAGCTACACTCCCAGTCCTTGTAAACTTTTTTTCCCTCCCTTTGGTAAGTTGTCTGTGTGCCCTGAATTATGGTACAAAACACTGCCTTGTTTGCGGGGAATGTAGCTTAGTGGTAGAGCACATGCTTATCATGTGTGAAGTCTTGCATTCAATCCCAGCACTAAGAGAATAAAAAAACCAGAAACTAAACAAAAGCTGGGCTTGGTGGCCTACACCTGTAATCCCAGGGTCTCAGGGGGCTGAGGCAGGAGGATTGCAAATTCCAAACCAGCTTCAGCAATTTAGCAAGGCCCTAAGCAATTTAGGGAGATCCTGTCTCAAAAATATAAAAAAGGGGTGGGGAAACACCCCTGGATGTTCAATCTGCAGGAGAGAAGAGACAGAGAGAGACAGAGAGAGAGAGAGAAGAAAATAAAAAAGAAAAAAAAACTAAACCAAAATACCAACCAACACTTCTTATGAAAACAGCATATCTCTTTATCCTCAAAACACATAAAATGTGACTGGGAAGAGTTCAAAGCAGGATGAGTACTGTAAGAATTTAGCATATAGGAACGATCTATATGTGCTAGAGGTTGTTAGAGGCATCATAGAAAAGGTAGAATGTTACTTCATAAACATACTTGGTAATCTCAAAACTCTCACACATTTTCTTGTTATTCTAAATTTATAACTGGTGTTCAGATTTTGGTTTAGGCAGCTTAGTATTGTCCTCCCTTTGATACTTTATCTGGGATATACAAACAAGGATTTGAATGTAAAAATAAAATCCACTCTGAACTAAACTTCTTAAAACTAGTCAGAAAGGCCAGGTGAGGTAGCAAAAGCCTGTAAACTGAGCAGTTTGGGAGGTGGAGGCAGGAGGATCACAAGTTTGAGGCCAGCCTCAGCAACTTAGCAATGCCCTAAGCAACTTAGTGAGACCCTGTCTCAAAATAAAAAAAATAAAAGGACTGAGGATGGAGCTCAATGGTAAAGCACACCCAGGTTTAATTCCTACCACCAAAAAACCACCACCACCACCACAACCAAAAACTAGTCAGAAAAGCAGTCAATGCCCGGAATTAGAGATAGGAGGGGAACAGAGGAGTGAGACAACATGTGGGAAGACGTAATAGAGCAGTTTCTTTGAGTCTTTTAAGATATTCCTTTCTTATCTGTGCGTTGCTTTCTATATACTTTCACTTACCTCTGGTCAATTGAAGTTTGAAAATACTAAGTGGAAAATTTCAGGAAAAAAATTCACCTGTTTTAAATTGAGCTCCATTCTAAGTTGCTGGCGAAATCTCAAGCTGTCCCCTCTCCTTCCTGCCCACAAGGTGAATCATCCGTTCGTCCAGCACTCTACTCTGGGTACACTACCTATCTGTTAGTCAATTAGTAGCCTCTGGGTTATCAGATCAACTGTCCTTATATCACAGTGCTTACGTTAAGTAATCTTTATGTGGTAACCTAATGATACATCGCAATGCAGTGCCTACCTCATTCACCGCACTTCATCTCATCACATAGACATTGTATCATCTTACATCATAGGAAGTTTAAACGTAGTACAATAAAATTTTTTTGAGAGGAAGAGACCATATTCACACAACTTTTATTATAGTATATTGCTATAATTATTTCTTTTTGATATGTTACTGTTAATTTCTTACTATGCCTAATTTATAAGTTAAAATTTATAATTTTCTCAAAGATATGTATGTACAAGGAAAAACAAAACCAATATATAGGATTCAATACTATCCACAGTTTCAGACATCCACTGGGGGAACTTGGAACATATCCCCTGCAGATAAGGGGGAACTACTATATTCTCCACTATATTCTCTCTTTCTTTTTTTTTTTGAACCGGGGATTGAACTCAGGGGCACTTGGCCACTGAACCACATCCCCAGCCCTATTTTGTATTTTATTTAGAGACAGGGTCTCACTAAGTTGCTTAGTGCCTTGACCTTGCTGAGCCTGGCTTTGAACTCGTGATCTTGCTGACTCAGCCTCCCGAGTAGCTTGGATTACAGGCGTGCGCCACCACGCCCAGCTCTGTATTCTCTCTTTCTGTCTCTTTTTGTTTCTTTTCTTTTCTTTTTTTTTTTTTTTTTTTGGTACTGAGATTTGAACCCAGGCACTTTGCCACAGAGCTACATCCCCAGTCCTTTTTTAAATTTTAAATTTTGAGACAGGGTCTCAGTAAGTTACTGAGGCTGGCCTCAAACTTCTGATTTTCCTACCTCAGCCTCCCCAGTTGCCAGGATTACAGGCGTGCACCACTAAGCCCAGCTTTACTGTTTCTCTTTTGACAACTGTCCTAATGTGACATACCTAAGTGGTTTGAAGAAAGGCTCAACATCCTTATTCCTAAATCCAAGTCTCCAGGTCTGTGGAGGTTTTATATTGTTCTCATTCTTATGTACTTCCTACTATTGTACAATGCAAATTCAAACTCTTCCTCTCTTTTCAGGTGAAACCAGTGGGAATGAAAGTGATGCTGAATATCTGCCAAAGAGTGAGTGAGTCAATGGGGTGCTCCCTCTCTTGTGAGGATTCTGGTTATGGGTGGAGTGGCACCACCTGCCTTTGTGATTAAGCATGATTTTCCCCACATGAGGTTTCATTTTGCAGGTTATTTCTTCATTTTTAGAACTTGTTGCAATTTGAAGAACTAAATAGTACAGCATCAGGTGTTTTACAGCATTAGAAATCCCCTGGCGTGGAATGAAGAAAACCAACATGGTTTTTAGGATGGAATATTCTTAGGGAAGCAGCTGAGAGCTGCATGTCCAGACATATCTACAGTAGTTTCGTGGCAGCCAAAACAGAGTATGTGAGTCACCTGCTGAGACAAATACCTAGTGTTATATATCTGATTTTTTCATAGTAACTCAAGTACAATTATTAAATGACTTTAATACCTCTGACATTGAGAAAGGAAACATTTACCTGTTTCCATAGGCACTTATATTCCAAATTATTACACTGTTTACTTTATGTTAGAGTACAGAATGCACAATGCATTTCTGGGTCTGTTTGAGTACTTCATGGTGCTCTGAATCTTCATCTAATGAACCATCAAAGCAAGTTATTTACTTCCTGTTTAACTACCTGAGATTGAGGCATAGAAGAGGAGATGTAAATTATCAAAGCTGAGTACAGGGTAGTCCAAGTCCGATACTCTAATCTTATGATTAATAGTCTTATGCTCCTTCTACTGGCCTGAATTGCTTCCGGGGTTTCATTCTATAACCTGACTGAAGATGAAACTTAAAGCGTCATCAGGTTCAGCCTTGATGTGTAAGGATGACTAATTCAGTGCTATTGCTAATGAGAAACAGGACCTAAAATTGGCCTTGACTTGAACTCAACCCTTTGGGGTACATAAAGCTTTACCTAGAACACTAAATGTACTGGATAATTCTAGGGAGCTATTCCTAGTTGTACTTCTTAAATATTTTTCATATTTTAATCTAACTGTAACTTTTTTCTAGCCTTTTTAAATTTATTTTTAATTTTCATTTGTTCTTTTTAGATATACATGACAGTAGAGTGTATTTTGGCATATTATACATACATGGAGTATAACTTCCCACTCTTGTGGTTGTACATGATGTGGAGTTACACTGGTTGTGTATTCATATATGAGCATAGGAAAGTTATGTCCGATTCATTCTAGTGTCTTTCCTATTCCCATCCTCCCTCCTTTCCCTTCATTCCCTTTAGTCTGATCCAGTGAACTTCTATTCTTCCCTCCACCCGTTTATTGTGTGTTACCATCCACATAGCAGAGAGAATTCAGCCCTTGATTTTCTGGGATTGTACAGCATAACCTCTTTTAGGGGAAGACGCATCATTTCTCAAAAAGACAAGAATAGGTAGTCAGAGGATAAGTCCTTTGGTCAGTGGCTCAGAATGATACAGAAATAATAAATTTCTAGTGTGTAGACTCTTCTGCAAATACACCACCCAAATTATTAAAAATTCAGAGATAAATGAGAATAGACAATAGATTCTATCCAGCTGGGATGGTATGTACTATTTATTTGCCATGTACTATTTAAATAATATGCCTTCAAAATTTCATTCTTTTGAATTCATTTTTTAATATGGATGTCTTCTTTCACTTCATTATTTTCCTCTTGAATTTAACACCATTTATTGACATAAAAACATACCCATCATTAGTAATCTGTACCAAGGAGAGTAGGGGAAAGGATATTTCTTTAATGTAAAATAACTTGTTTCAATTTTATCAAAATTGTGTGCTTGTGCTCTGTCAGACTTGGTTTTAATCAGGTAGTCCCCTCCCCCTTGATTTCTGGCATTCCCAGCAGTGGCACCTATTGTTTTCCACGTGTTCTGGAGTGCTGTTGGACATACATAGCATATCAGTTGGGACATGGAATGTCATTCTCTCTGCTGGCAGAAAGTGGAGTGTGGGGTCCCTGGGCTATTGTGAGAGTCTGCACTTTTCCCCTGAGTGTGTCATAGTCCTAATAGGTGTGTGTGTGTGTGTGTGTGTGTGTGTGTGTGTGTGTTAATGTGCATTCAGCAGTAACCCTGTGAAGTTGATCCTTGTATGGGTCATGACCTTGGGACTAGAGGGCCTCACTGGAAAACACTTGCTCCATGATTTCATTACAGATCGACACAAACGCTTAGCACAACTGCAGCCATCTTCCAAGAGGAATCCTCACTACCAGACCTTGGAGCGGGATCTTATTGAACTGCAGGAGCAGCAGCTGTTTGAACTTTTTGTGGTGGTGTCTCTCCAGAAGAAGGCATCAGGAATAAGCTACATTCCCCAGGTCATTCAGCAGTTCCCTAGCAAGGTAGGTATAAGGAGGCCAAGAAGCATTCAGGAAAGTTCCTGTGTGCTGTATATATTTATTTCCTCTCTTCTTGCTTATTGTTATCTCAACCAGTTTTTATCAGACTTATAGGATCTGGTAAGCAACTTTGATGACGTCTTTCACCAGGCATAAACTACAACCAAATGGGAATTGCAGAAGAATTAGCTCATTCTCCAAGTTAGATTTTTATTTTTAGCTTCACCACTTAGTAATCTTTAGTAGGTTACAATGCTTCAATTTTCACCCCTAATGAGAGGCTTTATAGCTTGGACTCTGAGCCAACACTGTATTTGCCATCTGTTAGCACAGTGCCTTTGAGCAGTTACTTAACCTTTCCATACCTTCGTTCCTTCATTTGTAAAGTAGGCATGATCATAATGGCATCTACCCCTTTGAGTTATAGTAAAGTTTAAATGAACTGATTTAAATAAGGCACTTAGAATAGTGTCTGACATACAGTGACCTCTATATAATGTTATCCATTATTAGTAAGAATTTTATGAGATAATATATGTAAAGTGCTTAGTGCAGTTCCTGATACAAAGTATGTACTTAATATATGATAGCTGTTATTAACACTATTATTTGGTTCGCTCTTTTTTTTAAAAACCATTCATTCATTTAATTAAATATTGTGCCTGCTGTTTGCCAGGATTAGATGATGGGAGTGCAACTGAAAAAGGTTTTCTTAATCTCTGCTCTCACAGAGCCTTTTGAACTGGGAGAAAATTGACCCATGTATATGTTTCCTTCCTTTCTTTTCTTTCTTTCTTTGTGGTTTCTTTAGTATTTTTATAAAAATAACATCAATAACTTGTAGCTGAGCACAGTGGTGCACACTTGTAATCCCAGTGACTCCAGAGACTGAGGCGGGAGGATCACAAGTTCAAAGCCAGCCCCAGTAACTTAGCAAGGCCCTAAGCAACTTAGCAAGACCCTGTCTCAAAAAGAGCCAGGGATATGGCTTAGCAGTTAAGCACCCCTGGGTTCATTCCCCAATAATAACAGCAACAATAAAAAAACAAAAAACTTCTGTTGCAGGTGTTTGAAAATCATATTTCAGTTGGATGCAGTGGCCCAGCTACTTTGGAGGGTGAAGTAGGAAAATGGCAAGTTTGAGGTCAGCTTGGACAACTTACCAAGAAACTGTCTCAAAATAAAAAGGACTGGGTACATAGCTCAATGGTAGAGGACTTGCCTAGCATGTGAGAGACCCTGGGTTTAATCTCTAGTACCTAAAAAAAAAAAAAAAAAAAAATCAGATTTCAGGGGCTGGAGATATAACTCATGCCTAAGGCCCTAAGTGCAATCTCAAGAACCCCCGCACCCCCCAATCAAATTTCACATACAAATCTGTATTTCTGCCTTGTGAGAAACTAGAAGGAGTAGCAACACTAAGCCTGCATTCTGAAGTGGCAGGAATCAACCGAAACTGAGTAAAGAGTGAGATTCCATGGGCCAGTGCAGTTCTATAAGGCCCCTCGCTCAGGAGGGCCCTATGAGTGGGATTTGATGCTCTGTAGTCACCATCTTGAAGTGCTTAATAATTTACCTTTGAATTTGTGTTTATTATTAATTGAAGTCTGATAGGACAGTTGGACTTGTGCCAAGGACTTTTTTCTTTTTTTCCTTTTCTTTTTTTTTTTGAGGTACTGGGGATTGAACCCAAGGCCCCTGTATGACTGAGCTATATCCCCAGCCCTTTGTATTTTTTACTTTTGAGATAGTTTCTTACCAGGTATCCTAGGCTGGCCTCAAACTTGTGATCCTCCTGCCTCAGCCTCCTAAGTAGCCTCGATTACAGGTGTTCGCCACTGTTCCCAACTTGTGCCAGGATCTTAAAGCTTCAGTTCCTTGTCTCACATCCTATTGCCCTTCTGGGATGAGTTCACTAGTTGCCCTGGTTCACTGGGTCCTGTCTGACACAGTTCCATCCCTATAGAGTAACTGCTGCCATCCTCTGTCCCTTGCAGGGACTTGGGCATAGGCATGGCGAAGGGTGGGCTCAGGCAAGAATTCCTCTGCAGCATCTCTAGGCAAAGCATGGGTGCAGCCTTTCCTGCCATGCCCTGGGCTGATGTCACCATGGCTTCAGTGAATGACTTGATGGAGGCAAGCCTTTCCAAGTGTGGAAAGTATCAAGTATCCAACTACCAAGCTCATCCCAGTGTGGAGACTGTAACCCCAGGGCATTGCCCAACTGCCTTTGGTTAAAATGGTGGCCCCATGGTAAGGGAAGATACCAGGCTTAACTTCCATATGCCTAGCTGGGACACAGAGTCTCAGCTGCGGCTGGCCAGGGAGGAAACCCAGCAGCTGGTGGACTACGTGTACCAGATTGCATACCTAGGCCTTGGGCACCTGTGGGTATATATGCTTGTCCCCCAGGATCCTTGAGCCCAAGGGAAAGTGACATTAAATAGCAAATATTTAATACTAAATATAAAAACCACATTCCAGGTTATAAGACCCCAGAAGAAAAAAAAGGTTTTATATTTTATTATTTTTATTTTATATTTAATTTTTCCCACTTTTTGAATAGGAACCCCACATTTTCATTTTGCACTATGTTCTGCAAATTATATAGCTGGGTCCCCTAATAAGAAGTTACCCCTGAGCAGAGCACAGTAGCTCATGCCTGTAAGCACAGCAGTTCAAGAGGCTGAGGCAGGAGAACCGCAAGTTCAAAACCAGCTTCAGCAACTTAGCAAGGCCCTAAGCAACTTAGTGAGACTTTGTCTCAAAATAAAAAATAAACAAGGACTAGGGATGTGACTCAGTGGTTAAGTGTCCCTGGGTTCAATTCCTGGTACCAAAAAAAAAAAAAAAAGAAAGAAAAGTTATCCCTTTAAAAAGGACATTTACTCCCTTTCTAGCTTATTGCTTACACCACTTCTCATTTATCTGCTGAGCCACTTTGGGACTTTAGACTTGTAAGCCTGAAGTGTGTGTTTTGCTAAAAAAGTTAGTGAAACACAGCTGTACTGGAATCTAAGAATCATTTCCGGCATGGGTTCTCATTTTTAAAGTGTCCTCAACAACATCCCTACAGAAAATAAATTTGTAAGTTTAATTACTCATTAAATTCCTCCATGTAGCCTGAAAGCACAGTGTTATAGCATTGTTTAGCAAAATGTACTATAATATCTAGTCTAATATAATGTTATCTAAATAGTTTGAGTAATCAAGTTTGCCACTAAGAGGAGCTTAATTTGTTTCCCTGACTTCAGTTAGCCTTACAATTGGAAAGGGAAAGCTAAGTCTGAATTAATAGACTCAACCAGATAAGGACACAGGTAATTCTGGCAACAATTCAGGAATGTCTCTAAGTAAGTGTCACTTACCATCTTTGTGGCTTAGGCACACATCAGTTATGGGGGGAAAGACCTGATCCTTATCAAACCCCTTTTGGATTCTGTCGTGGACAACCTTGGCTGATAATGATTGTGAAAAGTATTTTTATATTTTAACAATAAAAAAATAAAGACTATGATACAACAAAATTTTTGTTAGTTAGTTCCTTCTTCCTTCCTTCATTTTTGTGGTGCTGGGTCTTTAACATGCTGGGTAAGTGCTTTACCACTGAGCTCCATCCCCAGCCCTGATGTTTTTCTGTTTTTAAGAGCTTAATATTAATTATCTAAAAGCAATGTGGTAATTAGACTTATGTGCTTATTTTTATAGAGAACAGGTAGTACTAATTTCTAAATGTCTTTTGGTTTAACTAAATTTAGACTGTCTTTTAAAATGCAGTGCCACTTTTATACAAGACTCTTCCATGGTAAAATTTTACAGGAAGTTGCAAACCAGTAATTATGTAGCAAAGATTATATACTAAGGGAAATGATTATAGATGAGATGGATTCTAAAAATAGTATTTTTCTAAATAACATTCATCTGCCTTCTCAAAGTATCCTTGATTATTGATCAGAGAATATCTTGAGTGACTATGTTTTTGCTATTAGTAATATTATAGAATGAATTTTTATTTATCTTCTGCTCCATGACTCATAAAAATACTGGGTTTCTACTAGTGTATGAATCCTGAATTAAGAGTCTGCCTCTAGATAAGAAACTATTTGCAACTATCTTCTTTACACTAGATTATAGGATCCCCACAAGGACCATTTCTGTGTAAAAATAGGATTCTTTATTCTTAGTAACTGTTCTCAGTGCATCTTCCGTGATTTTCAGTCTTGGCCTTCCTGTTTTGTTAAACACAAAACCACACTGAGACATTTGCTCAGGCTTATCAGACATCTCTTTTCCTGAGACCACGCTGAGTTTTTATTTCTAGTCTCTACTTTAATAGAATAATGTCACCTCTGTTGTTATCTTTTTCAGGGTGATCACAGCTATAAGCAATCCAAGGACACAGAAGAGAGGCTCAAAGTTATCCCAAAATTTTGTTTTCCTGATTCAAAGGACTGGGTGCCAACCTCAGAATTAAAAAGGTGAATGGGCTACTTTATCTGATTTCTATTTGTTGGGACTGCTAAAATAGCACCAGAGTATTTGAGAAATGGGTAGAACTAGGGGTGAAGCACTGTGAACATTGTGGCAGAACAAGGATACAGTGGGAGGAGAGGAAGAAACAGAATTAGACCATTTCCTATATGGAACTTGAAAAAGAAAAAGGAAATCAGGCTGGGGTTATGGCTCAGTGGTAGGGCGATTGCTAGCATGGGTGAGGCACTGGGTTTGATCCTCAGCACCACATAAAAATAAATAAATAAAATAAAGGTATTGTGTCCTTCTACAACCAAAAATATTTTTTAAGAAGTTTTTAAAAAAGGAAAACAATAATTTCAGGGTCAAAGGGAAGACAAGTTTGGGAGTCTCTTCAGTTTGTTGGTTTTGCTGGGGGAAAAAAAAAATAGTTCTACCTTACGTACAATAAGGAAGGCCCAAAGTGCACAGAAAATGAAAAAAAGACTTGGTGTTTGGGACTCTAGTCCTCAAAACAGAGATAAAAAAAGAACAATGTCCTTATCACATTTCTCCTTCAAGTGGATAAAAAAGCCACAGCACAGATTATACCATTCCCCTGGTGGAATTTGTATTGAGAGAGGCTGTAGTTTGCAAGGTATAGGTGTATTGAGAAGGGAAGGATTTAAAGGGGAATTGCATGTTTTTGTTGTTTATTTGGTGGTACTGAGGATTGAACCCTGATGTGCTGTATCACTGAGCTACATCCCAATTTTTTTTTTTTTTTTTTTCAGTTAGGGTCTCATTAAACTGCCAAGTCTGGCCTCAAACTTGTGATTCTCCTGCCTCAGCCTCCTGAGTCACTAGGAATACAGTCCTGTGCACTGTGCCTGGCAGAAATTTCATTTTTAATTAATAAATCATTATCATCTCTGAATTCTACTTATAAATAGATATGATTGCCTTATTCCAAATTGTAATTATTAGGCCAGGTGAGGTGGTGTGCAACTATAGTCCCAGATACTCGGGAGCTGAGGCAGAATTGCTTGAACCCTGGAGTTTGAGAGTGGCCTGGGCAACATAGCGAGACCTCATATCAAAAAACAAAAACAAGGTGGGGGTTATGGCTCAGTGGTAGAGTGCTCACTTGGCACATGTAAAACACTGAGTTTGATCCTTAGCACCACATAAAAATAAACAAACAAACAAAATAAAGGTATGTGTCCATCTACAACTAAAAAAGAATATACATTTTTAAAAGATATAAAAAACAAAAACAAAGAACCCTGTAATTATTAACAATGCTCTTTAGGTTGAAATGCTTAAGTGAGCCATGTCACATGCCAGTGGCCTGCTGGATGATAGTCTCAGCTGTTACCTAAGTGGCGCTGCCCTGCCTTCAGACTTGGCTGTCCTCTCATAGCCAGTGTAGCCTGATTACTGCTCTCCATCTCTCAGCCATAAACTCTGGTGCTCGGTGTTGTCCATCACCCCGGCCCCTCCTATTAATTAACCACATAAGCAGTTTCTTTCATGTTGGCCTGACTTTTCCCCCTAGGTTAAGATGTTTATTCCAGAATATTTGGAAAATATGGAAGAGCAAATAAAAAGAAGAAAATAGAAATCACTGTCGATCTGGTTACTCAGAAATAATTGCTATAAATATTCTGGCATATTCCTTTCTAATCTTTTTTTTTGGCCATATGTAAATATATATCATTATTTAAATGTAGGTCTCTTGATTATTAATGAGTTTCTTTCTTCAGCATCTTTGGGTCTTTTTTTTGTAAATTATCTATACATATCTTTTACCCATGTTTCTAATGAGGAATTGATATTTTTCCTATTAATTTTTAATAGTGATATTATTTATGTATTGGTTTATTTTTATGTGGTGTTAAGGATCACCCAGTGCCAGAGCTAGAGTTGTAGCTCAGTGGTAAAATGTTTGCCCAGCATGTGTGAGGCACTGGGTTCAATTCTCAGCACCACATATAAATAAAGAAATAAAATAAAGTTCCATTAACAACTAAAATTTAAAAAAAAACAAAACGGTGCCTTACGCATGTTACGCAAGTGCTCTGCCACTGAGCTATAGCCCCAGCCCCTCCTATTGATTTTTATGTATTAAGGACATAATCTTTTTCTATTACTGTTCCATGTAGCCTCTCACAAATAAATAGAAGAATTTGTAAGGGAGAAATGGCATATCAAAATCCTTTATATTTTACCTGTATGTCTGACTAAATTGGACATTTAACAAAAGAAAAATGGGAGTTTTTTTTAATTTATTTGTTTGTTTTATTCATTTATTTGATTCATAGCTAGATTGCATGAATAAGGAATAGGAAGGGGACAACAGCACCAATAGCATATCCCATACCTGTTTGCTTACTCCAGTAAAAGGCAGGATATTCTCAAGGCCTGGATGTTACTTAGGAAGAGTGTGATTTATTAAAATAAATGTAATATTGACGCTTCCTTTAATATAAAATGACTGCTGTTGGACCCTAATTTTCAGTCATTTGTTCCATGAGGAATGTCATATGCAGTTGTTTGCATCTCGAAATAACTACTGGCTATTTTTTCAGTGAAACGTTTTCCTTTGTCTTGACTGGGGAAGATGGAAGTCGGTGGTTTGGTTACTGTAAGAAGCTGTTGGTAAGTACCAGACTTGTGTATAGAGTTGGTCAGGAATAACATAGTACAGACTTCTAAAACACTATCTCTAGATGAGTCTGATGACCACTCAGTGATCTTTGTATTAAAAGAAGTTGTACTAACTTTACACGCAGCAGCAAGAGGAAGGCTAACCATGAATGAGAATAGAAAGGGTGTAGTTTTTTTTTTAATTTATTTGTTTATAATAAAGTAACTTCTGACATAGTGGTTAAATATCAGCAAGGGTATATTTGAGGAATGGAATACAAAGAGCCAGTCAAGGGAGCTATGAGTTACTCATCAACCATTTAAACCATTTTAGGGCTTTCTTCTTGTTTAATTCCTTTCACTCAACTTGGAATAAATCATGCTATCATTTTTAGAGTAAATGATGCTATCACTTTTAGCACTTCTCCCATCTTTCAGTGTTCACTAAAGATTAGAACCTTAGAATCCTTGTTTGTACAAACTAATGTTAAAAGAAGCTGGATATGGTGGTACATGCCTGTAGGCCCACCTACTTGAGAGACTGAGGCAGGAGCATTGCTGGAGCCTAGAAGTTTGAGGCCAGCCTGGGTGACATAGCGAGACCCACGTCACAAAAAGAATATTAATAGTCAAAATTAGTAAAGACTTGTGCTGCTTGATTTTTGTTGTCATTGTTGCTTTTCCTTTTAGCCAGAAGGCAAAGGAAAGCGGCTCCCTGAGGTGTACTGCATGGTTAGTCGCCTTGGTTGCTTCAATCTTTTTTCAAAGGTGAGTGAAGAATGGACTCTCTGAAAAATGATGTTATTTCTGATCTCCAAGGAAGTTTTCATTCCTGATGACTTTACTGAAAATCGTTAAGTGACATAGACTTTGACAAATTATTTTGGAAAGGTTCCCCACAGGGGCTGTGGATGTAGCTGAATTATTCTCATTTTGGTTTGCTAAAACTCAATTTTTACAGACTATACCCTGAAGCATCTCTTTTCTTCTCTAATGTTTTTCCTAGACCCCAAATTGCAGGATATCGTTTTCAGTGTTGCCTTCTTTGCCCTTTCCTTAGTGAAATGACAAGGGACTCATCTTCTAAAAATAATCTGATTTATGTTAGTAACTTTTCTTGGGGATGTAAAGATACTCCCAACAGATGTGATGCTATAATGAAATTTTATTGTTTTCAGAAGCTTATCTGTCCTAAATTCAAATATGTACACCAAGTTTGATAATTCTACAATATGATTCTTTCATGTTTTGAACTGAGTCCATAATAAAATAACATATATTGTGTGTGTAGATTCTGGATGAAGTAGAAAAAAGAAGAGAAATGTCTCCTGCCCTTGTTTACCCATTCATGCGAAGTGTCATGGAAGCTCCTTTCCCAGCTCCTGGACGCACCATCACAGTTAAGAGCTACCTCCCTGGGGCTGGAGATGGGGTAAGTTAGCTCATTTTGAAAAGATTCGATAGCACCAAAAAGCAGGCCTTGTATTATAGGGAGAGTTTCCAGAAACCTAAAGGGATAGTTTACCCTTTTACAAATTGTGAATAATATTTTTTATTCCCATAAAGCATTGGAAAAATATCCAATTGATCTGAAATAGTTGAACCTCAACCCAAGACCAACGTCAATCCTACCATACATAGATTGGATCCCTCTGTAGTGACAATTTCAGTGTGCTAAATGATGATTATACATGCTATTTTCAGATGGAATAAAGATTTTACCAGAAATTCATAGCAAAAAACAAAGCTGCAGTATCTTAGGATTAGTGTAGGCAGTTTCACAAACTCTTTGTAGCAGACCTTCTTTGGGGAACCTAACTGGTAAAAGCGTAAGAGGATCTCTTGTCAGTGCTGTCATTATGGGTTGTTTTCCAACATCAGCTCCCCTAATTCAAATTCTTACCTTTCAGTCAATTGAACTCTGCCGACCACTGGATTCACGATTGGAACATGTGGATTTTGAATGCCTTTTTAAGTGCCTGAGCGTGTGTCATCTCATCCGGGTCTGTGCCTCGCTCCTCTTGGAGCGGAGAGTAATATTTGTTGCTAACAGCCTAAGGTAAGAAATAAGTGAAAATTGTTAATTCATATTGGTGCTTGTTCTTTTGTTTTGTTTTTTTACATTTCTTCATTTTTTGCTTTTGTTGTTCTTATTATTTTAAAACTTGGGTATATTTAAAAAAAGATCTAAAATCAGTCTCTCGATTACCTAAGGCTATAGTGACATGAATAATTCCAAATGCTAATTAGATAGCCATTTGCATCAGTCTATAACAGTGACATTTTGGGGTTAATAGATTTCCTTTCAAAATGTATTTTTGCGGGCTGGGGATATAGCTCAGTTGGTAGAGTGCCTGCCTCGCAAGCACAAGGCCCTGTATTTAGTCCCCAGCACCGTGGGAAAAAAAAAAATGTATTTTTGCTTAAATCGTTGTTAAAAATTGGAATTGCTAGTCTGGCACAGTGGTTCTTGCCTACAGTCTCATCTATTTGAGAAAGTATGGAAGGAGGATCACTTGAGCCCAGGAATTCATGTTGAGCCCAGGAATTCATGGTCAGCTTAGACCACATAACAAGATCCTAACTCTTAACAACTACTACAAAAAAAAAAAAAAAATAGTGCTTTTCTATTTGCACACTAATTTTTAGCTTAATAAATTATGGAGAACAACTGGGTTGAGATCAAATACTTTCAGTAAATTTAAATTTTAAATCAAATGGCAAAAATTAATGAGTATTCACAGAGTTATAAATCTGTGAACACTTACCAGCCTCAGTTTGTAATTCTTTAACATAATATCTGGAACACCTTCCATGTGTTGCTCTGTGTGTAACAACATTTGCTTTCTCCTCTGTCTAGCACCCTGTCCAAATGTGGTCATGCTGTGGTTGCTACACTGTATCCATTCACCTGGCAGCACACCTACATCCCAGTCCTACCTGCATCTATGATTGACATAGTGTGCTCACCTACTCCATTCCTCATTGGAATCCTGTCTTGTTCCTTACCACAGCTCCAGGACCTACCCATTGAAGAGGTAAGATGGAATAAGTGGCACCTCTGAAAAAAATATTAGAGCACTGACAAATGAAGCTAAGTGCTCCTTAAGAATGACAGAATTAGGGGCTGAGGTTGTCGTTCAGTGGTAGAGCACTTGCCTGGCATGTGTGAGGCACTGGGTTCGATTCTCAGCACCACATAAAAAAATAAATAAATAAAAAGCAAAGGTATTGTGTCCATCTACAACAGGGGGAAAAAAAAGATTAACACATTTCCCACAGTTATTATATTAAAAAAAGAATGGTAGAATTAAGGACTGGGGTTGTAGCTCAGTGGTAGAGCACTTGCCTCGCATGTGTGAGGCACTGGGTTCAATTCTTAGCACTGCATATAAATAAATAAAATAAGGTCCATTGACAGCTAAAAAAATATTTTAAAAAAATTGCTAGAATTAGCCAGGCATGTTGGCACACGCCTGTAATCCCAGCAGCTCAGGAGGCTGAGACAGGAGGATTCAGTTCAAAGTAAGCCTTAGCAACGTCAAGGCATTAAGCAACTCAGTGAGACCCTGTCCCTTAATAAAATATAAAAATAGGGCTGGGATGTGGCTCAGTGGTTGAGTGCCCCTAAAATCAATCCCCGATACCACCCCTGAAAAAAGGTAGAATTATTATTAATATGTTATACTGTCATATTTAAGTCAAATATAAAAACTACCCTTGGTTAACTTTAAAAGTTATTTATAGGCAAGTGGCCTAAACAAAGTGTACAGCTAAATGAATTGTCACAAAGTGAATAAATACTTCCATAACACAGCATTGGAATGGAATGGAACAATAGTAATGGAGTTAGTACCAGCGCTCTAGAAGTCTCCAGCATGCCTTCCCCATTCCCCACAAAAGGTCACCACTATCTTGACTTTTATGGTATTTATTTACTTGGGTTTTTTCATAGTTTCGTAATTTTCATAGCCTGGGGAGGTATGCATCCCTAAACAATATAATGCAGCTTTGCCTGTTTTTAATCCTGATATAAATCAATTCATATAACATAGTTTTTGTCTGGTTTCTTTTGCTCAACATTGTATGTGTCAAATTCATCCATATTAATGAGTTTAAGATCAGTTGGGTCATTCAGATTGCATATAGTATTCCGTTGTGTGAATCAACTACAGTTAATGAACATTTGAATTAATTCCAGCTTGAGGTTATTATGAATAATCTTGCTATAGGTATTTTTCTACTTTCAGTTCTATGGGATATGGTACTCATATCTTCAATTACAGTAAATTAAGTACAACTGCTTACCAAAATAGATTTTCCAAAATGATTGGTTTTTTGTTTGTTTATTTCCTTTTTGTTGTTTTTATCCCCCACTCCTGTTGCCGTACTAGTGATTGAACCCAAGAGTGCTTTACCATTGAGCTATGTCCCCCGCCCTTTTCATTTTGAGACAGGATCTTGCTAATTTTTTTTGTAATTTTTTTTAGATGTTGATGGACCTTTATTTTGTTATTTATGTGTGGTGCTGAGAATCAAACCCAATGCCTCACATGTTCCAGGCGAGTGCTCTACCACTGACAACAACCCCAGCTCCGGGTCTTGCTAATTTGTGTAGGGCACTGCTAAATTGCTGAGTTTGGCCTTGAACTTGGTCGTCTTCCTGCCTCAGCCTCTAGAGTTGCTGGAATTACAGATGTGTGCCATTGTGCCTGTCTAATTCACTGAGTATTTTTATTATTTTGTCTAGAATGTAAGGCAGGGGTCATTTGATTCCACTCCCCTTGGTATAGTGCCAGTACTGCTTATTGAAAAGACTGTTCTTACCCCAATACTCTGTTGCCTTAACCTTTTTAAAATCTCTTTTAGTCTATAAATATGCATGCCATTATTATTAATAGTTTTGCAATCTGTTGTTTTGATGGGTTAATTTTTAAATGGGCTACAACTTAGAATCAATTCTGTTTGAAACTGTTCTCATTACCGAAAAGAATCAAAACACCCATCCTGATCTAGAAGTACCTAATTATTTGCCTGTGAATGTCTCTGGTTGAACTTGCCTGACTTCTTTATTCCATAGGTGCTGATAGTTGATCTCTGTGCAGACAAGTTTTTACAGGAGGTGAGTGACAGGAGGTGATTACATGTTTGGGATATAGAATTCTCTGTAGATAATTAGACAGAAAATATGTGAAAGTACTTAGAGAACATGAGTCAGCCAAGACTTGGTTCCTACCCATTCTTGAATTGACACTGTGTCCAATCATACAAGATTGACCTGAAAAATTTGGCGTGGGTTTATAGCTATCTATCCCAAAGCAGGAAGGAGGAAACAAAATAAATGTCATTCTCAAAAGAAGTAATCATCCTTAACTCCAGATGAGTTGACAGAAAGCTCTAATTGAATTAAATTTAAAAAGCACCTTTTAGGGCTGGAGATGTAGCTTGGCATTTGAGTACTTGACTAGCATGCAAAAGGCCTGGGTTCAGTCAACAGCACCACAAAAAAAAAAGAGATAGAGATAGAGATAGAGATAGAGAGAGAGAGAGAGAGAGAGAGAGAGAGAGAGAGAGAGAGAGAACGCCTTTGTTAAGCACTAATTGTTTCTAGAAACTCTGTTAAGCAGTTGTAATCTAAAGATGAGTAAGACACAGCAGTTGGAGCCCTCAGTTCTTATAGACTAAACAGGAATACATATGTATAAAGTTTTAGAAATGGTTAAATAGAAATTTGAGGGGCTGGGGTTGTGGCTCAGTAGTAGAGCATTCCCCTCGAATGTGTGAGGCACTGGGTTCGATCCTCAGCACCACATAAAAATAAATAAAGGTATTGTGTCCACCTACAACTAAAAAAATATTTAAAAAAAAAAAAAAAAGAAATTTGAGCTGGGCATGGTGGCACACACCTGTAACCCTAGGTGCTGTGGAGACTGAGGCAGGAGAATCTCACATTCAAGACCAGCCTGGGCAACGTAGACCCTGTATTAAATAAAAAGGATTGGGGATATAGTTCAGTGGTAGATTGCCCCTGGGTTCAATCCCCAGTACCTCCCCCCAAAATCATTTAGCTCATCACATTTGAAATATCATTTATCTGGGAATGATCTGAAATCTTTTTGGGGAGGTATCTTTTTATTTTTATTTATTTTGTGGCAGGGTCTCGCTAAGCTGTTGAGGCTGACCTCAAACTTTTGATTCTCTTGCCTCAATTTCCCAAGTCTTGGGATTGTAAGTGTACGCCCCTGCATTCAACTGGGGACAGTCTTAGAGATGTAGAATAAGGCTTATTCATGAACAGTATTTGATCGAAACGTGTCAGAAATTTTTGTAAGATTTGTTTTTTTAAAATAAAGTTTAAATATATATATGATGAACATCATGGATTCTACTCCATAGAAGGAAGGAAACTTGAGACTGATTCTTCAGCTACAATTATACAAAATCAGTTGTGGAATTTTGGGGACTAAACTAGTGCTTATTTGAGACTTTATCCCTCACAGCTCATACAAAATTCCTATTTTTTTCCCTCAAGGTATCTGATGAAGATGAAATTCTCCCGTCTAAACTTCAGGCTGCCTTGATGCAGATTTTGGAAGATCGAAATGAAATCTTGGCTCAGGAGAAGAATTTTTCACAAGGTATGAGAAAGGTGGGCCAAGGACTTAAAGCAGTAAATAATTACTGAAGCCCGACATTCTGCTAAAGGATATACAAGAGTAACATTAGATCGCCTGTACTTTGAAAGTCTTATGATCAGCTTCATTGCATATGCCAGGCCTCCTCTTACTGCAGGGCCTTTGCAGTTGCTCAGTTATATTTATAGAATGCTGTTCCCCCAGATATCTACCTGACCCCGACCTTTCTTTTTATAGGTCCATCCATATGTCTTTTTCTCTCTGAGTTCTTCCTAAAGGTCCTGCTTAAAATTCTACCCACTCCCCTAGAGCTCACTAGCCTCTTCTTGCCTCGTTTTTTCCCCTGGTTCTTATCACCATCCAATAAGTACTTGTTGAATAAATGGGCAAATAGTATTTATTTTTTCATTTTTATTTATTTATTTATTTTCTTGAGGTGCTGGGGATCAAACCCAGGGCTTTGTGCTTGCGAGGCAAGCACTCTACCAACTGAGCTATATCCCCAGTGGCAAATAGTTTTTCCTGGGTGCTTACCCTGTACCAGGCATTATACTAAGCACTTCTCATACATTTTATTTTTTATTTTTTTCATTTATTTTATTGTTTTAATGCATAAATTATTACATGAAAAATAAAAACCTGACTTTTCACTGTCTTCAAAGAAAAAATGCAAGCATTGTATTCCATTTTATGTTATGTTTAAAATTGCATTCAAAAAGTGTATATTTTAGGGGCTGGGGTCGTGGCTTAGTGGTAGAGTGCTCGCCTAGCATGTGTGAGGCCCTGGGCTTGATCCTCAGCACCACATCAAAAAAAGATATTGTGTCCACCTACAACTAAAAAAAGATATTAAAGTATTTTTAAAAATTTGTTCTAATTAGTTACACATGACAGTAGATGCATTTTGACACATCATATATAAATGGAGCATAACTTCTCATTCTTCTGGTTGTACATTTACTATAAAGGCCATAATTTCGTTCTTCTTTAAGGCTAATAGTCCATTGTGTATAGTTACCATATTTTCTCTATCCATTCATCTGTTGAAGGATACCTAGATTGGTTCCATAGTTTAGCTATTGTGAATTGAGCTGCTATAAACATTGATGTGGCTGTGTCACTGTGGTATGCTGATTTTAAGTCCTTTAGGTATATTCCAAGGAGTGGGAGAACTGGGTCAAATGGTGATTCCATTCCAAGGAAACTCTAAGGAGTTTCCATGCTGCTTTCCACATGGTTGCACCAATTTGCAGTCCCACCAGCAATGTATGAGTGTACCTTTTCCCCCACATCCTCAGCAACATTTATTGTTGCTTGTGTTTTTGATAATTGCCATTTTGGCTAGAGTGAGATGAAATCTTAGTTTTTATTTGCATTTCTCTAATTGCTAGATAATGTTGAACATTTTTTCATATGTTTGTTGACCATTCATGTTTCTTCTTCTGTGAAGTGCCTGTTCAGTTCCTTTGCCCATTCATTGATTGGGTTATTTGGGGGAGGGGGGGTTGGTGTTGTTTTTTGAGTTCTTTATATATCCTTGAGGTTAACTTTGTATCTGGGTGCAAGTGACAAAGATTTTCTCCCATTTTGTAGGCTCTCTCTTTACATTCTTGTTTGTTTCCTTTGCTGTGAAAAAGCTTTTTATTGAATACCATCCCATTTATTGATTTGGCACTTTAGGAGTCTTGTTGAGGAGGTCAGTTCTTGAGCTGATATAATGGAGACTTGGGCCTGCATTTTCTTCTAGTAGGCTCAGGGTCTCTAGTCTAATACCTAAGTCCTTGATCCACTTTGAATTGAGTTTTGTGCAGGGGGAGAGATAAGGGACCAATTTCATTCTGCTACATATGGATTTCCAGTTTTCTCCCCATTTGTTGAAGAGGCTGTCTCTCCTCCAATGTATGTTTATGGTGCATTTGTCTACAATGAGTTTCAAAAAGAAAGTAGTGCAACTGGGGACATAGCTCAGTTGGTAGAGTGCTTGCCTCGCAAGCACAAGGCCCTGGATTCAATCCCCAGCAGTGCAAAAAAAAAAGAGAAAGAAAGTAGTGCAATTTTGCTGAAACTGAGTGAAGAAGTATTTCACAAAGAAAAGAGTAAACAATCATGTCTAAGGTTGCAAAGAGTTCAAGTGAAGATGAGCACTAAGAATTGACTGGTAGACCTGACAATAAGAAGGGCTTTGGAGACCTTGTTAATTGCAGATGGCAGTGGAATTGTAGGAAGAAAGTGGGATTGGAAAGAACCGAATAAAGAATTTGAATTTTAACTGAGTTTAAACCTTTAACTGAGTTTAAACTTTAAAATGAAAGTACAATCATTTTTAGCCAGAAATAGCTGAGACACTCTTGAAAAAGATGAAGGACTTGTCCTACTATACATCAGAATTTATTATAAAGTCATAGAAATTCAGATGGTTTAGTTTTGGTGGAGAAATAACATCAAGGAACACTGTGGAAAAGAAATTTAAAAAATAAGCTAGTTGGGTGAGGAAGTCTAACAAAGGAATTGTGTCTAGAATTTATTTTTTAAAAAACTCCTACAAATCAATGAGAAAAAGATAAACAACCCTATAGAAAAATTAGGGAAATGTATGAACAAATATTCAAAGAAGATGAAACATGGGGCTAGGAATGTGGCTTCGTGGAAAACCTCATGCTTAGCATATGTGAGACCCTGAGTTCAGTCCCAGCACCAAGAAAAGAAAAAGGGAGGAAATGTGAAAGGTCCAAAAACATGGGGAAACATGTGCAGCTTCATCAAAATCATGGAAATATAAACCACAATGCACCCAGGCACAATGGCACCTAATTGTCATCCCAACAATTTGCCTGTAATCCAAGCAACTTGGGAGGCAGAAAGATCATAAGTTCAAGGGCAGCCTTGGCAATTTAGTGAGATTTATCTCAAAATAAAAAATAAAATGGCTAAGGGTGTAGCTCAGTGGTAGAGTGTCCCTGAGTTCAATCCCCAGTACTAAAAAACAAAACAAATGCAATGTAATACCATTTTTATACTCACCAATCTCAGTTGTTGGTGAGATTGTATAAATTAGTTCAATCATTTTGGAAAAACAAACTGGCATTACTTAATAAAGTTAAAAGTAAAGTTAAAGGTATATATATATATCCTACAAACCTAAAAAGTTAGGTTTGCACATGAACCTAAAGAACCTATTGCACATGATCACTAGGAAACAAATACAATAATTTTTCATAGTGACATGGTATGTGAGAGCAAAAACTAAAAACAACCTAAATGTCCATTGACAGAAAAATACAATATTAAAAATGAATGTTTAAGTCGGGCATGGTGGTGCAGGACTATAATCCAGTGGCTTGGGAGGCTGCAGCAGGAGGATCATGAGTTCAAAAACCAACCTCAGTAAAAGTGAGGGACTAGGCTACTCAATGAGATTTTGTCTCTAAATAAAATGCAAAATAGGACTGGGGATGTGGCTCAGTGGTTGAGTGCCCCTGAGTTCAATCCCCGGTATTCCCCCCAAAAAATATAAATGTTTAAGACACATTGAATAAAAGCAAGTTGAAAAGTAATATGTAAGAAAGCAGATACAATACCTACAGACAACTCTTCTAAGAAACGTTGTAAAGTGGAAGAGAAATGGGGCAGTAACTGCAAGGGGTGGGGAAGTGGGGCAAAACATTGAAGATAAATGCAGTGATGGGCCATGGATTCTCAACTGCAGAAGAAGAGATATAAGAGGAAAGTCTGTTGGACAAAATATAACAAAACCTAAATTAGAATCAAACTGTAATGCAGAAAGAGACTTTAGAAATCACCTAGCCAGGCATGGTGGCACATGCCTGTAATGCAAGCAACTTAGAAGGCTAAGGCAGGAAGATAGCAAAGCTGTGACCAGCCTTGGCAGTTTAGGGAGACCTGTCTCAAAATAAAATAAAAGGGGCGGGAGATGTTGTTCAGAGGTGGAACACTTGCTTAGCATGCATGAAACCCTGGGTTCAGTCTCCAGTACTGCAAAACAAAACAGAGAGGAAGGAGGGAGAGGGAGAGGAAGGAAGGAAGGAATGAATGAATGAATTCACTTGATCAGCACCCCCTTACTACTACTATGTGTCCCTACACAGATAGGGACAGGCCAAGAGAGATACAGTGAGGTACCCACTATTATACAGCTACCTTATGATAGAACTCTGACTATACCTAAGTCCAAGGTACAGCCCATGTAAAAGAACCAGAGACATTGTGAAGGTGGGAGGTGGGGAAAACTATTCCGATGAAAGAAAAATGAGGAGTCTGAGCTGAATCTGAAGTTTCAGCCTGGGACCTGGAAGGCAGAATATACTACAATATGTAACAGTGTATTGTAGTAGTTAAGAATCACCAGACTTGTCCAAGCACAGTAACACATACCTGTAATCCAGCTACTCAGGAGACTGAGGCCAGAGGATCATAAGTTCAAGGCCAGCATCAGCAACTTAATAAGACCCCATCTCGAAATAAAAAATGAAAAGGGCTGAGGGTGTGGCTCAGTGGTGGTAGAATACCCCTGGGTTCAATCCTCAGTACAGAAAAAAAAAAAAAAATCTCGTCACTTGAGAGTCCAGCATCTTTGCTTACTGGATAGGATGACCCTGAAGAATTTCTTTGACCATTTGGAGCCTCATTTTCCTCAACTATGAAGGAGAAATAGTAATACCTCATTATCGCATTTGTTAAAAGCATTTAATATAATGTCTGGTATGTCTTAAGCTCTCAGTAAATTATTTTTATGGAATAATCATGGTGTGAGATGAAAAGTTGAAAGGAAACTGATTTGGTGGGAAATACAGTAAATTTGGCTCTAGATGTGTTTTATTTGTTTAATTGATTCATAACCTACCAATTTCCAAAAGGAATCTGATACGGTTATTCTTAGACAAATGGAATTTATGTGCTAATGGGACAGCTAAACAATGATCACCCATAGATAGCCTGAAAAGGTAGAAGGTGAAAAACTAGGGCTGGAGATCTACAATTGAGTATCGCCAAAATAACTAGTTCTGTGGGGCAGTCAGCTTTTTAAGAAAGGGACTGTTGAAGAGAAGTGGTCTGAGGATCATACTTAGGAAGAGGATGAAAGGTAAGAGAAAAACAGATGTTTGGTCTTAAAGGCAGGATGGGAATCAGGAAATCAGGAGAGCACAAAGTTGTGAGAGAAGAGAAATGCAGTGTTGGGCACAAATGCAGCATAGAGTTTAAAGGAGGGTAAAAATAGAAAAGTAGATTAAATTTGGTTAGTTCTCATTGGTAGCCTTTGAAAGAAAAGTTATAGTGAAACCACAGATGTCCAAAGCAAGATGTAATAAGAATATGTGCGGGAGGAAAATGAAGGTCAGAATATGAGCTGTTTAGTTTTTGCTGGTCATGGACTGTGCAAGGAAGCTAAGAATGAGCATACCTAAATTTATTCTCCATCCTTCAATCTGCGACTCAAAAGGCACGACTTCCATCACGAGAGCCAGTGTTCCCAGATATTCAGCATTCAGGATATTTTTCTCTCTCTCTTTTTTTTTTCCTTTCATTTTGCAGCAGATGTGACGCTCAATTCTCTGGTGTCTGAAGCATTTGTCAGGTTTTTTGTGGAGTTGGTTGGACATTATTCTTTGAACATGACTGTCACTGAGCGTGGGGAGCGTGTGTTCCAAAGGGAACCATTCCGTAAATCGCACACATCCAGGAGCGCACGCCACTTTCTTGATCTTTTCATGGAGACTCAGATGTTTGCAGGATTCATCCAGGACCGAGAGCTTCGGAAAAGTGGGGTTAAAGGTCAGTTTTCATCATAGAGTTCTCCTCTTTATTTGGTGATTGCTTAAATGGTATGAATATAATATAATCTAGAAACAGTACAAAATATAAGGACTCAGACTTGGAATTGTTCAGTTTGAGAATTAATTATTTCGTAATATTGTTTAAACCATAGAAATAATACACTGGCAATAAGAACAAAGTTTTGTTGATCTAATTTCCAGAGCATTGGACAGTTTCACCAACACGAGTTTTCTTCATAGGTTTGTTTGAGGTCCGGGCGCTCCAATACTTGGAAACAATTCCTGAGTCGGAGCCCAGTGGAGTGAACAGAATTTTGCGGAGTCTTGGTGAGTTGCTGTGATTTCCTATAAGACAAATGTGGCTGAAGGGCGGGGGACCTTTGCAGTAAGCAAACCTCATCCCAAAGGCTTTATGATCAGATCCGTGTAACCTCATGTAGGCCAGGCAGAAAGCATGACCCTAGTTCCAAAATGTTTTGGAGAAAAACTCTCAGAGGTTAGAACCCCCTGTCAGAGTAGCCTGTGGGTTCTGTTTCCCTCTGATGAAGCTCCCTGAACTATGCCTTTATGGTATAAGTTCCCATACTATGATTATTAATCCTTTTTAGGCTATGTCTCTTAGAGAATCTTACAAAAACTGTGGTCCCTTTTCCCAGAAAAATATACTTATAACATGCAAATAAAATTTACATATAATTTTTAGGGTGTTCATGGACCCCCCTGAAGACTATCCACAGAATTCAGATTAAAAACACCTGGTTTAGAGGGACTCTGAGGAAAAGATTATACACTTCATAAAGAAAGTCATTTATGATTTTTCATATGGTCAGTCATCCAATATGGTGTAAGAACATTGGTGTGGCTACCCTAAAACAATGAAGGACCTGTATTTCATGATATTTTTACTGGTCTTTAAAATATTTGTTCCTCATTCGGTCTTGTCCTTAACTAGCTGAGGGATCATAGACAAATAATGCCTTGGGCTATTGTTTCATTTTTATACCATGGGATTAGATTAGATCAGTGGTTCTCAGTTCAACTAGAGATTAATCTCCAGAGAGCTTAAAAAAATTTCCCCAGGTTCTATGAAATCTCTTGAGAGTAAGCCGGGTGATTTTAACCTACAGCCAGCGTTGAAAACCACTGAATTAGATTATGTCTGAGTTTTTTTCTACCTCTACAATTAAAAACAGGGATGTTTTGATGGTTAAACCTAACAGCTAATAGCTTGATATGTCAGTTTTTCATTGTCATAACAAAACACCTGAGAAAATCAACTTTAAAAAAGGAAAGGTTTATTTTGGCTCAGGTTTGGAGATTTCAATTCATGTTTAGTTGACTCCAGAGCTTTGGGGCCTGTGGCACTGTGGGAGTACATGGCAGAGGAAGCTGATTACTTTGAGCAGGAAGCAGAGAGAGAGAGAAAGGGGCCAGGGTCCTAATATCCCCTCAAGGACATGCCCTCCCCCCATGACTGACGATAGTCAGTCTCTTAAAAGTTCTATAATTTCCCAATAGTGTCACAAGCTGGGGAACGAGCCTTTACTATTTCAGCCTTAGGGTACACTTACCCAAACCATAGCACTTGAGATGGAAGCTTAATTGTTGGGATGTTTTGAATAGTTAAATTATTAATCCCTTGCCTCAAATAATGTACATTAAATGAAAATAAATTGAGAATTCACTCTTTTTTTCCTCCTTCTTTGTTTGTTTGTTTGTTTGTTTCTTTTTTTTTTTTTGCCTTTAGGAAGCAAAATGAAATTTCTGCAAAAGAAATGAAATCTTTAATTGAATGTCTCCATCCTAAATAGAACAGAAAGTGCCAAAGAAAATATTTTTCCAAGGGCAGGATGCATTGAAATATTCCACAAAATCCTTGAAATTTTGAAGGGTTAAAGAGCAAGTCAGGCTCTCAGGAGGAAGACTGTCCTGTTGCTGCTGAGTAATCACTGAGTGTTGTTGGGAGTAATCTGGAACTGATGCTCATTACTCTGCCTCCATCTTTTTTACGTGGCCTTTATGTTTGATTGTTGGGCTCATTCTTTGTGTTTTTGCTTAATCTGAAGACAAGGGAAAGGCTTGTTGGTATTGCATTGACAAACTAGCTCAAAGATGAGTATAAGGAGAGAAATGTTGAGTTTTAAGGACTAGAGAGGCATGATGGAAATGGAAAACATTAGCCTTACACATGTAATTCTCATCTCTGAAATATCATGGCAGCTTTAAACCCCTGGGAGGTTGGAGCTTACAAACTGGAATATACCCATCATGTATCTCCAGGCTTTTTTGTTTAATGTTCTCCCTAGGGTAATCTCACTTTATGTAGAAGCCCTATTTAGTAGCAGTGTTGAGTTCTTTGTAAAAGCAGATATTTTGCAGCTTCTCTGCCACAATGTGTGGCACTTTAATAACTAATTCCTCACATGTCAACATTAAACTCTGAGGAATTATAGCTAATATGGAAACGTCCTTTCAAGGACATGGGAACAAACTTTTTGTGTGTTCACCATTTGCCATGTATTGTAGTACATATATGTATGTCATCTTATTCAAGTCTTAAATCAACTTTATGAGAAAGATTTTGTACCTCCATTTTATTAATGAAGAAACTGGAATTCAAAGAGGCATAATAATTTAGCCAAAGCTATACAATTCAGAGCTGATGCTGGAACTTTTACTTTATGAACACAGAGAAATTTGGTTAGTCCTGCAGATGGAAATTTGAACTCTAGGATTATAGCTGTTTAAAAAGTTTTCTAATAAATGTACCAGAATGATCTTTTAGCTCTGAGAATAAGGGATTTTAAATTCCCTTATTTAAAATGGACCTAATTGAGGATTTGTTTTTGTGCTGCTGTGGATAGAACCCAGGGCCTCACCATAAGACTCTTCTTTCGCTGGGTGTGGTGGCGCACGCCTGTAATAATCCCAGCGCTTGGGAGGCTGAGGCAGGAGGATCACGAGTTCAAAGCCAGTCTCAGCAACTTAGTGAGGCCCTAAGCAACTCAGTGAGACCCTGTCTCTAAATAAAATACAAAATAGGGCTGGGGATGTGGCTCAGTGGTGCAGTACCCCTGGGTTCAATCCCCAGTACCAAAAAAAAAAAAAAAAAAAAAGACTCTTCTTTCATTCCCTTAAATTGCTGAGCTGTTTTACTCTAATTAAATTTGACTCTGAATATGAACATTTCCTGAGCACAACGACTAGTCACCCAGATCTTTAATATCAAAAGTAATAGAAGTGATTGGAAAGAGGAATTTGTCAGTGATGGTGCAATTTTCATTGATAAATATTATAGCAAATGTCGGTTGTTTTAACTTTCGCTCATAGTTTTAACTGGCATAGAAAATATTTATTCATACTAAAAATCCTGAAAATTGTATTGGAGTACAATTTATTGACTTGTACAGTATTGTTATTGTAACCCATTCAGATGTGCTTGAATGAATCTGAAGCAGATGCCATTTAAGGCTGGTGCTGTGTATAGTTCCTACAGATGTGGGTCCAGGAATAGAACTGAGCCTGTGTCTTCTAAAATCTTGATTAAGGAGCTTCCCCCAGTGGGGCTCTTATCAGACACCTCCCCATTTCATCTCTTCTTCTTATACTCTTAAGCCTGAGGGAACAATTAATCATTGGGTGTTTATAACATGGGGGTAGAAGGGTTTACTGTGGTGGATCCTGGTTATCCCTCTGCAGGGAGACTTTGCTTCAGGGATGAGAGTCTTACTCTCCTTCAGGGATGAGTCTTACGTTACCCCTACAGTCTGAAAGCCGCTTCCTTTCCTTGGTCTGTTGTATTTTGTTTTTGTAATGTATTGTGAATTCTGGATGCATTTGTAAAAGAATTGCTCAAGATTTGTATAGAATGTTCTTTTAATGAATAAAGACATTTTAAAAATCCCACAAATCTCTTGGAAAATTTTAAACAAAATTGTTTAAGATGTAAAGATTTTTTTACTTCACTTAAATCTACAGGTACACATTTACTTGATGGTAAATCAGAAAAATAACCCGAATCCATCATGGACTAACCAGGCTTAATACCCTAGCCAACATTTCCAGGTTCTTCACAAACAAGACTGGGTCGATTGCATAATGAACAGGTTATGATCATCTTTGGCCTTTACCTGCTTAGTCAAAGGGAGGCATCTTAGTCTGGGAGCCACCTATCAGGTAATGTGAATTTGGCCGCAGCTTGAATGGTTAGGAAGGCAATGAGGAAAGTTTTTCTATTACCCTGTCTCCGCTCCCACTTGGTACTGGGATTGAACCCAGAGGCACCTCACCACTGAGCTACGTCCTCAGCTCTTTTTCCTTTTTGAGACAGGTCTCGCTAATTTGTTGAGGTTGGCCTGGAACTTGCGATCCTCCTGCATCAGCCTCCCTCGTGAGTCACTTGGAATTACAGGGGTGCGCCACCGCGCCCAGTTCTACTACCCTAAGTCTTAAAGGCAAAAATTGGATTTTATATGTGCTCTAAAGGTAAAACGGCAGTGCTTTTTTAAGTGGGCCGAGATACGGTAGTTACCTATCTCGCCGGGCGCGGGGAGGGCCTTGAGGTTCTTTTTTCTTACAGAGACGCTTAAGTTTCCCAGTTGCCGCCAATTCCACAGTCGGTGAAAGAACGTTATTTATCTAATAGGAACATTCTCAGGGTGCCAAGTGCGAAGCATAGTGGGGGAACAACAAGTTCAAGAGAAACTTAGGAGAAAGTGGAAGGTTAGAGGAGTAAATCGAGCTGGGAAATCACTTTCTCTCGTCCTTCCAAAGCCTGCAACCAGTTTCCTCTAGAAATGTGAAAGGCCTCCCCTTCCAGGAATCAACCTCCTGGAGGTAACAAAAGTCCCAACCCCACTAGATCGCGGCCATTCGCAGACATTACAGCAAACCGCAGGCTGTAATTGGGACCTTAGGCTGACGCCAGGGCTTCGGGGCGTGATGCCACTTCCGCTCCAAACAAAATAGTCCTGAGATTCCTAGCGGCCCAGCTAGCGTGAATTCAGGTCTAAAAGCAACTGGGCATGCGCAAAAAAAAAAAAAGACGCGCGGGCTACGTGGGTACATCAGCGCAGGGCGCAGGCGTAATCGAACGGGACTGAGCCTGCGCAGACTCAGAAAACGCAAGCGAGCCTTGGGTGCCTACAATGGCGGGTACGGGGTTGGTGGCCGGCGAGGTTGTGGTGGATGCGCTTCCGTATTTTGATCAAGGTTATGAAGCTCCTGGCGTGCGAGAAGCGGTGAGCGCGGGGTATCTGTGTAGCTGCCAGCGCCCGCTGCCCCGTGGGCGGAGGAGGCACGTTACAATTTGTCACCCCTAACCTGGCCCCTGTGTTTTTAAGGCCGCAGCGTTGGTGGAGGAGGAAACTCGCAGATACCGGCCTACCAAGAACTACCTGAGCTACCTGACAGCCCCGGATTATTCTGCATTTGAAGTAAGTGTGAGTCTTCAGCCATGCGTGTGAACGGGGATACCTGTGGATCTTTATTTTGGATTAAGAGCTTTAGCTACGTAAATGTGAATTTTAAATTCCAGCTTAACTATTGTTTTCTTAGCTACTACTTACTTGTTGTTTAGGTATGTTTGTTTGAAAACAGCAGATAGATGCGCCTTGTCCGAGATTCTTATCCTGAAATCCTAAGAAAGACTTTCTGGAGCTCCGCGAACTCTCCTAATGTAAAAATCTGTGTGTGTGCTTATTTTTGAGATAGGATCCGTAAGTAAATTCTCAAAAGGATCCTCTATTCTCCAAGATCCACTATGCAGCAAGTGAACTAGGGTTTTTAATACATGTAAGCTTAATTACCAATACTCTGTAGAACCACTGGAGGGCGACATTTGTATCAAAGCCTCGATATTTAGCAAATGTATGTGAATGAGTGGACAAACCATGTTTAAGTGTATACCTTTTTAAATGTCTAACCAGAAGTGCACCCAGGATACTAGTTAGGACCTAATCAGCTAGCTAAAATGTAAACTATCTTTTCTAAACTATTAGATTCTGTTAAGACATTTCAACCCATACATGTTTAGGGGTTTTATATTCCCCAAATATGTGACCATTTATTTATGAAAGGATTGTGTTATTAAAAGGTAGTACGGGGCTAGGGGTGTAGCTTAGTGATAGAGCACTTGTGGAGCAGGCAAAGCTGGGGGGGGGTCCAGTGGCCATCACCATACACACACCCAACACACACACACACACAGAGGGTAGTTATTTGTTGCTTAATGAGTGGGATACACTCTCTGATGATAATGTGGTTGTTGGTCTATTTCATGTTGCACCAACATCCTATCCTAGATACCACAGGTCAGTCACTTCAGATGACCTCGTGATACAGTCAGTAGAGGAAGGAAATAATATACGTGAGGGGATGCTGTCATAAGGGAGTATACTGTTGTAAAGTTTTTAGTAAATAGGAAGACACACAATAGCATAGTATGCCTGGGCGTGGTGGCACATGCCTGTAACCTTAGCTACTCTGGAGGCTAAAGCAAGAGGATAACAAGTTTAAGGCCAGTCAGGGCAATAGAGCAAGATTCTGTCTCAAAATAAAAATTAAAAGGGTTGGGGGTTCAGCTCAGTGGTAAAGCACTTGCCTAGCATGTGGGAGACCCTGGGTTCAATCCCCAGTACCACCAAAAAAAAAAAAAGCATAGTAAATCCATCAACTAGTAACATAGTTGTATACTATCATTCTCAAATAATGATTGACAGTGTCATAGGTTTGCACCAGCATCTCCACAAACACATGTATTGCACTATGACATTAAGATGGCACTAGACAATAGGTATTTTTCAGCTCTAATGTAGATCTTATGGTACTACCTTCAAATATGTGTTCCATCAATGCTGTTTTCCCATGCTTTTTTTTTTTTTTTGAACCAGGGATTGAACTCAGGGACACTCGGCCACTGAGCCACATCCCCAGCCCTATTTTGTATTTTATTTAGAGACAGGGTCTCACTGAGTTGCTTAGGGCCTCCCTAAGTTGCTGAGGCTGGCTTTGAACTCGCGGTCCTCCTGACTCAGCCAGCCAGGTCGCTTGGATTACAGGCATGCGCCACCATATCCAGCTTCCCATGCTTTTTAAAGTCTTTTTAAGTTACTATTATTTTAATTTGTTGTTGGTGTTTGTTTTGGTGGTAACACGGATCAAACCCAAGGCCTCATGCATGGTGGTCAAGTACACCTGAGTGACTACCAAAGCCCTTTTTTTTTTCTCTCTTTCTCTCACCCTCCCCACCCCTTTCTTTCTTCTTAAAAAATTCTAGTCATGCTAAATTGCCCAGGCTACATTTTTTTTTTTTTTAACCCAGGAGCATTTAACCACTGAGACACGTCCCCAGCCCTTTTTTAATATTTTTATTTAGAGACAGGGTCTCATTGAGTTGCTTAGGGCCTGGCTAAGTTGCTGAAGCTGGCTTTGAACTTGGGATCCTCCTGCCTGGGCCTCCTGAGCAGCTGGAATTACAGACATGTACCACTGTGCCCAGGTAGACTTGAACTTTCAATCCTCCTGCCTCCATCTCCCATGTAGCTGGGATTGTAAGCATGTACCATCATGCCCCATTGCTTCCTTGTTCTGATTTCTGGAGGTTTCAGATAATAACACTCAATCAAAAACTTCTAAATGCTATAATTTATTTAATCATTTTTCTTTCCCTCTCTTAATAACAATGTACTTCCTACATTTACAACTAATGTAATGATTATTTAATCCTTTCTTGATAATAGTTGGTAATAGTGTACTGGACTCACTATCTCACTCCGTCTAAAGAATGGCCCTATGAACCATATAACTTTATTTACCATTTTCAGTGAAACAGGATCTTGCTGTGTTGCCCAGGCTGGCCGCAGACCTCTGGGCTCAAAGATTCCTCCTGCTTCAGCCTCCCACATAGCTAGATGAGAGGCACAAACCACTGTACCAGGCTGACAGCTATTTATTATCCCATTTCTTAGATAGTAAAACTGAAATTTAGAAAAACTCCATTCATCAAGACCTTGACTGCTTTTCAAACTACCTTTGAAAACTACTCTCCCTTTAATTAACTATTTCTGAAGATCTATGCTGAGTATTAGGGAACAGGATAGGCAAGGTCCATATACCCTCACAGAGCTTGCATTCTACAGTGTTGGATTCTTGATTGATGCTATACAGAAAATGAAAATAATAATGTGATAGTGACTGATTGACTACTCTGGATTGGTTGGTTGAGGGAGGACTCTAAGATGTGATGTGATGTGATGTGATGTGATGTGATGTGATGTGACAGCTCCTGAGCAGGGAACTTTTGTCATCTTCATTGCCTGGGACATAGTAGGTACTTAGATGGTTATCAGTGAATGTGTAAACAACTTCCAAGGCAGTTTTATATAATGAATGCTTACCATGTTCTCAACATGCCTAGAATTTTCTGCTTTGTTTTGTTCTGTATTTTGATAACTTAGCTTCTTGAACCTGGCTCAGTCTTTGGAGCATTGAGATAAAATTCTAAATCTTTTGCTTTACTAGCCGTGTAGATTAGGAAAGGGCTCCTTCATTACTTAACTGCATTTTTGTAACAAATTGTTGTTATTCTTTGTCATTGTGCATAATCTTCTAGCTAAAAAGCCCTGGTTTTGTGCAGAAAACAAAAGAATACCAGATTTTCTTAAGAGTTGTGTGTAGTTCAGCAAACCCAAAAGCAATTTTCTCCAACAAGAAATGCTTAATGTGAAAGTAATGTGGGCTTCTGGAAGGCATTCTTAAACTTGTTCTACTGAGATTGTAGGATAGTTGAAGCCCTCAGACAACTGAAATTATGTGACCTAAGTATTACTATAAATAAGTATTTAAGCAGTTCTTTGTACTCAGGGTAGAAAATAAGCAGAATAGAAATGGCATTAGGATATTGAGCAAAAGTTTGGACTTAAAAGAGGCATAGCCATATCACATCTTTACTCTAGTGAAATTGCCAAAGCAGATTGCAAAATAAGTTACTTTTTCTCTTCCCCCTTTCTCCTCCATTCTTTGCAAAAAGCCAGGCATGAAAGTAGCAGCCAGGACCAAATAGAAAGTATAGAGTTCGACTCATAATCTTAAAGCCTTAAGTCTTCTCCTCTCTTCCCCCATTGTCAAAAAATATTCAAATTGATGGTTCTTAATACCAGCTTCACTTGACAGACAACTCTGGTTATAAAAATAATACAACTGAGTGCAATGGTGCACACCTGTAATCCCAGCTACTTGGGAGGTTGAGGCAGGAGGTTCCAAGTTTGAGGCCAGCCTGAGCAACTTAGAAAGACCCTATCTCAAAATTTAAAAAGGTCTGGGATGCAGCTCAGTGATAGAGCATTGGCCTAGCATGCAGCAGGCCCTGGGTTCAGTCCCCTGTGCTGAACAAAAAAAAATAGGATCATGTCCAGGCTCCACCTGAGACCAATTAAAAGGGAGTAAGAGAGAGGGGTAAGATATGACTGGGATTAAAATTATTTGCAGAGCTCCCCAGAACCACTATTTTTAGAATTAATCCTTTCTTGGGAAGTCTGATAGAGTAGAGGAAGGACAATAGGAAAGAGGAGGGAAGAAGGGAGGGAAAAGGGGGGCTCATGAAATCAGTTTCCATGCATGTTATGAGTTTGTTGGGGTGAACCCATCTATTATGTATGACAATAAAGCTTTAATTACCAAAAAAAAAAAATAGAAGAATTAGTCCTTTGTTTTGTGGGTTCTTTATATATACCACCTTTCTTGCCTGAGTATAAATTAAAATGTATGTGCATTCAGATCTTTTTTTTTTTTTTTTAAGGGGGGGGATGGTTTCTTTTTTTGTTGTTGTTGTTGTTGTTGTTGTGGATGGACCTTTATTTTGTTTGTTTATATGTGGTGCTGAGGATCAAACCCAGTGCCTCACGAGGCATGCTAGGCAAGCATTCTGCCACTGAGCTACAACCCCAGCCCACATGTGTTTAGATCTTAGAGCATTTTCCCCCCAGTACTGGGGATTGAACCTAGGGGCACTCTACAACTGAGCTATACCTCCAGCCCTTTTTATTTTTTGAGATAGGACCTCCATCAGTTGTCCAGGCTAGGGTCAAACTTAAAATCTTTCTACCTTAACCACCGTGCCCAACCTAGAAAACATTTAATCCAGAGAAGAATTTAGGGATGGCTGGGGTGTAGCTTAGTGGGAGAGTGTGTTCTCAGCATATGCAAGGCCCTAGGATCAGTCCCCAGCACCTAAAAGAAAGAAGAATTGAGAGAAGGAAAATGATTCATTATAATGGATAATATAAATATCTGAGTAGATTAAATTCAATATTAAGTGATTATTAATTTCGGTTTATCAGTATGATCTTGGAAATAATTTTTTTCTGATTTATACATCAGACTGACATAATGAGAAATGAATTTGAAAGACTGGCTGCTCGTCAACCAATTGAATTGCTCAGTATGAAACGGTAAGAATATTAAAATGGAAATTTAGAAGTTATTTGTAGTAATCATTAATAATGAGCTGAGATTTATGAAAAGTATATTTGCTGGCTGTATCAGCAGTGTGAAGAGACAGAATAGAGTGGGGTCTAAATGTAAATAAGTATTATGTCCCTTTCCAATATTTTTCTCTAGAACAGATACTATTTTACAAAAAAAAAAATGGTAGCAAAGTTTTTTGGAGCCTAGGTTTTCCTTTTATATATTAAGATTTTTTCAGAAACATTATTTTCCTTTCCTAACATCTTTCCTAAAGATGATAAGGCAGACTTATTCAAAGCAGCCCATGGTGACAGTTACAGGGACCATGGCAACAGGGTCTTGCAATATGAAAGAGGGATTGAACTGAACTTCTAGTAACGTCATTTAATAGCTAATACGGTGGTCCTTTACGTAAATATAATATAGTTTGCTTAACTAATTTACATTGAGGTGAACATTTTTTTGTTACTGTATATAAGGGTGCTAAATCTCATTTGTAAATTGTTTCCTAGGATTAATAGGTTTCTTTTTATTGCAAGGTCTGCATCTTCATTCTTCTGTAGTTTTTTAATAGTGTGCATAGACCCATGGGACATTCTGTTGGGAGAAAGATAAAAACTTGGCAGGATATGTGGGTTTATTTTATTTTGTTGTTTAATTTCAGATATGAACTTCCAGCTCCTTCCTCGGGTCAGAAAAATGACATTACTGCATGGCAAGAATGTGTAAACAATTCTATGGCCCAGTTAGAGCATCAGGCAGTTCGAATTGAGAATCTGGAACTAATGTCACAGCATGGATGTAATGCCTGGAAAGTTTATAATGAGTAAGCTGCTTTTTTACCCATCCCACCCAAAGCTTTAGTATTTTTTAAAAGTATGGCAGACTGGGTAGCAGAAGCAGGATAAAAATAATAAAGCTAGATTTAACTTGCGATCATGTCCTAGAACTAACCCTATGAAAGGCCAGTACTTTGAGACCCACCTCAAAGTTTAGGAGTGCTAATGAGACTTAACTTTTAACTACCATATTTACTGTAGAATGTTGTAAGAAAATGGCTTCGGAGGGCCAGTTTACAAATCACCTGATAGAATATAATCCTTAATGTTGGGATTGCTTATACAGTCGATTCTCATTAGTCCCTGTAAACACTGAATCAACAAATACCATATCATTTCTTCTAGAAGTATGTGTATGTATATACACATACATCTCACATAAGTTATCTTAGAAACAGCTAATTCTGGTAGATTTTTTAAAATTTATTTTATAAAAGAGAAGATGAACTTAAGTATAAAGTGTCATGCTTAAGACACCTCTCTAACAGGCGCCAGACTTGAAATGTGAACTCTGTCCTTTGGTCTGCTCTGTGTAAGAGCGAAAACAAAAAGGCAGAGCATCTCCTTGCTCAGCCTCAGCTGGGAATGTGCATGCCCAAGATCTCAAGAGTTTTCGCTGGTGTGCACATATTTGTGAATGACCACAAAACATTGCAAATAGTAATATTGGGGATAGAACTAAATTAGAGAGGTGCACAGACTCACAAAATATGGAGCTTTTGAATGATGACAATCAAAACTGTAAATAGAGAACTAATACCAGAAAGAATTTTGCTGGCAAAACAACCCATTGAGCTCTCATTTCTGTTCTAAGTGATGAGATTTAGCCTTAGTACTTATTCTCTATCTAGAGTTCAGTTTTCTTGTCTGTAAAATTCAGTGGTTAGATTATTTCTGTGGTTCCTTTGAGCCTCATGAGTGTATATAAAACTCTTTTTTAGACTGTTTTCTGAAAGATATATAAAATAAAACCACAAAATAATAGATACCTTTTCTATAATCTTCAGAATGATAAGTTTCTATGGCCATGTTATGATCCAGTGGGAAAACCCAGAATTTGAGGAACTACAAGACAAACATCTCAGCTTCTTTTATGAATATACAAAAGAAGGGAAGGGACAAAAGGAATAATGGGATCTGGATGATCAGGAAATTTAAGAGCCAGACATGGGGGCACACACTTATAATCCCAGCAGCTGGGGAGGCTGAGGCAGAATTATCATGAGTTCAAAGCCAGACTCAGCAAAAGGAGCTAAGCAACTCGGTGAGACCCTGTCTCTAAATAAAATACAAAATAGGGCTGGGGATGTGGCTCAGTGGTTGAGTGCCCCTGAGTTCAATCCCTGATTCCCTGCCCCAAAAAAGGAAGAAACTTAAGAGACAGATCAGTTAAGAAAATTTGTTTCCCAAGGGGAGCAACATGATTCTTGTCCTCAAGAAGCTTTATATTAAGGAGACAAATTCTAGGTCAAATAACCAGTAATCGGCGATTTTGATGTCCAAAATGGAGAACATAGAGGGAAGAATCATTATATTAAAGAGAACATTGCTTTCCAGTCTGCCTAGCTTCCCTAATTGAAAATTCTGCCTATGGTACTCTGTCCCCCCTCTTTTTTTTTGAACCAGTTGAACTCAGGGACACTCGGCCACTGAGTCACATCCCCAGCCCTATTTTGTATTTTATTTAGAGACAGGGTCTCACTGAGTTACTTAGGGCCTCGCTAAGCTGCTGAGGCTGGCTTTGAACTTGCGATCCTCCTAACTCAGCCTCCCAGGTCGCTTGGATTACAGGCGTGCACCTCTGTCCCTCTTCTTAATAACTATGATGCACATTACCTTTTTTCCCCTTAATCACATGGTATTCTTCAGTGTTGAACATTCTCCTGAGCGTTTTTTGTCTCCTCCAAACTCAACAGAAGCTTCTCCAGAGGTTTACTGCTATACATAATACTATATTTTGTCAAAGCAAATTTAAGGAGGATAGAATAAGGAAGAATACAACAAACAACCTTCCAAGGAGAGAGGGTTTGAAAACCAAATCAGGAGAGAATCGCATTTAGTGCAAGGAAATCAGTCAGTAGATGTAGGAAGGTAACTGGAAAGCAGCAGAAAATTTGAGTTACAAAAGCCAGGAGACACACGTGAGAGGCTCTGGTTCAATGCCCAGCACTGCAGCACAATGAGGAAACAGTATTAGTCTGGAGGAACAGTAGGTAGGGCCAGAGGTGTTCAAATGGACCCTAAGAGGAAATTGATAATGGCGTGTGAATTATGTATCAATAAAACTGTTGTTTAAATTTAAGAGATTGAAATCTACCATCAAATCATTTCTAATGATGGTGATGACGTGGTACTCTATTGAACTTTTCTCCTGTGTTAGATAGAAGTGACTTGAACTCATACCCAAATCTCTAGCTTCTTTTTTAGTTATTAGCAGAGATCAATCAGAGTTGAGTGAGATAAGATTAATGTAGATATGGAAATTGAGGTATAAGAAGATATTGTCTTCTACAAAATAGAAGACACAGAGATAAATCCACGTCTAGATAAACCCAGATGCTCTGTCCAGCATCTTATCATACTTTGTCTAGTATGATAACTATATCATAACTATATCATATAACTATGTCATACTAGACAAAGGTGCCAAGAACATTCACTGGAGAAAAGATAGTCTATTCAATAAATAGTGCTGAGAAAATTGGAAATCCACATGTAACAAAATGAAGTTAAATCCCTCTCTCTCACCCTGCATAAAGCTCAACCCAAAGTGGATCAAAGACTTAGGCATTAGACCCTGTGCCTAATAGAAGAAAAAGTAGGCCCAAATCTTTACCATGTCAGCTTAGGATCTGACTTCCTTAACAAGACTTCTAAAATCAAGAATCAGTGGGATGGAATCAAACTAAAAAGCTTCTTCTCAGCAAAGGAAACAATAATGTGAAGTGAGATCCTATAGAATAGGAAAAAATCTTTACCACATGCATCTCAGATAGAGCATTAATCTCCAGGATATATAAAGAACTCAAAAAACACCAAAAAAACCCCCAAATAACCCAATCAACAAATGGTCAAAGGAACTAAACAGACACTTCACAGAAGAAGAAATGCAGTTGGTCAACAAATATATGAAAAAATGTTCATCATCTCTTGCAGTTAGAGAAATGCAAATCAAAACTACTCTTAAGATTTCATCTCACTCCAATCAGAATGGCAATCATCAAGAATATAAACAACAATAAATGTTGGTGAGGATGTGGGGGAACACTCATACCTTGCTGGTGGGACTGCAAATTGGTGTGACAATTATGGAAAGCAGTATGGAGATTCCTTAGAAAACTTGGAATGGAACCACCATTTGACCAAGCTATCCCACTTCTTGGGTTATACCCAAAGGACTTAAAGTCAGCATTTTACAGTGATGCGGCCACATCAATGTTTATAGCAGTTCAATTCACAATAGCTAAGCTGTGAAACCAACCTAGATGCCCTTCAACAGATGAATGGATAAAAAAAATGTGGTACATATACATAAATATTACTTAGCCTTAAAGAAGAATGAAATTATGACTTTCATCAGTAAATGGATGGAACTGGAGAATATCATGCTAAGTGAAATAAGCCAATCCTAAAAAGCTGAAAGCTGAAATGTTTTCTCTGATATGCGGATGCTAATTAACAATAGTGAAGGCTAGGGAAGAACAGAATTACTTTAGATTAGGTAGAGGGGAGTGAAGGGAGGGAAAGGGGTATGGGAGTAGGAAGAATAATAGAATGAATCAGACATTACCCCATGTACATATATAACTATATGACCAGTGGGATTCTATATCATATACAACCAGAATGAGAAATTATACTCCATTATGTATGATGTATCAAAGTCCTATATAATTAATTTACTGTCCTGTATAATTAAAACAAATTTTTAAAACTTTTTTAAAAAAGACATTGAGAAATACAGAGATTGAAAAATAGGTATATCAGGTATTTTTCATCTTCTGAATGAAATGAAGTCATGATAAGCCGGAGTGCCTATAGTCCAAGGAAGCTGTAGGCACAAGTGTCATTTGAGACAAGGGGTTCACAGCCAGCCTGGGCAGCATAGCCAGAACCTATCTCCAAGAAAAAAAGTCATAATGGTTTAAGAAATTACATAAGTACTCAAAATGAAAGTATCTGTAAGCTGCTTAGCTCTAGAGTTTAAATGGAAATCCAACCAGGTGTAATAGCGGACACCCTGTAATTCCAGCAACTTAGCAAGACCCCCTGTCTCAACATAAAACAGAAGGAGGAGCTGGCTGGGATCTAACTCAGTGAAGTGCCCTGGGTTCAATCCCTCGTATGAAAAATAAATAAATGACCAATGTGAAATCAAGCTCTTACCTATATTACCTTGATGAAGTTACTTGATCCCTCTAAGCCTTGGTTTACTTATATATGAAACTGGAGTAATAAATCTACCTATCTCAGAATTCCTGTGAGAATAAAGTTAGCTAATGTTTATGGAGTATCTAATGTATTTGGCATAGAGATCTCATTACTTTTTTAGCAGGAATATGTACGTTTGAATGAAGTAGATGGTTTAGCTGGTACCATTAGGTTTTAACATTCCTTACTGATTTTCCTTTTTTCCTTCTTTAGAAATCTAGTTCATATGATTGAACATGCGCAGAAAGAACTTCAGAAGTTAAGGTAAATTGTTTTTCCTATTGTTTTAGTATTACATTTAAGTGAACCCCTAATAAACAGTGGAAGAAAAAAGAAAGCAATAAGACTGCAGCCATTTGACAGTAAACACTGATCAGTCTTTGTCCAGCATCTAGCACTGAATTTGCCCTTCCTGAGAAGAAGGGAAATGGGCTTAAAGTCTGAAACATCTCTACCAGGCCATATACAACTTGGAAGTCTGCAGACATAGAAAAGGGACTTTAAAAGAGGGGGAGCATTGTAGAATAACACATATAACCTCACATATAACCTGATTATATAAAAACTGGTCTTTGCATTCATCTATGTATAGAGGAAAGAGTCTAGGATACCCACTGTCTTATTTCATTTCCTGATGTAAACAGCATAATACCTCAGACTGGGTGCGTTTTAAAGAAAAGAGGTTTATTTTGGCTTACAGTTCTGGAAATCCAAGGTCAAGGGGCTACATCTGGTTATTGCCTTGCTGGCAGAGTCCTAAAGTGGTGTAGGACATCACATGGTAAAAGACAGGAAAGTGGTATATGTGTGTGTTCAGGTCCCTTTCTTACTATTATAAAATCTAGTGTATTTAATAATTGGGGCTGCACACTGTTACTCTTATCCTAATCACCTTGCAAAGGCCCATCCTGACTACCATAGTTAATTTAACTTTTTTCTTTTTTTGGTACTGGGAATTGAACTCAGGGACACTGGATCACCGAGCCACATCCCCAGCCCTATTTTGTGTTTTATTTAGAGACTCACTGAGTTGCTTAGCACCTCCCTTTTGCTGAGGGTGGCTTTGAACTCAAGATCCTCCTGCCTCAGCCTCCTGAGGTGCTGGGATTACAAGCGTGTGCCACTGTGCCCAGCTTCAATTAACTTTTCACTCTGTTGATAATGCAGAGTGGGGATTAAATTTCAACATGAATTTTGGAGGGGACAGACCATATTTAAATCATTGAACCTACCAAAACCTCAAAAGCATTTACTAGGAAGTGGGAGAAGTACATGGGAGGAGGGAGTTTTGATTTGTGATCTATGTGCATGTTTGGGTGTGCTTTTTATTTTTCACGATGAGCCTATTTCATGAAATTTGTAATTGAAGAAAGCTAATTCCTAAAATTAGTTTATGATTTTAATTCAATTTATCAATTTAATTTATTATTTATTTTAATTTAATTTATCATTAGTTTATGATTTGTAATTAGAAGAAAGCTAATTCCTAAAATTAGTTTATGATTTTATACATATATCTGTTCTAAGGACATTAAAGGTTTTCTCATGTTGACTACTTGCATATGTCTATTCTAAAGAGATTAAAGATATTCTCATATTGACTATTAGTTTTTGTGTTCATTTTACTCTTAATGTTAAAATGTAGTTGGGTTGTGTAAATAACTTTTTGCAGGAAACATATTCAGGATTTAAACTGGCAGCGAAAGAACATGCAACTCACAGCTGGATCTAAATTAAGAGAAATGGAGTCAAAGTGAGTGTCAATAATTCCATCATGTTTTAAACTGCTTAGCCCATTCTGAGATCAGGATTCAGTATTCAAACAGTATTCACATGGAGTGCCCCAGGTGTCAGATGCTGTTTTCTGAATCTGCCCTTTGCTATTTCAAAATCTCCTTTCCAAAGTGTTTAAGTGGAGAAAGCAATAAGGGAGTTACAAACTACAAACAAGAATTGGACCACAGCCACGTGACCTGGTCTTAGATGCCTGCCATGTTTTTAGTCCAGTATTTCTGGCTCCTCATAAAACCTACATATATAAGTTTTGCATTTTTTACTTACTTTTTGTCAGTACTGGGAATTAAACCCAAGACCTCCTACATGCTAAGCAGGCACTCTTTATCGCTGAGTAGCCCACTAGCACCGCCCACTCCCCCTTTTTTCCTTTCTTTTTTATTTTGTGGTACTGGGGGTTGCACATGCTAGCAAGTACTCTACCACTGAGCTACACTCCCAGCCCTTATATTTTATTTTGAGACAAGGTCTGGCTGAGTTACACACATTGGCCTCAAACTTGTGATCCTCCTGCCTTAACCTCCCAAGTTGCTGGGATTATAGTCTTCTTGAGATGTTTTAGGGGAAAGGGAACCTTCCTTAAATCTGCAGTTTCTTTTTTTATCATTTCTAGAATTGTTTCCACCATTTTTTTATAACTGTTCCTTCTGCCCTATTTTCTCTTCTGTTAACCCAGTGCTGTCTTCCATTACTCTTTCCTGTCTTTTCTATCTTATTGATTTGCTCTTCTGTTTTTACTTACTTTTTTATTGATTACACTTCTTATTTTGAAATAATTGTAGATTCACATGGAATTGTAAGAAATAATAAATGGCGAATGAAATCTACCAAATTATGTCCATGTATGAATATGCCACAGTGAACTCCACTTACAAATATAATTATGCTAATTAAAGTAGCAGTAGTAGTAGTAGTAGTAGCAGTAGTAGTAGTTGTAGTTGTAGTAGTAGTTGTAGTAGTAGGAGGGAGACCAGTAGAGTACAGCAAGCAGGACGGGGGGAAGGAAAGAGAAGGTACTGGGAAATGAGATTGATCAAATTATATGCATATACAAATATGGCATAATGAATTTTCACTATAATAATTATGAAGTGCCAATTTAAAAATAATAATAATTCAGAGATACTAAAGAGATTGAAGCAGGAGGATTGAAAGTTCAAAGCCAGCCTGGGTGACTTGGTGAAACCCTGTCTCAAAATAAAAAGACCTAGGGATGTAGCTCAGTGGTAGAGCACTTGGCTAGCCACAGCATATGCAGAACTCTGGGTTCCGCCCTAGTACTGCAAAAAAAGAAATGATACAGAGTGAGTCTCTGTACCATTGACCTAATTTTCCACAATTGTCTCATTTTTTAAAATGAAAAGTTAACTGTTACAGCCGTGAATGAAATTGTACATACATTAAAATTAAATCTTTTAAGAGAAATTTTACATTGAGTAATATTTCCTTTTTTTTTTTTTTCTCTTTTTTTTTTCTTTTTTTTTCTTTTTTTTTTTTTTTTTTTTTCCATTTTTTAGTTGGGTGTCCCTGGTCAGTAAGAATTATGAGATTGAACGGACTATTGTGCAACTAGAAAATGAAATCTTTCAAATTAAGCAGCAAAATGGAGAGGCAAACAAAGAAAACATCCGGCAAGATTTCTGAAAAGACTAATTTGGTGGGTAGAAAGGAAGAAAAAGTGGGCTTTCACAGAATATCAGACATGTGAACTTTCTCTGAAATACGAAGAACAGTAGCTTCTCATGGAATCCATTGATGGTTAAATGTTCAGAAACCATAAAATATATAGACTTTTGTATTAACTCTATTTGTATATCTTAATGAAATAAAGATTTTCAACTTGGTAGTAGTTTCATAGTTGTGTAACAGGCTTTTAAAATAAGTATGACCTTAGAATAATATTGTTTCTTAGAACTAATTTTGAGCTACTTGGACCATGTTTATAACCACAAGGTCCTTTAAGGCTTTCACAGGTACAAGAAGCTGGGAGCTTTGGGGATTATGATTTTGTCAATAAAGAAGTAGTTCTACAAGAGACCGAGGCAGGATGACTGCACATTGAAGACCACCCTAGTAACTTAGACCCTGTCTCAAAATAAAAAGGGCTGGGATGTAGCTCAGTGGTAGAGTGCCTCTGGGTCTGATCCTCAGTACCAGCAGGGAAGAAAACTAGTTCTAAACTCATTTGTGATTACCAAATGTGGTGGTTAATCTTAGTTGTCAGCTTGACTACCTTGAGAAATACCTAGAAAGTTGGTGCCAAGCAGTGAGGTCATTGCTGTGACTGTTCTAATGATGTGGTTCAGAAGCTTTTAAAATTGGTTTGCAGTCAGAATTTGGGAAAGTTTGTAGAAGCAGGCTGCAGAAAGCCTGGAATGCTGTAGGCAGAGCTTAATGGGAGATTCGATTCTGGTGAGGACTTACAAGATCAGAATGCTGATAGGAGTGTGGACACCCAAAGTTATGCTCAGATTTTAGATGGGAAATAAGGGATATTGGGACTAAAGGCCACCCACTCATTTTACACTGTAGCAAGGAATTTGAATGTGTTTTGTCCATGCCTTGAGGCTTTGTGGGAGACTGAATTTAAAGATGACAAACTGACCAACCTGACAGAGTAAATTTTAAGGCCTCACAACATTCAGGATATTCCTGTCTGCTGTTAGCCAGATATACAGTGAGAATAAGGAGCATAAACCAAGAGTAGAAAAATTTTAAAAACTTGTGATTCACCCAGAAAAGGAGGATGTTTAAGGGTGTTGCCAGATGAATAGGGCCATTTTTTTTAAAAAGCAGGTTCTTTGCACCAGGACAATAGAAAAGATGCCTTGAGCACATCTCAGGAATCTGCAAGACTCCACTTATCATAGGCTCAAATGTTAGAGAATATAATCTTATGTTCTTTTGAGAAGAGAGCCCCACAGTGCACAGAACAACTTAGGGAATTGTTTCCCTGGGATTTGCCTTCAAGGTACTCAAGAAGCCATTATAGTCACGTTTGGAGTGGGCCCTGGTATACTCATGCTGGAAGCAGACCTTGACATAATCCACAGGATGCTGGTTTTACAGGCATGTAGAATGCAAGAGTCATGGGGTCATGGAAACTTCCACTGAGATTTCAAAGGAAAGCATGGGAGGCCAGGCAGTATGTGGCAGGGTCACAGTTTCTGCAAGCAGCCCATAACTGCAGAACATGTGAAGCTGCTGAGAGTGAAACCAAAGCTACGGTGAAAACCCCAGGAAGTTGAAGATGCCAGGAATGAGGAATGCTGAGGGAAGCCAGAAGCAGCGAACAGAGCCAACAGAAGAGAGAGATCATTTTGGCTGCAGCCAGCAAGACTGTAGTGGTGGGGCTCTTCAAGCCCTTTGGTGGCAACTTCACCACCATGTGCCTTGGATGCTGGACATGAAGGCACTTAATGTTTGCCTTGCTAAATTTCAGTTTTGCTTGGTCTGATGCTGGCTATGCCCTTACTCCTCCCTTGGGAATGGGAATGTTTACCCTGTGTCATTGTATCTTGGAAATATGTAACTTGTTTTTAGGATTTTTTTTTTTTTTAAGGTTGGGGTTGTGGCTCAGTGGTAGAGCGCTTGCCTAGCACATGTGAGGCACTGGGTTCAATCCTCAGCACCACATAAAAATGAATAAATAAAGGTATTATGTCCATCTACAGCTAAAAGTAAAGGGTATTTTTTAGAGGTTCAAAGCTAAGAATTTGTATCTCAGAGGATACTTTGGACTTGGAGTTTTGAGCAAGGTTGAAACTATTAAGACTTAGGAGACTCTTAATTTGGGACAAACTGAATACATTTTTACCTTGTGAAACGGACATGAACCTTCAGGGGTTTGGTACAGAACTCTATAATTTGGATCTTGAACACTCCCCCCACCAAAAGCTTGGTCCCCAGCCTGTGGTGCTGTTGAGGGGTAATGAGCTTTAGAAAGTGGAGCCTAGTATAAGAAAGTGAGGTCACTGGAGGTGTGCCCTTGAAGGACGTACTGGCACCTCAACTGACCTCAGCTCTCTTTGCTTCCTGGCCACCATGATGTGGGTAGCCTCTTCCACACACTCCCACTGCCATGATGAAGTGTCTCACCACAGGCCCAAAAGTAACTGGGCCAACCATCTACTCAAGCCTTGGAAACTGTGAGCCAAAATAAACCTTTCTCTTGTTGATAGGTAGTTTATCTCGTGTATTTGTCACAGCAACAGAAAGCCGACTAACACACCAAAAGTTGACTATGACTAGAAATAAGTGGCTGCATATATGATATTGTCATTGTTGTCATTAAAGGTAGCAGATACATCAGGCTTCATACGTGCTGAGCATAGTTCTGAACACGTTAGGTAGATGAGCTGGATTTACACAAATAATCATTTGAGCCAGGTGTAGTGGCTCACACCTATGATCCCAGTGGCTTGGGAGGGTGGGGGCGGAGGCAGGAGGGTCATGAGTTCAAAGCCAGCTTCAGCAATTTAGTGAGGCCCTAAGCAACTCAGTGAGACCCTGAGTCTAAATAAAATGCAAAAACGGGCTGGGGATGTGGTTCAGTGGTTAAGTGCCCCTGAATTCAATCCCCGGTACCAAAAAAACAAAGAAACAAAAAATCATTTGAGCTGGGCATGGTGACAGCTGCCTATGGTCCCAGCACTTGGAAGGTGAGGCAGGAAGATCACTTGAGCCCAGAAGTTCACTCAGCATGAGCAACATAACAAGACCCATCTCAAAAAAAGAAAAAAAAAATAATCTGATCCTTATAAAAACCTCAAGAGGTTGGTACTCTTGTTCCCATATACAGATGCTTGGTAGACACCAGTTGAGTAATTTCCTCCAATTATTTTATGATTAGAAAGTGACAGGGAGCTGGGGTTGGGGTTTTAGCCTTCAAGCACTTACCTATGCATAAGACCCTGGGTTCAAATCCCCAACACTTCAAAAAGAAAAATGTGTCAACCATGTTTTTTTATTCAGTAGTGCAACTCCAAAATTGGTGTTTTTATTTTTGTTTTGTCCATTTGCAGCATACCAAAGACTTACTCATGTGTGTGTGTGTGTGTGTGTGTTGTGTATGTGTGTGTGTGTGTGAGACCAGGAATCAAAACCAGGTCTTCAAGCATACTAAGCAAGCTCCAGCTCTACCACTGAGCTCCAGCTCCAACCCTTTTTTTTTTTTTTTTTTTTTTTTTTTTTTTTTTTTGCCGTGCTGGGTTTGAACCCAGGGTCTTATGCTTGACAGGCAAGCATAAGACGAACTAAGCTATATCCCCAGCTCCAGCTCCAACCCTTTTTAAAATTTTATTTTGAGACAGGGTCTTGCTAAGGTACCCTGGTGGGGCTTGAACTTGATCCTCCTGCCTGAGCCTCCCCAGTAGCTGTTGTGCATCACCATGCCCAGCTAAAGGCTATCAACATACAAAGGCCTTGTACTGAGGGATGAACACACTACCAGAAAAACAAAAAAAAATGTTCAGCATTCATATTACCAGATAAACTTAGAGGGCTGGCGTTGTGGCTCAGTGGTTAGAGTGCTTATGCATGTGTGAGGCACTGGGTTCGATTCTGAGCACCACATGTAAATAAATAAAGATCCATTGACAACTAAAAAAATATCTTAAAAAAACTAGAGCTTTTTAATCTGTGGTATTAATAATGGCTAGTGCTTTTCAAGTTAAGTTTCAACTGCAGAACAATTTGTATAATATGACCCCCATTAGGATTTTTTAAAGTCATCTTTTTTAAGCATTGTATGTTGACATTCCCATACCTTCTGTACACATTTAGTATGGAGTTTTATGCTTTAGCCGTCAAACACTTCACATTATTGTAAAGTGGGGCATCTTTTGTGCAAAACTATATACTGAATGTTTTTGTGTAGTTCCCTTTTTAAATACAAATGACTAGGAAATGGATATATGAGATCCGATATGCTAACATTGGAAAAACTTTGGATTCATTTTGAAGTTTTGGTCTTGAACTATTGACTGCTCAATTACAGAGGACTGTAAATTAGAATTATTTATGTAACGGCCAAAAAGGTATAGTGATTAAATTGTAGAATCAGCATACAAATCCATTTTAGTGATCTAAATTCCGGGGAAATTTAATAGTATGTTGGAATTGTTGGTGGAGATGAGGCTTACTACATATTAGGAGGGAAATTACAGGGGCTGAGGTGTAGCTCAGTGATAGAATGTTTACCTAGCATGCACAACACTCCGGAAAAAAAATGAGTTATAATTTAGGATTGTACTATATTCTAGCTTTCTAGAAAGAACCTTCTTTGTCTCTACATTTTTCCTTCTGACTCTTCTAAATTTACTTAGGTGTTCTTTTGTTTATAACGCTGGTGATCAAACCCAGTATCTCACCCAACTAGGTGAGCACTCTACCACCAAACTACATCTCCAGCCCCCTAAACTTATTTAGGGATTGACAAAAAAGAAAGTAACTTTCCTTCATGGACAAGATCTGGAAGCTTTTACACTAAATATTCCTCATTGGCTTGAATGTCTTCAAGGGGTCTGTGAACTATTTTAAGTAGTGTGTAAAATTTTGTATCTATGTATATTTTTAATGAAGCATGATTTTTATCAGGTTCTCAAAATGGTATAATATAAGAAAGGTCCCTCCCTTGGTAGATCAGACTCCATCATATTAGGTTCCACCATCCCCTTTCTCCTAGATTCAGCCTCAACTGAACCCTATCTTTCTTGATTAAAGATGCTCATTCTTGGAAAAGGGGGTAAGATGAAATTAAAATAATGCTTCTCAAGTTTTTAATGGAGGAGAGAATACCACCTTGTAAGAGAGTTGCTTTAGGATCATAACCCTAACCTGAAGTGATCTGCCACAAGGACCTGTTGTTGCAATCTTTTGATTTTGTTTTCTTTTTCTTCTCTCTTCTTTTGTTTGTTTTGATTTTTATTTGTTAAATTATGTGAATGCTCTGTGGGAGGATTCATTTCATTATTTTCTAGTCCAGTTGGCCCCTCTTTCTGCTCAACCCAAGACATTTCTCCTTCAACTCTTCCCCTCCTGAGGAACTGAACTTAGGTAGTCCTCATTTTCTGCCAAAAAACTGCTTCTCCAGTGAGATTCCTTCAAGTACTCCTGACTCTGTTGTACTGTTTTACCAGTAAGCCCCAGTCTAATGTAGCATAGCATAAGGACTTTGCGAAGCTTGCGTGTTTTCTTATCCTAGGTGACTGGTATGTCAAATTCAGGGTTTCCATAGAAAGGTCCAGTAAATGACATTACTAAAACCAACAGTTCAGTTTCTTTAGACTGATCATGTTTGCAAATTTTGCCATATTGATCAAGATGTCTCTCCTGTTCATAACAACTACATGGAGCTTGCAGGTGAACCCAACAAGCCTTTGAAAAAACAAGCCTATGCAAAATTGAATGGTTTGTGCAATTTTGTTCTTTTGTTTTTTTGCAGTACTGTGGATTGAAATCGGGGTGCTCTACCACTGAGCTACATTACCAGCCCTTTTTATTTTTTATTTTTTATTTTGAGACAGGGTTTCGCAAAATTGCTGAGGCTGGCCTTGAACTTGCAGTCCTGTCTCAGCCTCCCAAGTAGCTGGAATTACAGGCCTGCACCACCACATCCAGCGACATTGGATGGTTTGCTGCAACAGGTTAACCAGCCCTACCACTGGATCTTCAATATGTGGCCAATAAATTGTCAATTCTGTTTAAGTCACTTTGAAGTTGGATGTTCTCTCACTTGCAACATAAACCATTCTAACATTCTCAAGATAAAACACCCAGGTTTTTCTGAATGGTTTTAGCATCTGAAACAGAAGACTTGATTTTACAGTGTTTATTTCATAATATACATTTAGGGTATTTTTTTTCTTTCTTTTTTTCAGTGTCAGGGCTTGAACTCAGGGCCTCAATCATATTAGATAAGTATTGTAACACTGAGCTACAACCCGAGCCCAGGTCTTTTATGTGTACATCCATAAGACAAAATATTAGGAAGAGATAAGAGTGAAGTGGTCACCCTTATCTATCAACTTCAAGAGAAATAAAGCTGTCCAGCCCACATGAAAAGAATCATTTACCGCGTTCACTGGGTTGTTTTGTAATTTGTCTTAAATATTTTAAATTTTAAAAATATATATTTTTTTTGTACTGGGGATTGAACTCAGGAGTGCTCTATCACTGAGCCACATCCCTAGCCCTTTTAATTTTTCATTTTGAGACAGGCTCTCACTAACTTTTCCAGACTAGCACTGAACTTGAGATCCTTCTGCCTCAGTCTCCCTAGTTGCTAGGATTACAGGTGTACACCACCATGCCTAGCTTAAATTTGTTTTTAATTTTTATCAAAGACACATACTTTCCAGTATGTGTGGGGCCCTGACATCAGTCCCAGAACACACACACACAGAGGCATTTGCCTTTCTCCTCACCTGCTCTGTTTCCCTGTCTTCATTTCTCCCCCCACCCCCCGCCTTCTGCCCCTAACATCTGTTATTGCCACCCCAAACTTAGAGGTGTAGAAGAGTAACTATGATTTTATTTTATTTATCTTTCACAGATCTGGGGGTTGCCTGGGCTTAGGTGGACAGTACTCACTCAGGGTTTCTCCTATAGTGTGATTAGGTGTTGGTTCAGATTTGAGTCCTTGAAAGATCCTCCACTTATCTGCCCCTGACCTGGGAAGAAAAATGGGGCTGGAACAGTTGAGTATGCTGGGGAACCTTTCTCTATGACTGTGTGTTCTCTCTAACATGGTGACTTCAGGGTAGTCAGACGTACATGACAGCTCAGGGTTCCAAAGGCACACGTCAGAGTCCAGGAGAGGATATATTACCTTCTATGTCTTGGCCTTGGGAGGCACATGGTTAACTTCTCCATTATATTTTTTAGAAGCAAGTTAGTAAGGTCAGCCTATATGCAAAAGGAAATAAATTAGACTCCACCTTATACAGGAAGAATCTGTAGATTTATTTTTTATTTTTGTTTAACTTGCTCATATTTTAATATGCCTCCTATTCCCTCTCCAATGATTCAATCCTAAAGTTCTTAGGTGGGGTAGGCAGGCAGGCAGGCACACACACACGCAGAGGGAAGATAATGTGAAGAGAACACACCAGGGAAAGAACACCATGTGGAGACATACTGGAGTCATGAGTCTAGGCCAAGGAATGCTAAGAACTGTTGGCAACCACCAGAAGCTAGAAGAGAAGAATAGAAGATTCTTCCTAGGATCTTCAGAGAGAGCATGACCCTGCAGACACCTCAACTTCAGACTTGTAGCCTACAGAACTGTGAAACAATAAATTTGATTATTTTAAGTTACCTAGTATTATAGTTTGAATCTGGAGTGTCCCCAAAAGACTCTTGTAATTAAAAGCTTGGTCCCCAATGCAGCAATGTCCAGAGGTAAGGCTTTTGAAAGTGACTGGATCATGTGGGCTTTAACCTCATCAGTGAATTAATACATTTGATGGATTAAAAATTTGAATGGATTATTGGGAGGTAAGACCTAGTTGGAGAAAGTAGGTAAGGGGGGCATGCCCTGGAAGGGATTATCTTGTCCCTCATCCCTTCTTCATTCCCTGTGCTTTCTAGCCATCATGAGCTGAGCAGCTTTCCTCCCCCATGCCTTTCCACCATGATGTTTCTCCCCTGGAGTCAGATGACCATGACTGAAACCTCTGAAACTAGGTAAAATAAATGTTTCCTTCATTAAGTTGTTTTTCTCAGGTACTTGTCTCAGAAATACAAAGCTGACTAGCAGACCTAGTTTGCGTTTTTTGTTATGACAGCCCTCAAAACTAATATAGGTACGTTAAGGAGAGCCCCATTTCTGAATTGAAAACAGGAATTATGTCAGTGATTGCATATTGTGATCCATTCTTTCATCCTCCACCCTCTGCCTGTTCTCAGATGGAAACTGTAAGAATCCTTTGGTGAACCTGACTAGCCTGAGAGAAAAAATCTAAAGTTGTTAAATTAAGGGTTTCCCAACAAATGATCCAGGCTGGTAACTGAGCAATGAGGCTCAACAAATTCCATCTATACACACACAAAGCTTCATTTTAGCTCTCCACTTTTAAACCTTTTTTTTTTTTTTCCCACTTTTAAATCTTAACAGAAAATAGAGGATTACCAGATAGCTGAGGCAAGCCTCCATCTTTAAAGACAAAACAAAACATATGGGGGCGGGGGGTGGGGGGAGTCGAGGAGGAGCTTTAAGTAAACAGCAGATTGTGCAAGAAAAAGAAACTTTTTTAAATATTTATTTAAATTTTGACACAGGGTGAGGCTAGTCTCAAATTTAAGATCCTCCAGCCTCAGCCTCCTGAGTAGCTGGGATTACAGGCACGTCCCAAACTTTAATAGAAGAGTTGGAATTACAGTTGATAGCTAGGCATGGTGGTGCATACCTATAATCCCAGCTATGAAAGAGGCTGAGGCAGGGCGATTGCTTGAGAACAGAAGTTGGAAACTAGCCTGGACAACAGGTGTGTGTGTGTGTGTGTGTGTGTGTGTGTGTGTGTGTATTTTTTTTTTTTTTTTTTAAGAAAGGATCTCTCCCTATCCAGGCTAATGTGGACATTTTATAAATAGCTTCAGCTAGCTAATTACTTTTGGGCTTTGCTATCTTGATGGAAAAAAAAATGAAGCATAAAAATAAAATGACAAAAAAGAAAAAGAAAAGATCTCTCCCAGAAAGTGAACCAAAAAGACAAACATAGAAAACAGAGAAAAGATAGGAAAATAAGATCAGTCTGGTGTGTCAATATCCAAATGTAATTTGAGATCCATAAAAAGAGAACAGTGGAAACAGAAGGGAGAAAAGCATTAACAAAATAGTTCAAATTTTTCCAGAACTTGGAATAAGAATTTCCAGATTCAAAAGGTCCCAATACAATGAATGAAAGAAGACCAACTCCAAAACATATTATTTGTAAAATTTCAGAAAATCAAACAAAAAAAGATTCTGTAGGCTTCTGGGGAATGGGAAGCCTGTTACATATAAAGGATCAAGAATCAGTTGGAGGGATTGGGGAAGTGCCAGGGAGTGACATTGGCCAAACATCGCTATACTATGTGTGTGTGTGAACATTTAATAATCCCATCATTATGTACAACTATAATGCACCAATAAAAAATGTGGAAAGAAAAAAATCAGAATGTCAGGTGTCTCAACAGCAACTCTGGAAACTAGAAAGAAGACAATGGAGAGGTGCCTTCAGAATTCTTAGGAAAATGTATTTCCAACCTAGGGCTCTATCTATGGCCAAATTATTAGTTAAATATGATGGTAGAATAAAGGCATTTTCAGTTAAGCATGGTGTTGCACACTTGTAATCCAACTACTCTGGAGTCAAAGGCAGAAGGATCACAAATTTGAGGCCAGCCTCAGCATCTTGGTGAGGCACTGTCCCAAAATTTAAAAAAGAGATTTGCCATGTACAAGGTCCTGGATTCAATCCCCCGTGCCACAAAAATAAATAAGATGGACTAGTGGAATACTTGGTACACTTATATATGAATGAAAATTTATATTTGTTTTCCCTGCTTTTTATTCTAAGTGAAAACATTTATTACATTGTGTAATTTATTTCCTCTATCCTTAGAATGTATTTCTGAGTGTTAGAACTCCTAAATTGCAGTAAAAAGAACAAATTTACCAAAAAAAAAAAAAAAGAACTCCTATTTGCAGTGACAGAAAACTAAACTATCTTAAACAATAAAAGGTGGTGATTTATTGGTTCATTAACTGGTGAGAACAGAGGTGAAATTAACCGCAGGATCCTGTTTTTATCTTCTTTTTCCTCTGTTTCTCCTTTTCTGGCCTTATTGCCTCCCCACACCAGTAGGCTTTCTCTGTACAATAACAGCCAAACCACAGGTAGTTCCAGATTTATACCACTCCAGGTAAGCAATAGAGGAAGGCAAGTGTATCTGTATAGATAATTCCAGAGAATGGTTCTGATTTATCCTGTTGGATTCTATGATCAATCCTTGGATTCAGAGGTACAGCCAGGGGCTTGGGAATTGTGAGTGGCCAGGCCTGCATTACCTATCTGTGGTCTTTGAGGTAGAGTATTACAGTTGGTAGTTGATTGAATTGGAGTTATATTTCCCCAAAGTAAGATGGGGAGGGTGCTTCTCTCAGAAGAAGGTGGGAAAGAAGGTAGGCAGATAAAGATAATATAACTCTCAGGGTAAAGTGATGCTTGCCTGTAATCCTAGTGACTCAGGAGGAGGATCACAAGTTCAAGGCCAGCATCAGCAATTTAGCAAGGCCCTGAGCAACTTAGGGGAGACCCTGTCTTAAAATATAGGGCTGGGGATATAGCCCAGTGGTAGAGGACCCCTGAATTCAATCACTAAAGGGGGAGAAAAAATAATTTTTTTATTATCTGGCCCCACCTTGCTTTTTTTTTTTTTTTTTTTTTTTTCTTTTTTTTTTTTTTGGTACCAGGGATTGGACTCGGGAGCACTTGACCACTGAGCCACATCCCCAGCCCATTTTTGTATTTTATTTAGAGACAGGGTCTCTCTGAGTTGCTTAGGCCCTCACCAAATTGCTGAGGCTGGCTTTGAACTCACAATCCCTGAGCTGTTCCTGGCTACCCTGGACCTTTCACTTAGCTGGCCTAGTATGATAAGCAGTCCACCCATCTCTTCCCTGTATTTTGTTTTGTTTCAGGGAAAATTTAATAGACATGTTTTCTTTATTATGGTCTAATTATAATGGTGAAGAATTGGAATTGTTTACTTGTCTACCGATATGGTTTGCCCTGGAAAATAGCCATAAAAGTCAACAGTTCTAAAGTTTGTTGTTATAATGTGTTGGGAAAAAAATGAGTTAGGTAATTTGTTTGTTTGTTTGTTTTTCCTTTTTTGGTACTGGGGATTGAATCCAGGGGCATTTTACCACTGAGCCTCATCCCCAGCCCTTTTGTTTTTTATTTTGAGACAAAGTCTCACCAAGTTGAGAGCCCCACTAAATTGATGAGGCTGGCCTCAAACTTGCTATCTTCTTGCCTCAGCCTCCTGAACTGCTGGGATTATAGGCATGTGCCACCATACCCAACTAAGTAATTCACTATTAAGAGTTAGTTAAGGGGGACTGGGGATATAGCTCAGTTGGTAGAGTGCTTGCCTCGAAAGCACAGGCCCTGGGTTCAATCCCCAGCACCACAAAATGAAAGAAAAAAAAAAGTTAAGGGACCATGGCTGTGGCTCAGTGGTGGAGCACCTGTGTAGCATGTGTGAAGCACTGGGTTCAATCCTCAGTACCACGTAAAAATAAATAAAGGAGCTGGGCAAGGTGGCGCACACCTGTAATCCCAGCACTTAGGAGGCTGAGGCAGGAGGATCGCAAGTTCAAAGCCAGCCTCAGCAACTTAGCTAGGCCCTAAGCAACTCAGTGAGACCCTGTCTCTAAATAAAATACTAAATAGGGCTGGCGATGTGGCTCAGTGGTGGAGTGCCCCTGGGTTCAATCCCTAGTACCGAAGGAAGGAAGGAAGGAAGGAAGGAAGGAAGGAAGGAAAAAAGGCATAAAAGCAAACAAAAACATTATAAAAATATCTTTTAAATAAAGAGTTAGTTAAGATCTGCAGTTGGGGATTTTCCCCCACCCCCTAGTACTGGGGATCAAACCCAAGGCCTCACACATGCCAAGCAAATGTTCTACCATTAAGCTATAGCCCAAGATCTGCAGTTTTTAATAACTTTCTTTTTAAAAGTATACAGGTCCAAGATTATTCCTGTAATGTCTACCTTACTTTGTTATGTTCTAGTGTGTTATCTCCTTCTGTTTGTTTGTTTTGTGTTTTCTGAGTACTGGGGGTTGAACCCAGTGCCTCCTGCATGCTGAGCAAGTGCTCTACCACTGAACTACATCTCCATCCCTTTATAAATTTTTCTTTTATTTTGACACAGGATCTAAGTTGCCAAGGCTGGCCTCAAACTTTGAATCCTCCTGCCTCAGCCTCCCAAGTGGTAGATAACATGCATGGCTCACTATGCCTGCTGTTATTTCCTTCTATGATTGAAATTTTAATTAGGCACATAAGTAATGCTCAGCTAAAAACTAATTTTCCAATTTCCTATCTAACCAATTACTTATGGCATGTGATTAGGTTGTGTCCAATGAGCTAGGAAGCAAAATAATGTATGCAGTTTGTAGGTTATGCCTTTAATTTCCACATTTTATCAACCAGGAATCTTTTATGCCTAGACAGTGATGACTTACTCATGTCATCTATAAATTACCACTAAGTCAACATTAGAAGGAGGGGTACAGACAAGAAAAAAATGGAGCATATTGTGCTGATTGGATGGAACATTATGCTTATATTATTTTACTTAAATGATCAAATAGTCTTCCTATGCACAAGAGCAGCAGATTTCCATTTTGGTGAGATTTGGATACAACAGCAATTCACATTCACTGAAATGAACCAGGCATGGAGATTCATACCTGTCATCTCAGTGATTCAGGAGGCTGAGAAATAAGGATTCCAAGTTCTAAGCCAGCCTCAGCAACTTAGTAAGACCCTGTCTGAAAATAAGACAAAACAAAACAAAACAAAAAAGGGCTAGGGGTATAGCTCAGTGGTAGAGCACCCCTGGGTTCAATCCCCAGTACTGCAAAGCAAATATGCAAATAAAAACCCAAATTCATTAAAATGAGGTTTTACTGTATAGCAAAAACCATTCATTTAACCAATATTTTTATATGCCTGGCTCTTTGGCTATTTTATATCCTGTACTTTTCACATTTGAAGGTCTACCAGATCCACATAAACTCTACTTTTTAAGAGGACTGTTTATTTCTTATAGTATTCTTGTTTGACCATAGAAGGCAGAAGGTCATTTAAAAAGTTAAGCAGAGGGCTGGGGATATAGCTCAGTTGGTAGAGTGCCTGCCTGTCAAGCACAAGGCCCTGGGTTTGATCCCCAGTACCCCAAAAAAAAAAAAAAAAAAAAAAGTTTAGCCCACATGGTGGTGCACCTGTGTCCCATTGGGAGGCTAAGGTGAGAAGACCTTGGAGCCCAGGAGTTTGGGGACTGCCTCAGCAATATAGCAAAGACCTCATCTTTTGAAACAAATTTAAAAAAAAAACAAAAAACTGCAGGTCTTGGAGGTATAACTCAATGGTACAGCACTTGCTAAGCATGTGCAAGGCCCTGGGTTCAATCACCAGCATCAAGGGGAAAAAATTAAATTACTCTGGCAGCAAATTCATAATACCCATATGCTCTCCATTCCATGACTTGAGGAAATGGAAATAATTAAATTACTGTTGTTTACATATTAGAGGATTCAATTTTTTCAGTTTAAACTTAATCTCACATGAAACTACATCTTCTATTAAAAATATAAAGAGGGTCCAACTCACCAGAAGAGTCTAAGATTAAGCTGGGTGCTATGGCACACGCCTGGAATCCCAGGAGTGACTCAGGAGGCTGACAGGAGGATCACAAGTTCGAGGCCAGTCTCAGCAATCCAGTGAGACCCTATATCAAAATAAAAGAGAGAGGGCTGGGGATATAGCTCAGTTAGTTGGTAGAGTGCTTGCCTTGCCAGCACAAGGCCCTGGGTTCAATCCTCAGCACCGCAAAAAAAAAAATTAAAAATAAAAATAAATAAAAGATAGAAAGGACTAGGGATGTAGCTCACTGGTAAAGCACCCCTGGGTTAGAGCCCCAGTGCTGGTGGAGGGTGGGGGAGTCTAAGATGATCAACTTCTGTTACACTGCCAAATTCACACTTTGAAGATCTGCAGAGAAACAGCTCCGCTTTATATTAAATAGCAATTACCTTGAATTAAATTACCTTTAATCTAAATTTCTAACAAAAAGTAAACAACATTGGATAGTGATGCACTGTAGTTCATTTAGGTTACTTTGTTCTGTTTTTTTAAATGCAATGGAAATATTTCAAAAATTTAGGGGAAAATAGATTACAGTAGAAATTAGAAACTACAGTAGCTTAAAACAGAAAACTATAGCATAAATGGGGCGTGGTGGCACACACCTGTAATCTCAGGAACTCTGAGGTTGAGGCATGAAGATCACAAGTTCAAGATCAGCCTCAGCAACTTAGTGAGGCCCGAAGCAACTTAGAGAGACCTTGTCTCAAAATAAAAAATAAAAAGGGCTGGGAATACAGCCCAATGGTAAATGGAACCTGGGTTCAATCCCCATTTCATGAAATGAAATGAAATATGAAATGAAATGAAATGAAATAATGAAATGAAATGAAATGAAATAATGAAATGAAATGAAATGAAATATGAAATGAAATGAAATGAAATGAAATGAAATGAAATGAAATGAAATGAAATGCTGGGAATGTAGCTCAGTGGTGTAGTGCACCTGAGTTCCATTTCCAATACTGCAAAAACATTTAAAAAGAAAGCTGTAGCATAATTAGATAAAAATTTATCATGCATAATTATACAAATTCTCAGGAACCTTCCAGATTCACTGATTTTAATAAATTACATAAAGGGATTTTTTTTTTCAGTACTGGGGATTGAACCCAGACCCTTGCACATGATGGGCAAACATTGAGCTGCATCCCCAGTCCTTTTTAAAATTTTATTTTGAGACAGAATCTCCCTAAATTTCCCATCCTGACCTCTAACTTGTGATCCTCCTGCCTCAACTTCCTAAGTAGCCAGGAATACAGGCATGTATCACCATGCCCAAGACAAAAATTTTAAAGAGGAATCAAATATCTTAACACATTAGAGCCTTCCTGTTGTTTCAGAATATAATATAATGAGCACATCTTTTTATGTTAATACCAACTAATCAATTGTAATTGGTATAATTACTACTTTGCTATTTTCTCTTAGTATTCATTATTGCTGAATACATAATTACAGCACAGGATATAATTTATTCTTTGGCAATATGTCTGTCAATTATAGACCCAGCATTTTCAATATGTTTCCCTTTATAGAATTTATATGTAATATAAAGAATGCAATGTAAACCCATCTAATCAGTGTTAAAAACCTGATGATTTTAGTGATCACTGCAGATTGTCTGTCTCTGCAATTGCATCTATTCATCTTGTTGAGGAAAGGACATTTTAAAAACCAGACAGAAGGAAGTGACATAGGCCATTGACAATATAGATGGCCTTTTTTTTTTTTTTCTTTTTTCTTTTTTTTTTTTTGTAGCAGGAATTGAATCCAGGAGCACTTATCCACTGAGTCACATCCCAGCCTTTTTTATTTTTTATTTTTTATTTTGAGAAAGGCTCTCACTAAGTTGCTTGGGGCCTCACTAAGTTGCTGAGGCTGGCCTCGAACTTGTGATCCTCCTGCCTCAGCCTCCTGTGTCCCTGAGATTACAGGCCAATGGCCTATTTCTCCTTTCAATCCCTGCTTCTTTCCCTCTGAAAATACAAACAAACCAATGGTGTTATCAAGATATTTTGTGTGGAAACTTGGATACTTGAAGGTACCCATTCTAATACTACTGATCACATTACTACCACCATCTTCAGAATGCCAATGTTCTGTTGCCCATTTTTATTTGAATTTTCAATTTCTGAACTTTGAAACTAAAAGAGAGTAAGGTACATAGGCGAGAGTGTTATAGTGGTACTATAGTATGTGATTTTTTTTTAAAAAGTGGTGCTAGATGCAAAGCATATATAATTAAGATATTTTGGGAAAATGCAAAACAAAACAAAACATAAAATCAAATGGTGTCACAATTTCTTTTCAACCCCAAACAGCACTCAGTCAAATTTCTAACTATGGATGACCTCTGTAGAGTAAGTAATTGTAGCCTCCAAGTGATTCTATATAAGGCCCTCAGCAATGCGCTGTTAGCCAAGGGTATATCCTGCTAAGATATAGTTTCCACCACAGTGGTATTTTCTTTTGATTGGCATTCATTATGTATGCTATGCTACTACTCTCTTCAAACAAATTTAACTGATGCATCTTGCCGAAAGGAGTGTGTGATCTTAGACATTACAGGTGTCATAAAAGCTAGATCTTACGGGTACAGCACTTGTCTAGCATGCATAAGACCCTGGGTTTGATCCCCGGTACAACAAAACAAACAAGCAGGCAGAAGAAGAACTTAGATCTTGGTGTCCTAAATTACAAATGTCAAAATTGATGAAGAACATTGCTCAAACCAAAAATGAGGATTCACAAAATTTTTCTACAGTTAAATTGTTAAGTAGCATCAATGAAAACTTGACAGAAAACTAATTATCATCTCTGTTACAGTTTGATTCCCCAAGAAAACAAACTCTGAGATGGAAATTGGCATTCAAGAAGTTTATTAGGGTGCTCCGTTGGAATGAACGCTTGTGGGAGAACCAAGGAAGCATGATTGACCAGGAGAAGTTGAACTGTGCCACATTTGCAAGAAAAGCCTCTGTCAATCCTACAGTTAGACTTGGAGCTGGAATGGAACTTTAAAGTTTGAACCTGGGTGGGAAACTCTGGCCATTGTTAAACCCATCAATCAATCACTGCATGTGGGCTGCTGCCAGTAAGGTGGGCTGGATGATGGGCAAGGTGGCTCTCCTAAGCTGAGGGCAAGTCCCAGAGAGGTACTTGGCTGAGAGGTGCCAGCTGCCCACCTTCCTAGAAACTGGGGACGTGTTTCAGACATACAGGTGAGGGATCTAGGCAGCACCCAACCTCAGCTATTAGTGTGAAATTGGCAATGGAAAAGGTATAAAAACAGTAGACATATTGTACATTAAAAAAAGCCATGACTGGAGATGTAGCTCTGTAGTCAAAAGCTTGCCTGGCATGTGCCAGGTCCTGGATTCCATCACCAGCACAACAACCATAATAATTAGAATAGCCTAACTTGTTGAAAAACACACACACACACACACACACAAATGTATCAGGCCAGGCGTGGTGGCGCATGCCTGTAATCCCAGCACTTGGGAGGCTGAGGAAGGAGGATCTCGAGTTCAAAGCCAGCCTCAGCAAGGTCAAGGCACTAAGCAACTCAGTGAGACCCTGTCTCTAAATAAAATATGAAATAGAACTGAGGATGTGGCTCAGTGGTTGAGTGCCCCTGGGTTCAATCCCTGGTAAACCTCTCCAAAAAAAATGGGCAAATGAACTAAACAAACACTTCACAAAAGTAGAAATGCAAATGGCCAACACACACGCATATATATGCATACATACATATATATGCATATATGTATGTGTATGTTCAACATCTTTAGTAATCTTTAGTAACAGGGAAATGCAAATCAAAACTACACTGAAATTTCATTTCACTGCAGTGAGAATTGCAGCCACCAAGAATACAAATAAGTGCTGGTAAATATGTTGGGGACAATATCTTTCATTTTATATGAAGATTGAATAATGGTCCCTATTAAACAAAACCCTTATTTAAATATAAAAATAAAATGGTTGTATTCTTGGGCTTGGGATGCAGCTCTGTGTTAGAGGTCATGTTTACCATGTGTGAAGCCCTAGATTCAATCCCCAGTACCTAATAAGCCAGGTGCAGTGGTACACCATATAATCTGAGCAGCTGGGGAGACTGAGGAAGGAGGATCACAAATTCAAAGCCAGCAGCTTAGTGAGGCTCTCAGCAACTTAGTGAGATGCTGTCTTAAAATAAAAAATTAAAAGGACTAGGGGTATGGTTATGGGTTAAGTACCCCTGGGTTCAATCCCTACTGTTACTCCAAAAATCATCATAATAAATCTATATATTGTACCATAAATATATCACAAACCTGCTCAAGAATCTACATTAGTGGACTGGGGTTGTGACTCAGTGGAGCGCTTGCCTGGCATGTGTGAGGCCCTGGGTTCAATTTTCAGCACTACATATAAATAAATAAATAAATAAAATCAAGGTTCATCAACAACTAAAAAAAATCTACACTAGCTCTCAACTGTGTCTATGCCAATTCTACACCTTATTCTCTGGTTTGTAAGATAGATATGGGCCTGGGATACAGCTCAGTACAGAGTGCTTGCCTGGTGTGCATGGGGTCCTCGGTTTGATCCCCAATACAGGGAGAAGAAGAAAAAGAAAGATGAAGAAGACGGAGAAAGAGAAGGAGGAGGAACAAGAAAGAAGAAGAAGGAAGGAAGAGAAGGAGGAGAAGAAGGAGAAGTAGTAGTAGTAGTAGAAGGAGGAGGAGGAGGAGAAGTAAGGTATGAGTTGGTTAGTAAAGTAGTCCTTATACCCTACTGGTGGTGCACACCTGTAATCCCAGAGACACAGGAGAAGCACAAGTTCAAGGCCAGCCTGGGAAATTTAGTGAGACCCTGTCTCAAAACTAAAAAATATGGAGGACAGGGGCTATAGCTCAGTGGTTAAGGACTCCTGGGTTCAATACCCCATACTAAATTAATAAATAAATAAAAGTGGGACTATAAGTTAGTGATAGAACACCCCTGAGTTCAATCCCTAGTACCACAAAAGTTTCTTTAAAAAATAATAGAACCCACTTCCCATGAATTCCCAGCTAAGATCTTCAATTTCAATCAGGTAAATAAACTCAGACCTTTGTTTCTGCCCATACTAGCGTTCTTTTCTATCTAAATTGGCCCATCTCTATTCTCTTCCTCCAGGAAACTTCTGCAAACATTTTATTCTACTCTCCTCCTCCTCTGGATTAGCAAACCACAAGCTCTGCCACGAAATTCGCCTCTCAGTTATGCATTACCTCCATCTCTTTGGTGTCGTGGGAGTGCAGACTGCTCCTCAGTAACTGAAACCTCCTCTAGAGCAGAGGTTGTGCCTTGTACCTTCCCATAGCATCTGCCCTGTTAATGGGCACATGGTAGACTTAGAATAGACTCAGAGACTTAGAGACAAAAGGGACTTTAGAGATCACTTAGTCAAACTTAATTTTACGGATGAGTTAACAGAGACTCAAAGACTAAGTTGTAATCCTCCTCTGAACTCCCACATTACTTTAGCTGTATCTCTTTTATGGTATTTAATGCTTTCTAGTTTGTGTTTAATTATCTTCCTACCTGTTTTACCGGTCTTTCTCTGTACTTTTATAAGATACTTCCCATTTGCACATTGCTTGAATGCTGGTGCTCCCTAGGGCTCTGTCTTGGGTCAGCTAATCTGAGCCATCCATTCCTATAGGCTTCAGTTACCACCAATAAAGAGGATGACTCACAGTATTACAAGTGACAGTTCCATCTGAATGGACTCCTCCCTAATCCTTGTATCCAACTGATCACCAAATTCTAGTCATTTCCTATGGAAATGCTACATTAACTCTGATCCCTGTATTCACCGCCACTTGCCATGAGTTCAGGTCCCTTAATGATAGGAATAGCTTCTTGCCTTCTCCTTATAACCTTTCTTTTCCTGTTAGTTCACCCTCAAAGTTGCTACCTAAGTTATTTTCCTGAAAAATCAATAAGGCCATTCCTTTGTTTAAAAATCGTCTTTGGCCCTTTGTCACCTATAATAAAATCTAAACTTCCGAGGCTAGATGTGTAGTTCAATTATAGAGTGCTTTCCTTTGCTTGTGTGAGGCCCTGGAATTTATCCCCAGCACCACAAAATAAACAAATTGCTTAGTATGGCATGCAAAGTTTGTGAGAGAAAAGCCAATAATGAAGCCAGTGGTTAAGTTAAAAGACGAGGAGGTAAATTCTGATTGTTATTTGAGTGCTGTGTGACCTCAGGCAAATTTACTTACTTTTCTCTATCTGTTCCCTTGTGAGAAATGAGCATATGAAGGCGCATCCTGTAATCCCAGTGACTCAGAAGGCTGAAGCAGGAGGATCAGAAGTTTGAGGCCGGCCTGGGCAACTTAGTAGGGCTTTAAGCAACTTAGCAAGACCCTGTCTTACAATAAAAATGAAAGCTTTTGCCTCCTTGCACCCTTGGAAGCGAAATGGGTCACCAACAGCTCTACTGGAGCCACCTGCGAAAATTCGGCCAGGGTTCTCGCTCCTGCCGCGTATGCTCAAACCCGCAGGGTCTGATCCAGAAACACGACCTCGACATGTGCCGGCAGTGTTTCCCTCAGTATTCGAAGGATACCTATACCCTTCATTAAGTTGGACTAAGTGATCTTCCTCGAATGGATTGCCCAAGACAGCCCGCCCAATGAAAGAACATGCTAGTTCTTTGTACATTAAATAAAATTCTAAAAACTTCCTTAAAAAATTAAAAAAAATAAAATTAAAAAGTTTCAGGGATGTAGCTCAGTGGTAAAGTGTCTCTGGCTTCAACCCCCAGTACCCCACCCAGTCCACACACACATAAAGAACAGCGGGGGTGTGGCTCAGTGGTAGAGTGTTTGCCAACCATGTGCAAAGCCCTCTGTTCAATCCCCAGCACAGGAAAACAAAAACAAAAACAACAACAACAAAAAAAAGATGCAGCCGGGCCTGGTGGCATGCACCTGTAGCCCCAATACTCAGGAGGCTGAGGTGAAGAAAATCATTTGAGCCCAGGAATTGGAGACCAGCCTGGGCAACATAGGGAGACCCTGTCTCAAAAAAGTAAAATAACAATTTGTAAAAAGAGGCTATTTGCCCTTTTTGCACAAATTCCATTATCTCCATTGCAAAGATAATCCTCAGGTCAACTTAAAGGTTGAGTTTTTAAGAAGGATGGTATTCCCGAAATATCAACCTTCCTTTTTTAACTCACATTAAACATTGAGGAACAGCTGGAATCATGTCCAATTACTTGCACATAACTGCAACTTCCAGAGCTGGAAGAGACCAGAAATTTTTACAACCCTAAGAGAATGGTTAGAGAGCTTCTTGAAAGATCTGATGGTATCTACCCTAATCTGGTAAATTCAGTGAAAGCCAGAGGTCCTGGGGGGAACCTGTAGGCCAGGGAAGCTGTACCTGTGTATGCCGCTGTGTCCCCTGCTCCAGGCAACTGTCTTCAAGCCATTAAAATTCTTGTGTATCTACCTGCATTAAAGGGACTTGTGTTTCTTGCTATTGGTTCCTTTTGTTTTTTCTATTTTTTGATACCAGGGATTTAACCCAGGAGTGCTTAACAACTGAGCCACATCCCCAGCCCTTTTTGTTTTTTATTTGGAGACAGGGTCTCACTCCGTTGCTGAGGCTGACTTTAAATTTGTGATCCTCCTGCCTCAGCCCCCAAGACACTGGGATTACAGGTGTGCACTACTGTGCTGGGCTGTTGGTGTCTTTTTATTAATTACAATGTCATCAACCTTTTATAACTACACAGACTGGTATCAGGACAGAAACTGGGTGGGATGGGTGGAGATGGTAACAGGTTGATCAATGGGTACTAAGTTATAGGTAGAATGGAGCAAGAATTACTCTTGTGTTATTGCATAGCCATGGCTGTAGGTAACAAGAATGCATTTCAAAAAAGCTACAAGAAAGGATTTTGAAGGGTTTTCATCATAAAGAAATTATGTTTGAAAGACAGATATGTTCAACCTGATTATACAAGTTATACAGGTATCAAAATATCACATAGTACCCCATAAATATATTTGATTTTCATGTTTTGTGTATGAAATGAAAAAATTAGTTAACAAAAAAATTTTTTTTTTGGAACCAGGAATTGAACTCAGGGGCACTCGGCCACTGAGCCACATCCCCAGCCCTATTTTGTATTTTATTTAGAGACAGGGTCTCACTGAGTTGCTGAGGGTCTCGCTAAGTTGCTGAGACTGGTTTTGAACTTGTGATCCTCCTGACTCAGCCTCCCGAGTCGCTGGGATTACAGGCGTGCATCACCTCACCAGCAGATTAGTTAACAATTTTTAAGAAAAAAGGAGTAAAATTGACCTGAGGCCCCCTAAGCTTCTGAAGTAATTTTTTTTTTTTTTTGAATCGGGGATTGAACTCAGGGGCACTCTGCCACTAAGCCACATTCCCAGTCCTGTTTTATATTTTATTTAGAGACAGGGTCTTACTGAGTTGCTTAGCACCTTGCCTGTGCTGAGGCTGGCTTTGAACCCAGGATCCTCCTGCCTCAGCCTGCTGGGATTACAGGCGTGCGCCACCACGCCTGGCTGCTTCTGAAGTAATTTGAAGGAAGTTTTTGTGAATTCAAGAAAAGAGTGTGAGATTCCTTTGGATGGTGCCCAGAACACCCTCAGAGGAAGATCACAAGAATATTCAATGCGATGTATCCACTCAGACCTTGATTTCAGGTGGTTTGGTATGGTAGTTTGGAAAAATGGATACATTGAACAAGGTCCAAAACACTCTCTCCTGGGCATTTTGCTTTATTTTTAAAATTTATTTTATTATTGTACTAAAAATTGAACCTGGAGCCGGGCGCAGTGGCACACGCCTGTAATCCCAGCACTTGTAATTTGGCTGAGGCAGGAGGATGGAGAGTTCAAATCCAGCCTCAGCAATTTAGCGAGGCCCTAAGCAACTCAGTGAGACCCTGTCTCTAAATAAAATAAAAATTGAACCTGGGAAGCTCTACCACTGAACTACACCTTCAGCCCTTTCTATTCTCTATTTTGAGACATGATCTCACTAAATTGCTGAGGCTGCCTTGAATTTATGATCCTCCTGCCTCAGCCTCCTCAGTCTCTGGGATCACAGGTATGTGCCACGAAACCTGGCTTAACCTGGATGATTTAAATCAGCTCTTGCCAGAGTAGCCTGGGTTTCTGAGGTCCCTAAGGGTTTCTTGACAAGTTACCTGGGCTTGTAAATGCATGAAATTTAAACCAGTGAACACTGATACCTGGGACAGATGGGGCTGGGTCAGGTACAAATGATGGTGGAAGAATTGAGGATCCATTTGAACCACAGCCTCCACTACCTACCCTGAGTAACTTCCCAGGCAGAAACTGGATAACTGCTGAAGTGGTAGAATTGAGAGAGGATGAGGGTGGCTAAAGTGTGCTTTAACTCTCATTGGTGGGGTTTTCCATGGCGTCGTGGAGAAAACAAAGGAAAAAGGAAGGTGAAGCAAATTATGGAGGAACAGAAAATGTTAAATTAGAATAGCAATAGGACATTTTAGGGGCACTTGGGGACTATATATTTAGGTAAATGTTATTGTATCAATGTTTGATTATATAAGCAAGATAAAAGTAATGTGGTTTATGGGTTTTTTTTCCCCCCTGGGCTGGGGATTGAACCCAGGGCCTTGTGCATGCAAGGCAAGCACTCTACCAACTGAGCTACATCCCCAGCCCTATGGGTTTTTTCCTCCACATTTTTTATTGGTGCATTATAGCTATACCTAATGATGGGATTTGTTGTTACATTTTCATACATGCACATAACATAGCAATTAATTTGGCCAGTATCAACTTTCTAACACTTCCCCCCTCTGTTCTTCACAGATGAATACTGTTTTATTAATTGACACATAATATTTGTACATATTTGTGGAGTATAGTTTGATAATTCAAATATTTATATAATATGTAACGATCAAATAAGGGTAATTAGCAGATGCTTCCTCAAACATTTATCATTCCTTTGTGTTGGGAAGCTCTGGGCTTTTCCCTTTTAGTTTTATGAAATATTCAATGAATTGTAGGTTACAGCTAACCTACTGAATTAATTAACCTCTCCCTAAGCCTTCTTAGGCTCTAGTGACTACCTAGCCTCTACTCTCTACCTCCATGAGGTCAACTTTTAAAGGTTTCACAAACAAGTGAGAACATAAATTATCTGCCATTTTGCCATTTTGTGCCTGGCTTACTTCACCTAACATGATGTCCTCCAGTTTAATCCATATTGCTACAAATAACAGGATTTCATTTATTTTTATGGCTAAGAGTATCCCATGATGTACATGTACCACATTTCCATTCATCTGTTGATGCACACCTTGATCGATCCCATACCTTAGCTATTATAAATAGTGCCGCAATAAACACAAGAGTGCAGGTGTCTCATTGACATGGTTTCATTTTTTCCCCCCTTTGGATGTATACCTAGCAGTGGGATAGCTTGGATCCTATGGTAGTTCTATCATATGGTAGTTTGGGGGTTTTATTTTCGATTCATTGTAGTCTTCTGGTACTGAGGTGTTCTACTGCTGAGCCACATCCCCAGTCCTTTTTATTTTTCATTTTGCGACAGTCTTGTTAAGTAGCAGGATTACAGGCATCACTGTGTGTCTTTTCTGTTTTTGAGACAATCTTGTGAACCTTGTTATCCCAAGCTGGTGTCCAACTCCTGGGCACAGGTGATGCTCCCACCTCAGCCTCTGGAGTAGCTGGGACTACAGGTGTGTGTGCCCCCATGCCCAGCTCTTTTGAGGAATCTCCATACCGTTTCTCATGATAGCTGTACTTATTGACATTCTCACCACCAGTGTGTTCAGGTTTCTCCTTTCCTTATCGGCATTTATGATTTTTGTCCTTTTTTTATTATATTCATTCTAACAGGGATAAGATGATATCCCGTTGTGTGTGTGTGTGTGTGTGTGTGTGTGTGTGTTTAACCAGGGATTTAGATTGAACTGAGGGGCACTTGGTCACTGAGCTACAACCCCAGTCCTATTTTGTATTTTATTTCAGGAGGATCACAAGTTCAAAGCCAGCTTCAGCAATTTAGCAAGGCCCTAAGCAACTTAGTGATACTGTTTCAAAATAAAAAATAAAAAAGGGCTGAGGATTTGGCTCAGTGGTTAAGCAATCTCCAGTACCCCCCACCAAAAAGAAGTTGTTGATATTCTGTTTTTTCCCCCAGCTTTTTCCGTGTTAGAAAAGATAACTTGTAGTTCATTACATGCCAGACTCTAAACCAAAAATTGCAAAGCCATTGTTTTTTAACCTTCTCTCTTTCTTTCTCTCTTCCTATTTATTTATGCTGTTGGGGACTGAACCTCATGCTAACGTGAGCATGCTAAACACACACACTTTACCACTGAGCTATACTCCCTAGCCCCCTGCAAAGCCATTTTTGATTTAACTTGGTGCCCTCTTCCTGCACATTCTTAGGACCTCCTTTTTTACTGGTACCTGGGAGTGTAGCTTTGTTTCCACTAGGTTTCAAAAGATTTTCCCCTATATCCCTCTACTTGTTTCTTTTAACAAAGTTTGGGATGTGTTTGGGCTGGTTCCAAGAGTTCTCTACACCAGCCCCAACACAAAGCTACTTTTTTTTTTCTTTCCATTTTTGCAATGCTGGAGGTCCAACCTAGGGTCTTTTGCACCACCAAAGCAACATTCCCAACCCACAAAGCTTCTTTCTTTCCTGTGTATGTGTGTGTGTGTGTGTGTGTGTGTGTGTGTGTGTGTGAGAGATGGGGTTTCATTATGTTGCTTTGCCTAGGCTGACCTCAAACTCTGGACTAAAGTGATCCTTCAGTCTCAGCCTCCCAAGAAGATAGGACTGCAAATGTATACCACCATGCCTGGATCCTTGCTTTCTTCTTTTGTTTTTGCAATGCTCAGGATTGAACCTGGGATCTTGCACATGCCAGGCAAGCACTCTACCACTGAGCCACATCCCTAGCCTCTTGCTTTTTTATATAAATACTAGATAGTAAAGAATTCAAGCCAGACCAGGTACAGTGGCACACATTTGTAATCCCAGCTACTCAGGAGGCTGAGGCAGGAGGATCTCAAGTTCCAGGCCAGTCCAGGCAACTGAGTGAGACCCTGACTCAAAATAAAAATGGAAAAGGCTGAGGATGTAGCTCAGCAGTAGAGGTTTACCTACCATGCTTGAGGCTCTGGGTTCAATTCCCAATACCACCACCACCACCAAAAAAAAGAATTTTGCCCAAAGAGAAGTTCTGGCCCTTGCCTTAGGCTTTGTAAAGTTGTGAAGACTCTCCTATCAGGCATTTGGAATGTTATGCCTGTCAGGCGAATCATTGTCTGGGGGCCTTTGTGTCTTACTGGATATTCTAACAATGTGACTTAGGGCCATACCAGAAAGACCAACAATGTTACTTTAGCACTGGTGGGGGCTTTGGGTGGTATCAGGTGACCTGGAGACTGAGATCAACCCATCAACAATTCATCTTATCTATGTAATGAAGTCCCAATAAATCTCTGAACACTGAGGCCTGGGTGAGCTCCCTGCCATACTCCTTGTATACTGTCATGCATTAATGCTGAAGACTAATGTGTCCTGACTCATGAAGAGAGGACCAGAAAAATAGATAAGGTTGATTATGTCAAACTAGGAAGCTTCTGCACAGCAAAAGAAATCATTAACAAACAGACAACTTGCAAAATGGAAGGACATATTTAAAAATTAAGCATTCAACAAGGATTAATTTCCAGAATATATAAGGAATTCAAATAACACAACAGCAAAAAAAAAAAAAAAAAATCTGATTTAAAATGGGCAAATTCCAGGTATGTTAGTGCACACCTGTAATCCCAGCAATTTGGAAGGCTGAAGTAGGAGGATTGTAAGCTGAAGGTCAGCCTCGGCAATTTAGTGAGGTGCTGAGCAACTAAGACCCTGTCTCAAAATAAAAAATTTTAAAAAGTGTGTGTGGGGTCTGGGGATGTGGCTCAGTGATTAGATCCTCCTTGGTTCAATCTCCAGTACCAAAAAAAAAAATGGCAAATAAATAATAAATAGACATTTCTCAAAAGAAGAAGACATACAGAGAGTTCGGGGTATAACTCAGTGGTAGAAGGCATGCTTAACATACTAGAGGCCGTGGGTTCAATCCAAAGCACAAAAACCAAAAAGATAACCACACACAAAATAGCGGATGATAAATGCTCAACACCACTAATCATTGGAAATGCAAATCAAAACCACAAAGAGGAGCTGGGCGTGGTGGTGCACGCCTGTAATCCCAGCAGCTTGGGAGGCCGAGTCAAGGGATCACAAATTGGAGGCCAGCCTCACAACTTAACTAGACTTTAAGTAACTTAGAGAGACCCTATCTCAAAATAAAAAATAGAAAAGACTGGGGATATAGCTAAGTGTTAAAGTATTCCTGGGTTCAATCCCCAGTACCAAAAAAAAAGAAGAAAGAAAGAAAACAAGTGATATAATTGATATGCTAAGAAAGGAGAGAAAATGGAATCACATAAAAGATTCAATCAAACCCACAAAAAAAGTAGGAAAAGAGTAAAGACAAAAATAGAAACAAATAACAAAAAGCAATGAATGGAAAGCAGTAATAATATGGTAGATACTAATCTAACTACATCAATAATTCTTTTACACTTCAATGACCTAAATATAATAATTAAATTAAAAGACAGAGATTGCACCCCGGGGTGGCGTTATGTGGAGGACTGGAGCTGAGACGCTAGGCGTCCATACTGCTGTGTGTGTCGGAGTCTTTCTCTGGAGGACTGGTGGCATTCCGTTTTTCTTCTCAGAGAGTTAGTTTCAAATGAGGGTCTCAAGAGGGGTTGTCTTAATTTGTTCATGCTGCTATAACTAAATACTGGTGAAAGTTATTTAAAAAACAAAACAAAAAACAACTTAATTTTCACAATTGGGAAGCTTGGAAATCCCAAACCAAGCCATCAGCAGGTTTAGTGTCTGTTTCCAAGATGGTGCCTTTCAAGCCCTGTCCTCACGAAGGTAGAAAGGGGGCCCAGCTAGTTCCCTCCAGCCTTTTCGTAAAACACTATTCTCATTCCTGAGGGCAGAGTCCTCATTACATAATCACCTCCTAAGGGTCCCACCTCTTAAGAAGGTCGAATTAGGTATTGAATTTCAATAAGAATTTTGGGGAGGATACAGACACTCAAACCATAACAGGGATTATGTGTCTTCTCTTATCTTGAAGCCAAACCAAGGGCTCTTATATATGTCAAATCTCTGTATGTGTCAAAATTCACCAAATAGTAGGCTTTAAATGTGCTCATTTATGCACGTGTGAGGCCTCAGCACTGAAAAAATAAATAAATAAAAAGAAAGAGAGAATGAAAATGGAGGGCCAGCACAGAAGCCCTTGGCCTTTGTTCTTGGCAAGGCCCTTATCCAGTTATTTCAGTAGCTGTACCGGACAAAGGAAGAATAACTTTCAAAAGAGCTACTAGCTGCTAGAACCAACCATCAGTAAATAAATTCAAACAAAAAATAAACATTCGGGTTGGGGATAGAGCTCAGTTGGTAGAGTGCTTGCCTGGAAAGCACAAGACCCTGGGTTCAATCCCCGGCACCACACAAAAAAAATAAAAAATAAAAATAAATAAATAAATAAATATCCAAATTTCAAGAAAGCATAATTTGGTGAACTAGGTAGAAAGGTAAGTTCACTTAAAGGGAAAGAAATTGAAATCAGCCCAGACTTCCCAACAGCAAAACTGAATGCCAGAAAACACACGAGTAGTATTTACAATATACTTAAGGAAAGAAACTGAGGCAAAGATTATTTTTTATTCAGCCAAACTGCCTTTCCAAACATAAAGGTTATAAAGGAACATATTTAAGCCAGCAGGAACTCAGAGAATATTAATTACATGAACGCTTCTTGAAGAAGCTACTAGCAACCTGCAACAGCCAGCTGAGAGAGTGTGGGGAAACCTTTAAGGGCTGGCAGGAGATCTTAATGTTTTAAACTCTGGTTTTCAAACTAGCATGACAAAAGCAAGTGAGGGAGAAGAAAAGTGAAGATGGGAATGAAGACCCAACAACAGGAACAAAAAAAGCAGGAGATGAATAAGCACATTTAATGACATAAAGGTAAGCCTGAGTCAGACAGTGTTACTGATTGAAATTGGATGGAGAAAGGGGAGGTGAGACAGGAGAAGAGGATGCACACTCATCTTGCCCTTGGCAGGGAAGCAATAAATATTGCTTAAATAAAAGGGAAGGCGTTATATAAAGATGTAAATACAACCATAATTATGAGAGCAAACAGGAGATTGGGGGGATAGCCCAGTGGTAGGGCTCTTTCCTAGCATGAGTAAGGCCCTGGGTTCAATACTCAGCACTGAAAAAATGCACAAATCTATAGAGATAGAGATTGAAAGAGAAGACAAAATGTAAAATTAAACTTCTTAATTATTAAACATATACAGAAAAGTACATAAAATGTGAATTACAGAATAATCAATAATTGCAAAGCACATACTCATTAAGTATTACCCAAGTCAGGAAATGGAACATTGCTAGCATTCCTTCCTGATCATAATCTCTTCTCCTACACAGATAACTACTATTCTGACTTTCATGCTAATTACATGCTTTTAAAAAAAAATGTATAGTTTGACAACCCATATATAGATTCTTAGTCTTGCCTATTTTTGGATTTTTTGTAAATATAATCATGCTGTATTCTTTTGTTTGTTTGTTTTTGCTGCTCTGAGAATCAAACTCAGGACCTAGTGCATACTAGGTAAGTGCTTTACCCCTGAGCTACATTCCCAACCCATCTTCTTTTATTTAAAAATGTGTTTCAAATGGGGCTGGGATTGTGGCTCAGTGGTAGAGCACTTGCCTAGCACCTATGAGGCACTGGGTTTGATTCTCAGCACCACATAAAAATAAAATAAAAGTGCTGTGTCCATCTACAACTAAAAAATTTTTTTAAAAATGTGTTTCAAGACTCATCCATTGTGTTGAATGTGTATGCAGTTTGTTCATTTTCTTTGGAGAATTATAAACCATTTCTCTAAGCATAAAAACTATTTACTCACCATGATTCCAATGATGGCATTGTATGAAATGGAAAAATTGTAGCTCATTTAGGTTTTCCTCTTCCTTTCACTGATCACCAACAATCCTTCATGTATTTGTTACCTATTTAAATATCCTAATTTTTGAATTGCCTATTCAAGGTGTTTTGCTCATTTTTTCTATAGAGTTGACTTTGTTTTCTTGTTGATTTTTAAAATAGTTTTGTGTGGGGGTGGGGAGGTACTGGGGATTGAACCCAGGGTGCTCTGCCATTGAGCTACATCCTCCAGTCCTTTTTATTTTTCATTTTGAGACAGGTCTTGCTAATTTGCCCAGGCTGGCCTTTAACTTGTGATCCTCCTGCCTCAGACTCCTGAGTAGTTGGGATTATAGGCATGCCCCACTGCACTTGGCTCTTTCTGTTTTGATGATGTTTTTTTGTTTGTTTGTTTTATTTTGTTTTGTTTTTTGCGGTGCTGGTGATTGATGACGTTTTTGAATGAACAAAAGTTCCACTTAACATAGACTGATTTATCTTTCTTTTTCTTTCTTTTTTTAAAAATATTTTTTAGATGTTGATAGACCTTTATTTTATTCATTATTTGTATGTGGTGCTGAGAATCGGACCCAGTGCCTCACGCTCGGCAGGCAAGCACTCTACCACTGAGCCATAACCCCAGCCCTCCTTTTCCTTACAAGTGATGATTGTGTGTGTGTGTGTGTGTATTGGTTCTGCAGATGGAACCCAGGGCCTTGTGCATGCAGGTCACACTACCATGGAGTTACGCCCCAACCCAACTGATGCTTTTTGGAACTAGATTAAGAAATCTTTGTCTTGGGAGGCAAGTGGTAAGTTTGAAGCCAGCCTGGGCAACATAATAAGACTTTGTCTCAAAATAAAAAATAAACTGGGTAAGGTGGCACACATTTATAATCCCAATGACTCAGTAGGTTGATACAGGAGGATCACACCTTCAAGACTAACCTGGTCAATTTATTTAGCAAGACCCTGTCTCCAAAAAAAAAGTGCTACGGTAGAGCTGAATGGTAAAGAGCTTTCCTGGCATGCTGGAGGCTCTGGGTTTGAGTCCCATAGTCACAAAATAAATACATTAAAATAAAATGGGCTGGGATGTAGTTTAGTGGTAGAGTGCTTCTGAGTTCAATCCCTAGTACTAATAATAAAAAATAAACAAAACAGGAAATTTTTGTCTAAGGGTTAGTGGTACCTCAGTAGTAGAGTTCTTGCCTAGCACACACAAAGCCTTGGGCTTCATCCCCAGATTGACAACAACAAAAAGAGTTTCTTTATCCAGAGGTCATGAAAGTATCTATTATCACCTAAAATTTTTATAGTTTTGTCTTTTGTTTGTTTTTCGGTGCTGGAGATTGAACCCAGGATTGTGCATATGATAAGTAAATGCTCTACCTCTGAGCTATACCCCCAGCCTTAGTTTTGTCTTTATGACAGATCCATACCCTCTGGAATTTTCTGGAGTTGATTTTTGTGAATGGTAGTAGTTACTTTAAAAGGTGAGAATAAGCCAGGCGAGGTGGCGCACACCTGTAATCCCAGCAGCTCAGGGAGGCTGAGGCAGGAGGATCTCGAGTTCAAAGCCAGCCTCAGCAACTTAGTGAGGCCCTAAGCAACTCAGTGAGACCCTGTCTCTAAATAAAATACAAAATAGGGCTGGGGATGTGGCTCAGTGGCCGAGTGCCCCTGAGTTCAATTCCTAATTACCCCACCGCCAAATAAATAAATAAATAAATACTAAAAAATAAAAGGTGAGAATAAAGCTCTGGGCTGAAAACAGGAAATTGCTGAAAGACAATATAGGGAGCATTTAGACCCAGCTGGCCCCTCTTCCACTTGGGTGGGGTACAATCCCCAGTACCAAATACACAAAGGCATTGAAAAGGCATTTGATCCTGGGTTCAATCACCTATCCCCAGATAGGTGATATGGGCTGGGCTTTAGATGTTTGCACACCCCATACTTCAGATCTTGGGGCTAAAACTGGAGGGAATCAATGAAAGTTGATTGGACCTAGTTTCTTTAGTTCTCAACCCTGAACTAAGGCAGGTAGGCATATGCTCTCTGAGAGACTCAGAATTCTTCTACAAAGAAATTGACCCTAGAAAAAAGACTTTCAGATGAAAATATTTGTGACTACTCCAACCCTAGGTACACCAGATCACCTAACCTCCAGGGTATAATAAATTACAACAACTCAGTGGCTAAACCACGTGTAGGGGTGCACATGGGTAATCCCAGCTACTTGGGAGGTTGAAGCAGGAGAATCCAAGTTCCAGGGCAGCCTCAGCTGATTCTGTCCCAAAATAAAAAGGGCTGGGTATATAGCTGGGTGGTAAAGCACTCCTGGGTTCAATCCCCAGTATCTCAAAACAAAACAGTCCTGACATAGCTTAGCTGGGCATCTCTGGCTCATGGTCTCTGATGAAATTGAGGTCGAGCTGTCATCTAGGGCTGCGTTCTAACGTGAAGATTCACCTGGGCTTAGAATCCACTTCCAAACTCATTTATGCGTTTTTTGTTTCCCAGATAAGTGAGCATCTCCACAGCTTGTCATTTCTCTGACATAAAAAAAAAAAAACCCAAGATGGAAGTATTTATTTATTTATAACCTGCCATACTTTAGTCCATACAAGAAAATCAATAATCCAGCCTATACTCAAGAAGATATTTGGGGCTGGGGATATGGCTCAGTTGGTAGAGTGCTTGCCTTGCAAGCATAAGGTCCTCGGTTCCAATCCCCAGTACTGCAAGAAAAAAGAAGACACAAATACACAAAGGCATAGGAAATTTTGGAAATCCCAAGACCACCATCATTTCTGACACCAACTCTAAGTTCAAGGGTCCCTGAGACTACCCTCAGATTTGACAATTTTCTAGGTCTCACAGAACATACTGAAAGTTGTTATTACATCCATGGTTTTAGTTTATTTTTAATTTATTTATTTTCTTTTTTGACACTGGGGATTGAACCCAGGGATGCTTTATCACTGAACTCATAGGCAGTCCTTTTTTTATTTTTTAAGACAGGGTCTTGCTGAGTTGCTTAGGGCCTCTCCTAGTTGCTGAGACTGATCTGGAACTTGTGATCCTCCTGCCTCAGCCTCCTGAGTCACTGGGATTACAGGTGTGCATCAGCATGCCCAGTTTGTAGCCATTTAAAA
>JAJEJO010000950.1:142396-181376 GCA_020662805.1 Glaucomys volans | reverse complement strand
TTTTTTTTTTTTTTTTTTTTTGGTACTGATGATTGAACTCTGAGGCACTTAATCACTGAGTCACTCTCCATCCCTTTTTATTTTCTATTTTGAGACAGGATCTCACTTAGCTGCTTAGGGCTTCACTAAATTGCTGGCTTTGAACTTGTGATCCTCCTGCCTCAGCCTCCTGAGAGGCTGGATTACAGGTGTACACCATGGGCCTGGCTAGTAAGATGAAGCTGCAATTATCTACCGCCCAGGCCATTTTGCTGCAGCTATCCCTCCCCCTCCCAGCTTGTCCGCTGGTGAATATCCTCAGCAGCCATTGGTCATCCGCCTGCAAACATCCTTGGCAGCCATTGGCTAGAATGTCATCAGCCCACCAAAACGAAGCCATTCAAAAGAGGCTTCCACTCCATCTACTTCCCTTCTTCTTTTCCTCCCACGCCTGGGAGCGGACACCTGTCCATTCTAATAAAATCTCTGATGTGAGCTTCCGTGTACAGAGTGTTTTCTGGGTGCATTCTCTGGGCCCTGACTCAGACCCGGCACCCCATAGTGCCTGCTTCCCTGGATTCAGGGGTCTGAGCTGCCTGGGGACCCGAACTGAGCCGCATTTTCTTCCATCTAGACTACCACCCATTTAAGGAAAGTCTCCACTGTCAGAGAGAGGCCAAAACAAACCGTGAAGGAAAAGAGAACTTAGAAAAACAGAGATATTCAGGAAATAAAACTAAATTTAAAAACTAACAAAACAACAAAACAAAACAAACATTATGATATTACTAGAGAGATCAAACATTGCATCTACAACTAAAGAACAGGATAATCTAGTTAAAATATGATAAATAATCTAAAATGTAAAAAGCTTAACATTTGGGGAGATTGGAGAAGGGACATGTGTTGGTGTGTTGCAGGGAGAAGAATATTTTAGATAAGTCTTTGTTGTCTAAAGGAGGTGGTTATCAGGTGTGAATTCAGGTTTTGCAGGGCCTGAAAAATACAACTGGGGAGACAGTCTTTAAGAAAAGTAATGCAAGACTGGTGCAATAGCATGTACTGGTAGTTCCTAGTGTTCAGGCAAGAGGATTGAGAGTTTGAGGCCAGCCTAGTAAATTAGCAAGACCTTGTCTCTTAGAAAGAAAGGAAGGAAAGGAAGGGAGAAAGTAAGAAAAGAAGAGTAATGCAAAATTACAAGTTCAAAGTTTAGGATGGGATCTTGAAGTCAGGTCTTGTGGCACATGCCTATAATCCTGGAGATTCAGGAGGCTGAAGGGGGAGGATCACAAGTTTGAGGCCAGCCTCAGCAACTTGGTGAGACCCTGTCTCAAAATAAAAAATAAAGGACTGAGGGGTGTATCTCAGTGATAAAGCATCCCTGGGTTAAATTCCTAGTGTAATCACAAAATGACTGAGATGGGTGCAGACTTCATGAATTCAGCAAAGCCTTTATTCATCAGCAGAGTCAGGCATCTGATGGGCACACTTTCTGGATAGAAAATGCCCACTGATTACAGGACGGGTCTGGGTTTATATAGGTTACACCTCCATTGGGAGGTGACTTAGCCATTGAGGACTTTAACAGGATGTGGGCATTCAGGAAAAAGGTTGCAAAAATTAGAAATTTGTTTTTACTGGGCTGTGCTTTTACAGGGCAAGGATGGAGGGTCCATTGTACTGTCACTGAGAAAGGATATATTGGGAAAGGATCAATGCTTGCCCTTTTCCAGGGATTGTCTTGTCACTGGGTGATGTTTGCTTCCTTCTCAGGGATTGTCCTGTCACTGGGAGAGGATGTACTGGGAAAGGATCAATGTTATCAGTGTTCTGCCTTCTTCCTCCCTTCCTCTTCCGGGGCCACACTGTTTTGGGGGTTGTCATTTCCATAACCTTCACCCAGTACCACAAAATTAATAATAATAATAGTAATAATAATAATAAAATTTTAAAAATTAAAAAAAAGAAAGAAAGAAGGATTTAAAGCTGGATGGGTAGCTCAGAGTCTAGAAATACAAGTACCAAAAGAAACAGCTGAAAGAATTGAATGTTGGGGCTGTGGTTATGGCTCAGTGGTAGAGTGCTTGCATGGCATGTGTGAGGCACTGGGTTCCATCCTCAGCACCACATAAAAATAAAGGCATTGTCTCCATCTACAACTAATAAACATAAAAAAAAGAGAATTGAATGTGGGTTGTTGAAGAAATCTGGGTAGAATGTGATATGCCAAGGAATAACTTTCTATCAAAAGTCCTAAATGCTGTTTGACTTTTTGTCTCATATAAGGTCCCCTTCCTTGTTTAATTCATTAATTTTGTTACAATCCCCAAGAAATAAAATTTTCAAATACCATGTCCCAGAAATGGAACAAACAATTCCTGGAAACCGAGGGGTGACCTTTAAATTAAGGAAGTTGGAAAGTCCCTAAAGTCCTAAATGTACTATCAGGAGGGAGAGATAGCTAACCGCTAATCGCTAACATCTGCTTCTGTAGTGTGACTTGCTTGCATTGGCTAGAAACAGTGACTATACCGCCCACCCCACTCACACATCTTTTTCCCTATAAATGCTGACAACAAAGGAACTAGTGCGGGATTCCTCTCCACACTGCTTTTAGATGTATGGGTGGTCATCACTGGCCAGCTATAATAAAGGCTTCTTTTGGCTTTACGTGAATGGCTTGAATGATCTCGTTCTTGTTGGGTTTAACAATTTATTCAATTATTCTTTCTTTTTTTGTGGTACAGGGGATTGAATCTAGGACCTCGCACTTCACACCTCTTTGGCAAGCAAGACCTCTACTATGGAGATATATCTGCAGCCTTTTTTTTTTTTTTTTTTTTGGTACTAGGGACTAAACCCAGGGCTACTTTACTACAGAGCTACTGAGCTACACCCCCCAGTCCTTTTTATTATTTTTTATTTTGAGATAGGGTCTTGCTAAGTTGCTGAGGCTTGCTTCCAATTTGTGATCCTCTTCCTCAGCCTCCTGAGTCCAGGGCATTACAGGTGTGTGCCATTGCACCCAGCAATCCAGCTCTTTTTAAAATTTTATTTGGAGACAGGTTCTTGCTGGTCTCAGACTTGGAATCTTCCTGCCTCAGCTTCCTGAGTAGCTGAGGTTACAGGCTCATTCATTCTCTTCTAACTCCATGCCTCAGTTCCAGCTCCCCTTCTTTGTTAGAGCATCATTCTAATGTGTTTAATGAGACCTGTTGATCAATATGGTGAAATAGGCTGTTGGCTTTTTCCCCTGAGCTCAAATGTGGAGAAACTGTGTATTTCCAGGAAACAACAAGTAAACTGTAAGAAACTCCTGAGCAAATATGATTGTTTTGAACTAGTATGTGTGTGTAGGGAGTTGAAGAGGTGGTTGCACCCTAGAACAGAGAGCATTGTCTTGGCTATACAAGGGTAACTTGGACAAAATCAGTTCATTTTCTTTTCTCTAGTTTCTCCAGCCCCCTGGCATTGGGACAATCATTGCCAGTCTCAACTATAGAAATCTCTACAGTCCAAAACCTCTGGTCCAGGGGTAGTTTTTTTTTTTTTTTTTTTTTTTTTGCGGTGCTGGGGATTGAACCCAGGGCCTTGTGCTTTCGAGGCAGGCACTCTACCAACCGAGCTATATCCCAGCCCAGGGGTAGTTTTATCAGAGCACAAAAACCTGCTGGAGTGAAGAGTTAGGAATATGGGGAAATAGGGGTGGACTGGTCATGGGCATTATTCCTCCTCTTTTACCTAAAAATCCCCTCTGCTGGTGGATGGCAATCCGGAGAGGGCTTCTCCCAATGGCCCTTGTCCCAGAGGTTTTGATAGTGAGGTTCAAACTCTGAATTGCTGCTTAGAGGAAGGGGAGGAGGCATGATTAATTAGTCTCATAGTACCTGGGGATATCCATCCTAGGGCTCCCTCCCTCCTCTCTCTTTAAACTCTTCCGAGTTGACAAAGACTTAAGTCTGGCTTTCCACCTTTTTCCAGTGGGCATTTCCAGAAAGAGTCGCCAACACACTCAAGGAAATATGCACTCACAGGTCAAAGAAAAGCAAGGAAAACTACTTCAAAAAGAAAAAAATAAAAAGGTATGGAAAGGACATATCTATCATCTGAAGGCAAAGAATTCAACAAATGATGAATAATTTGTGAATAAGTTGTTTGGTTTGGTTTTTGTTTTAAATTTGTGCATGTGTGTGTTAGATATGGACAATGACAAACCCCAAAATATTGTGGCCTGGGAAAAGGGAGTAAGGAAAAAGGCAACACATTGATGGCATTGATCCTTTCCCAATACATCCTTTCCCAGTGGCAGGACAATCCCTGGGAAGGAGAAATCCATCAAGCCTAAAATGGCAATCTCCGGGAGGAAGCCAAAGCATTGATCCTCCCCCAAATAAATCCTTTCCCAGTGACAGTACAATGGAACCCTGAAGGGAAAGAGATAAGCACTGGAGGCTGACCCCAGACCCTCCATTCTTCCCCAAGTAAAAATATTGCCCATTTGTTTGAAAAACAATTTCAAATTCTCACAACATGTTTCCTGAGTGCCCAAAATGACATGCTCTGTCAATAATTAAGTCATCTCTCAGTGTAGCATATATAAGCCCAGATTCCTCCTTTGGCCAGTGGCCCATTTTCCATTAGGAAAATGGGTCCATCAGATGCATGACTCCACCACTGAAGAAAGTCTTTGCCGATCTGTGAATTTTGCACTCAGTGCAGTCATTTTGTGCTCTGTGCGTGCGTGCGTGCGTGCGTGCGTGCGTGTGTGTTGCAGTGAACCCAGGGCTTCACATATGCTAAACCTGAGCTCTACCACTGAATAAATCCCCAACCTAAATAGTATCTAGATTTTTTTTCTTTTGCAATACTGGGGATTGAATCCAGGGACACTCTACCACTGAGCTACATCCCTAAGCCCTTTTAACTTTATATTTTGAGAACGGGTCTCACTAGGTTGCTGAGACTGGTCTCGAACTTTCAATCCTCAGAGTCACTGGGATTAACAGACATGTACCACTACACTCTGGCTTCAGCTAGTATGTATCTGTAAGGGTACTTATCTTTCCCCCTTTTCTCTATTCTTTTTAACTCCTTTAGCTTTGATGAACCCCAAAACAAACCTTGTCCCTAGGATGTGAGTGTAGGTAGATTATATGGAAAAGGATACCAGAAAGCATGGAGAAGCAAGAGAGTGACACATGGCAGGAAGAAAAGTCAACGAAGAATCTAGTAGAGGAGTAGTTCTGTTGTGAGCAACTGGGGTTCTGTTTTGCTGGGGTCCTGCTGAGAAACCATGTGAAATACCTCAGAATTCTTCCACTGATACCATTGAAACTGAGATGAGATTCCCCACTTCACCAATTTCCTCTGGGTTCTTGTCTCGCAAATTTTGAAGAATAAAATGCATGGACAATCATGAAAGGGAAGAGTAAATGGAGCAGGATTTTTTTAAGTGAAAAGAGATAGAACTCCCACCATGTGGGAGGGGGCCTGATAGCAGAAAAACCCATTTTGATGTGCCAGTTTAGGAGTTTGTATATGGTTCTGGTAGAGCATGGAACAAAACGTATGTTAAACAGGCATTGAAAAAGTATCAAGGCTATTGTTCCGATTACTTCCATCCGGGTTCCCCCACTTTCTTTTTTCCACCTCTGGGACAAAGGAGTTGACTAGAGGTGTTCCCACAGGAGAGCCTCAAGGTTTTTTACATTTGAAATAGGTTTCAATGGTGCTCATTAGTATGTCTACCGGTTACCCTCCAGGTGTGCGTTTGAATAAGACTGACCATTGATATTCTTATTCACCACCCCATATTAAGTCCTTCCATCTCCAACTTTCTGATTGTGTCCCTCAGCAATTCCATACATTCTTGGAGGTTTCTGAAAAAGGCCTCAGATAGAGAAGAACAGAAACACAGGCTGTTGAACGGGAATCTCTTAGGGTGCTGGGAGCTGTTGACAGCGGCAACAGAATTCATGTGGATTGAGGGGATTTGGAACAGGGTATCCATGGTCTACTTTCCTCTGTCTCTTTTAGTATCACTATGAAATCACTGGATAAAAAATTTTTTAAAAAAAGAATGCCATGGTATTAGTCAGGTTTTCTTTGCTGTGACCAAAATGCCTGACAAAAACAGCTTAGAGGAGGAAAGATTTATTTTGGCTTAGTGTTTCAATGCATTGTCAGCTGGCTCCATTGCGTTGAGCCTGAGGTAAGGCAGAACAGCTTAGCAGAAAGGCATGGTAGAAGAAAGCTGCTCAGCTCAAGGCAGTTGGGAAACAGACAGAGAGGGGAAGGGCCTCAGGGAAGATGAACCTTTCTAGCCCCCTACCCTGAGTGACCTTCTTGCTCCATCTGGGTCTCACATCTCAGTCATCCATTCATTTCTTATTGGATTAATCCATACAATGGAAATTAATCCACTAAGAAAGTCAGAACCTTCATGATCTAAAAGCTTCACTTCTGTAGACATGACATTTTGGAGGACATTCAGATCAAAACCATTACAGCCATAATAGTCAGTAACTTTTTTTTTTTTTTTTTTGGTACCGAGAATTGAACCCAGGGGTTCTTCATAACTGAGCTCTACATCCCCAGCCTTTTCATTTTTTAATTTTGAGGCAAGATCTTGCTAAATTGCCCAGGCTGGCCTTGAATTTGCCTCAGTCTCCCAAGTTGCCAGGATTACAAGTATGCTTCTCTATGCCTGGCTAGATTTTGAAGTTTTTTAGAATAAAATCAAAACAGCATGATTTGGGGGGTCATTCCTTTATTTGTTTTTGTTTGTTAGTTTTTCAGTACTGGGGTTTGAATCCAAGGCCTCATATATGCTAGGTAAGCACTCTAACACTGAGATAAATCCCTAGTTTTTTTCTTTTATTTTTGAGACAGGGTTTCCCCAATTTTCCCAGGCTGGCAGTGAAGTTGTAATCTTCCTGCCAAGGCCTCCCAAGTAGCTGGTATTACAAGTGTGTGTACCACCACATCTGGTTGATTTATTCTATGTTATTAAAGAGACCTGACTAAATACGAAAGAAAAAAAGAAGAAAACTGGGCTGGGAATAGAACATTGATTAGTGGTAGTGTGCATGTATAAGTCCCTGAGCTCAATTTTCAGCATAACATTGAAAAAAAAAAAAAAAGGCAAACACTAAACCTAATTTACCAAAGTCTCATACTTCTATAAGTCCTGAAATGAATTAAGTTTCTGCTAACTATTTCTTAAAAACATACTGACAGGCGGGGTGGCACATGCCTATAATCCCAATGGCTTGGAAGATCGTGAGTTCAAAGCCAGCCTCAACAAAAACGAGGCACTAGGCAACTCAGTGACACCCTGTCTCTAAATAAAATAAAAAATAGGGCTGGCCATGTGGCTCAGTGATTGAGTGCCCCTGAGTTCAATCCCCAGTACCCTGCACCCCCCCCCCCAAAAAGAAAGCACACATATATTTTGATTGTGTTTAAAAAAAAAATTGATTAAAACAGTTTGTGAGGAAAATAATCTAAATAAACCCTCTAGCTTTGCTTGTTCCTGACTCAAAAATCACTAATTTCAGAGCAACACAGCTGGGCGATACATTATTGTTTTTTTAAAGATGTTGATGGACCTTTATTTTATTCATTTATTTATATGTGGTGCTGAAAATTGAACCCAGCTCCTCACACAAGCTAGGCAAGTGCTCTACCACTGAGCCACAACCCCAGCTCCAGGCGATAGATTACTAATCTCTCACTAGATAGCATCTCTGATGTGTGAGTTATGATGATTATGATTGCCTAGTTTATGCTTTAGGGACCTGAAGGCCACTTTTGCTGAAAACACTGACTCTTCGCTTGGGCCTGCACCATCTCATGGGTGACTGGAATGGGTTGACAAGGCTTGGCGTCTCTGTCTTCTTACCGTGTCTGTCTTCTTTGTTGCCTGAACTTTTGCATCAGATTCTACTCAACTCTGCACATAGACCTGTTGAACATTTGAGACATGTTTTGTCCAAAACCAAACTAGAGGATTAATTTGACCTAGACCTGCCTAGGCTCTATCCCCCACCCCACTTTGAGGCTTAAGGCACCTACCAGCCACCATAATTGGAAACAAAGAAATAATGAAAAGATGAGGCATTCGAGATCTTCATCAACTCCCAGAAAAGACATGAGTATTCTTCCCCTTTATTAGCCTATCCCTCTTCCTCATTCCAGAAGTTGAGAAGCCGATTTGTGAGCAAAGCTTCTTGTTTGGCCAGTGAATAAAGCCTTTCTCAGGTCCTGACGCACATCTCTTGGACATTGGCTTTTCCAGGGATGAGCCTGCAAACCTGGGTTCTTTGATTTATTTATTGGTTTATTTATTTGGTACTGAAAATTGAACTAAGGGGGCACTTTGCCATTGAGCTTCATCCCCCGACCCCCTGCCCCTTTTTTAAAGATCTTTATGGGGCTGGGGTTTGTGGCTCAGTGTAGAACACTTGATTAGCACATGTGAGGCACTGAGTTCAATCCTCAGCACCACATAAAAATAAATAAAATAAAGGTGTGGTGTTCATCTACACTATAAATATATTTAAAAAATATCTTTATGTCACACATAGTAGTTGGGTTCATCCTGACAAACTCAGACATGCATGGAAATCAATTTCAGTTCATGATCACCCTCTCCCCATCCTCCTGCTCCTCCTCTTCCTCTTCCTCCTCCTCCCTCTACTACTTCCTACAACTTCCTTTAGCTTGTTTCTTATTTTTTATTTGATTGGATTGGTTCTTTATGTAATTTATCCTTCCCTCCCCCTTTCCTTTAGTGTACTTTAACTTCTGCATATGAGAGAAAACATTCAACTTTTGAGTTTTTGAGTTTGGCTAATTTCATTTAGCATGATATTCTCCATTTCCATCCTTTTTTTTTTTTTTTTTTGTATCAGGAGTTGAACCCAGGGGTGCTTAACTACCTAGTTACATCCCCAGCCCTTTAATATATTTTATTTAGAGACAGGGTCTCACTAAGTTGCTTAAGGCCTCACTAATTTACTGAGGCTAGCTTTGAACTAGCAATCCTCCTGCCTCGGCCTCCCAAGCTGCTGGGATTACATGTGTGCACCACTTTTCCATCCGTTTACCAGCAAATGCCATAATTTCATGCTTTTTAATGGCTGAGTGCACATTGTATGTGTGTGTGTGTGTGTGTATGTGTGTTTTACATATATATATAACACATATATATAGATATATATGTAACACAATTTCTTAATCCATTCATCTATTGATGGCTATTTTCCCAACTCTTTAATTCGAGACAGGTCTCGTCTAAGTTCCTACGGCTGGCCTCAAACTTTCAATCCTCCTGCCTTGGCCTCACGAGTCACTGAGATTACAAACCTGTGCCACCATGCTTGCCCTAAACCTGGGTTCTTTAACAAAACTACATTTAGTTTCAATTCGCTAGTAAATGTACATTCTTCCTTTGTTTTTTTCTTTTTGCTTCTTTTCTTTTTTGTGGTCCTGTGGTTCAGGGGGATTTGCCACTGAGCTACACTCTGGCATTCATTCATTCATTCATTCATTTCTTTGTTTATTTAAGGAAGTACCGGATATCGAACCAAGGGGTACTTTACCCCCTGAACTACATCCCTGGCCCTTTCTATTTTTTACATTGAGACGGAGTCTTGCTAAATTGTTGAGGCTGACCTCAAACTTGGAATCCTCCTACCTCAGCTTCCTGAATTGCTGCGATTATAGGCATGCACCACCATGCCCAGCCAGAAAACTTTCTTAAAAAAGAAAGCGGTATGGGGACCAGGCTGTCCCCTACTCTGAGCTATTCCATTTTATAAGCAGGACTTTGGCCTGAGCAACTCCATTTTGAGTGCAAGTGCTAAGGCAGAATGATTTAGTAACTTGTCTGGATAAATAGATAACCACCAGAGGTTGGATACACATACAGAATTTATGGAAAGGAACAGCCCCAGGTGCTCTGCACAACCATAAAGCACGAACTGATAATTTGTACTAAAAAAAAAATTACCAACTGTGAATGTATTGAATTAAATCAGAGGCACACGAATGCATGCCATGATATGGGTGTATCAGACCCTTGATATGAGCCTGGCAATGCGGTGCATGCCTGAAATCCCAGCAGCTCTGGAGGCTGAGACAGATCAAAGCTTCAAAGTCAGTCTCAGCAATTTAGCAAGGCCCTAAGCAACTTAGTGAGACCCTGTCTAAAAAAAAAAAGGGGCTGGGTATGTGGCTTAGTAGTTGAGTGACCCCGAGTTCCATCCCTGGTACCAAAAAAATAAAAATAAAGTCAATGACATTGATGTAACATATGAACTTATTGTTATTTAATAAATTCTGACACCGTGGAAAGATGCAATCACGTCTGGCCTATATTAATGGTATAGCTCACTCACAGCAATCAGTGTAGTTGGCAGGATTCCATTCCCTAAAGAACGAATCCAGTGAATAAACAGTGGCATATTCTCAAACAAATACAGGTAAAATAGCAATATAGATAAAATTTGGCACCCATACCAAGAACCCCTGAACAGAGACTTGAGCCAGTTCTGCCAACCTAAGGCAGCCCATTTGTGGCGAAAACCAACTAGGGCCCTGGAAGGAGAGTAGACCTCTGATCTGTGCAGATAAGTGCTTAAGGTTGGAGATCTGGGAAGGCACTCAATCCTACACCATAAAAGTTTTCAATTTATGAGAAGTGGTTTAAAAAAAGAAACATATAAAGCAGCAAAAATAAGGGAAGCAAACCTCAGTTCACACATCTACAATTATTCCTCTGTAAGGTGGACAATAGAGTTATACTAATCAATTATTTGAGTGGGCAAGAAAACTGGAGAACAAAAATGTATGCTCCGGGGGGCTGGGGATATAGCTCAGTTGGTAGAGTGCTTGCCTCGTAAGCACAAGGCCATGGGTTCAATCCCCAGCACCACAAAAAAAAAAAAAAAAAAATGTATGCTCCGGGAAGAAGATAAGGGACAGAATAAAAAGAAATGTCCTAAAATGGTGCTTGCCTCCAGGGAGCCATGGTACCCACAGAGTAGGAGGTTAGAAGAAAGATAACAATAATAGTCCCAGAGGATATAAAATCAGATTTAAAGGATCCTACTGATGTAAACCCTTTAAAACACATAGTTCCAAGAGAAGAGGTAACTGCAATATATTAAAAAGCCACACACTAGCCGGTGTGGTGGCGCAGGCCTGTAATCCCAGCACTTGAGAGGCTGAGGCAGGAGGATCCCGAGTTCAAAGCCAGCCTCAGCAACCTAGCAAGGCCCTAAGCAACTCAGTGAGACCCTGTCTCGAAATAAAATACAAAATAGGGCTGGGGATGTGGCTCAGTGATGGAGTGCCCCTGGGTTCAATCCCTTGTACCGCTCCCCACACACACACACAAAAAAAAAAGCCTGTCACAAGTTGGTCAGGACAGATTTAAGGTAAACTGCTACTCATAAAATGGAGAATGGAGTAGGGCAGGGCACAGCTTTTTCTCCACAAGAATTTTATTTGTAAGCTTCATTGGTAGGTAGACTAGGACTGGTAATAGGAGTTGAAAGAAAGGATCACAGAACAAGGCTTCAGGGCTAGGGTTCTATACCACATAAAAATAAATAAATAAAATAAAGGTATTGTGTCCATCCACAACCAAAAAAAATTTTTTTAAAAAAGAACCAGGCTTCAGCTGGGCATGGTGGCTCTGTTGTACCTGATGAAAATAAGATCATCTAAGTGGGTCACGTAAAGCCAAAAGAAGCACTTGTTTTTTACGCCTAAAAGTCGGGTGCTGGGGTATCACCCATTAGTTCTTTGTTGACAGCATTTATAGGGAGGGGAAGGGATTAGTGTAGGTCTATAAGGAGGGAAGGGATTCTACAGGAAGGGAAAGGAATTTGGGTGGGTCTATAGGGAAGGAAGGGATTAGGGTGGGACTGACTCTCCCAATGGCCCTGGAGCATCCCCCTGGGGAGCACAACATTTTAATCTGTTTTCTGTTGCTAAAACATTCCCCACTGGTCTTATCCACATTAACAAATCCTTGTTTAGGAAACTAGTTGTTTTTCAGTCTCCAATTTCCCAGACTCTGATGGCTTCCATTCCTCAATTTGACCAGATTTCCTATTCTACACTAACTGCCTGTCCTTAATTAGGAACTCTTTACTGCTGTAAGGAGGGGGTGCCAACTGCTCTTGCTGCTTCGAGCTGGAAGGGGGCGGAGTCTGGGGAAGCAGTTTGAAGTTCCTTTTAGAAATCTGGTCAGTGAGGGGCAGAAGTCTGTTTGGGAAGAGCAGGTTGTAAAGTCATCTGGGGTGCGTGCTTCTATGAGAGAGAAACAAAATGACATAAGTACCAAAATGAGATTAAGTCAATCTCTCACCAGGTGGAAGAACTGAGAGGTTGTTCCCATAACAAAGCTTATCAAAGGCTGGAGAGGTTGAGGCCTTTATTTGGGAACTTATCAGGTATATTTGCCTGAGAATCTCTGTTGTAGCCTCCAGTCCTATTCTAGGGGCTAACACAAGTACATCTTAAGTTACATTAAACTATTGCTTCTTTTAAATGCCCAAGATGTCTATGGTTTGGTTTGGTTTTAACTGTATTGCTAGGTGTTTAAAATCAAGCAGGTCAAATTGACCTGTTCCTGTCTCTTAAGAGTCAGCCGAGTTCTCACAGGGGTCACTCATGGGGAATTTGAGAGTCCCTTGCTTGGGTGGTGGCAGCTCCTTCATTCCAGCAGCCTCTGCATTCTGGGGTGGGCAGCAGCACTCCTCCTGGATTCCAGCAGCTCCAAGGCAGTGGCTTCTGCCTTGTGGACAGCTGACATCTCTTTGCTTCCATTCATGGCAAAGTGAGGCTGGTCCTTGTTCATTCCCATCAGCCCCAGGAGGGCAGGAGCTAAGCCTGTCTGACCCACTGTTGTACCTCCTTGTTCTCAGCAATCTCTGCTGTGTCTCCAACTCTGGGGGACAAGCCTGGAATGCATGGGTTATCACGTGGTGAGAGCAGCAAGGACTGTATTCCTCCTGCCCACTTACCCATGGGGACCACAGCCAAGCCTTGAGAAGTGCCCACTCAGATTGGGTTCTGTCCTGGATGGCTCCAAGCTCTGGTGGCGGTGGCATCTCGACCCCAGTGGCTCTTGTGCTCTGGCTGTGGTGGTGACAGTGGCAGTTCCCGCAACCTGGAGGCTGACGGCAGCTCGTGTTTCCTGGGCTCTGGACACAGCAATGCCTTCTGTGCGACATAGAAACCAGGCGGTGTCTTTTGCCCACTGTCTGCATGGACAAAACCTCTGAGTTCTGGCAGCAGCGAAGGCAGCAGTGCTGACCCAGAGTTGCAAAGCTCCTTAGAGAAGCTCTCTCATTCCCTGGATGCAGGCTGACTCTGAGGGCAAGAGCCAAAGCTGGTTTTCTTGGCCCCCTTTTTTAATCTCAATCTTTAAGTTTGATCTTAAACATCCAGCAAGCCAGTTCCACCAGTTATAAAGTAAGAGTACCTGGCTTTAATTTCATTGTCTGTAACACAAGGAAAATACAAAATAGAATTAACAACAGTAAAAAACATATCTAGTTTGTGTAATAGACATCCTAAATCCTGCCTGAGTTATATATGATTTTTCCTAATTGATATCACAGCAATTCTACAACAAAAAACAACCTTTTGAATATAACTCTAAATGAGCTGAAAGCTGACTTATTTTGGAAACATTCTGACTTGTAGCAGGGTGGGAGGCAGGCCCTTATTTCAGGTAAGGCAGGGCCTTTTACAATCTTAGGCAGAGTATTCCAGGTTTGAAGTTATTTTTGCCTCCTCTTAGGACATCATTTTACACAGTTTACATGTATTGTTTCCTGAATCTATGTGAATAGTCATTAACACAATATATTGCATTTAAAACAAATCAAGGAAAGGCTGAGAGCTTTTAACTTTCATTTTGTGTGGCAGTCACCAAGTATTTTTTATGCTTCATGATATTAACCTTTAAGCAAATCAGACTCTCACTAACTTTAAATACATTTGCATTTAAATTTTGATCTCAGTGTAAAAAGTAACAAATTTACATATACCCTATTGATAGCAGGTTCTGTTACAGAACATTAAGTGATAAAAATATGTCCCCAGTAAAATTTGCCATTCCTATAAGTTTGAAATTACCAACACAGATAAGTTTAATTTGGAGAACAGCAGCTTGACAAATTTTCTGCTCTAATGACTTGTGTACCTGGACACATTGATATATAAAGAAGAGCAACAGCACAATTATCTTTTTTTTTTTGGTACTGGGGATTGAACCCAGGGGCACTCCACCACTGAGCCACATCCCCAGACCTATTTTGTATTTTATTTCGAGACAGGGTCTCACTGAGTTGCTTAGGGCCTTGCTAAGTTGCTGAGGCTGGCTTTGAACTCGCGATCCTCCTGACTCAGCCTCCCAAATGCTGGAATTACAGGCGTGCACCACTGAGCCTGGCCACAATTATCTTGATGTTAACCAAATTCAAATTTTTAAGAAAAAATTTAGACTCTGTAACATAATACAATAATTTAACAGTTATTTAACCACAATTGTATAAACCCCATTTTTTAAGACTAATTTCTCTAAAGAATAAAACCCCCAGACACGATATTAAGAGTAAATTAGTGTTTTAAAGAAATCCTTGTCATTTTAAAAACTATAAACAGTTTCTAATTGATGGTCTCACATACATATAACCACTTAGTTACATAAAAATTTGTTGGAAATTGCCCTTTACTTGCACACAAACTTTCTTACCCAGAAACATTTTCTTTTTCCTTTTACTGAATATATTTTCATACCTAGAACCTTCCACTTTCCCTTTCCAATCTGTTGACTCCTTCTTTGTTCATATTCTAAAACAACTCCTATGAAATTTCTGAATTTAGATAAATTATTAGGATTTCACTCTTTGTAACCTTGCTCTCAGGGATGATACAAAGCAATTCCAAATCCCTTTATTTACCAATCCATGAAAACACCAATAATGCTAAAGCATGTTACTCCATGGAATTTAAGGCGCAATATATTAAATCTAATTTACTTCTTTTACTCTAATAACCAAGATCAGACAAGTATTTTGAATAGTATTTGCCATTTCTTTCCTATGGAAAAGTCCTAAAAAAACAATTGATATTACACATTTTATAGACATCAACATTTTATTAATTGACCACCTAGAGACTTGTGAGGTTAGATATATTTTACCTTCATTTATTTACCAAATTTAAGTTGAACATTTTTAATCACATGAATCAAATATACCTGGATCTATTTTTTATTTGAGCACTCTCTATGTCAATCTAATATTATGTACATGAATTTTGGACACAATATACACTTGAGCAAAGGCTTTGTAGGTTTTTGTCTCCATCGCGATGTAACAAGAGTTTCAAAAATCTAAGTTGAATAAAAAATAGGACTGACCAAAAGCTGTGAACTCAACAAGTACTCAGCCATACTTGGCAGGCCATTAGTTTTTCTCAAGTAAAACACTTTTGTTTTTATCCTTGGGTTGGAAATTGGTCTCGTACTGGGCTTTTTGCTTCCTCTATTATCATTTCAATGTTAAGTTCTACTTGAGATTTGGTTCTAGCAGAAACCTGATACCTATGGCATTTTTAACCATTTTTATCAGGACAGGGTTTGAATGCTTAAGGGCTCTGTAATGGGCTTTTGCTATTCCTCCTGAGTGGAGGCACATGTCATTTACATATTGTAAAACAATTCACTGTGTGGGTGCTGTAACACTGGGGGGGTTGGACCTGGTTCCTTCTCCCCCTTGCCCCATGGGAGGGCAAGAGGGCGGTCACCAGCCATCGTCCCCCTCCCTTGGCCCATGTGTTTGGAAATGGTTTTTGGCAGAGTTACCTGAGTCTTGCGGGATTGGTAGCAGCACGAGCTGCAGTTAAGTCTGGTCTGGCCTTTGTCATCAAACTGGTGCAGACTCTCCTAGTTCCCAAACTAGAGGACACGGAATCTGAAAGGCATTGCTCAAGCCATAATCCAAATTTGAATGTAAGGCACCTGGTCAGGATGATTTGGCCCCTCAAAGCCCTGAGGGTGCCAATCAACCTCAAAAGTGGGCCATTCTGATTTACAAAACTTTTTTAAGTTACATCCATTAACAGAAGCTCCATAGTCAGTGGCACATTCTTGGAGGTCCTGAAAATTATCTAAAAAAACAAGTTAGAACAGTGGGGCACATGGTTGATTGACTCTGTCCCATCAAAAACACAGAAAACACAAACGGCCCTGACACGGGGTGGGGGGGGGGGGGGGGGGGGGCCATGGAGGCGACTCTGGATGCGAGTTGGGCCCTTCCTGTGGATCGCCTCAGCCGCGGAGGGCATTGCCGTGCCCTGCCACACGTGGGCGCTGTGTCGTGTGGCGGGCAGGTGGCGGCCAGGGCAGCGGAGGTGACATAACCCCCAACTCCCAGCAGGCGCTCAACAGCGGGCAACATCCTGGCGTTCTGTGGCTTGGCCGCCTGGGCACGTGTCCCCGGGGTGCGGCCAACTCATGTGCTTTCCCACGGCGCGAGCCCCACCCTGGCTAGGTGGGCGCAGGCGACGACAGCCATCCTGAGCTGGCAAGCTGCGGGTGGGTGGCAACATGATCCCAGGCCGAGCCTGGTGCGAGGCAGCCCATCGGAGGGCAGTGGGCCCTCCTCTCTTCGCCAGGTGCACACGACTGACTGTGCGACAACCTCATGGCAGCGCTCTCGACCCCCTCTCCTCCCTGGCCTCCATTTGCAGGTGGTGGGGGGGTAGTTCTCGGGGGCACCAGCCAGCGGTTTGCCTGCCTTCAGCCCCGGCGTGCACGTGGTCCCTCCCTGCTCTCCCCCGCTGGTCTGCCCAGACCAGACTAACAAGACAAATACAGACAGACATCGACTGAACAGATTAGATTCCACGTGGCCTACCAGACTGGGCCCACAAGGGGCCCACCAGACAGACTAGGCCTCACGAGGAAGCCTACCAGTGGACAGGAGCGACGTCTCACCCTGGCCTGGGACTGGTGAAAGCGGCTGCATCCAGTCTGACCACGTCCCCCAGATACAGATAGCCAACTCACCGAAACAGACAGGATACCAGGTGGCTTCATCCAGAACAGTATCCTGAAGACGGGCTGGAGTCCCCCCAAGAGTGAGGCTGAGGCACGTCTCTCAGGAGCTCCCCTCTACTCAGGGTAGGGCTCCCAGGCAACCGTCACAGGAAGCCAATTTAGGCGTGAGGACTTGGAGAAATCAAATCTTGGTGGGACCTCCAAATGTTGTTCCCAACGAAAATAAGATCATCCAAGCCAGTCACGTAAAGCCAAAAGAAGCCTTTGTTTTTTAGCTGGCAAGCGATGATCGCCCTTACACCTAAAAGCAGGGTGCCAGGGGATCGAGCATTACTTCTTTGTGGCCAGCATTTATGGGGAGGGGAAGGGTTTAGAGTGGGTCTATAGGGAGGGAAGGGATCCTATAGGAATGGAAAGAAATTTGGGTGGGCTACAGGTAGGGAAAGGACTTTGGGTGGGTCTATAGGGAGGGAAGGAATTGGGGTGGGGCTGACTCTCCAGATGGCGCTGGAGGATCCCCCTGGGGAGCACAACATTTTAATCTGTTTTCTGTTGCTATGACAGCTCATGCATATAATCCCAGGGATGTGGGAGGCTAAAGGTAGGAGGGTCAAAAATTTGAGGCTAGTCTCAGAAACTTATTGAGAACTTACCTCGAAATTTAAAAAAGTAAAAAGTTCTGGGAATGTAGCTCAGAGATGAAGCATGCCCTGGGCTCAATCCCCAGTACACACACACACACACACACAAAAGAAGCAGGCTTCAGTTGGGTATCATTATTCCTCAACTCTGGAGGCTGAGGTTGGAGGATTAAAAGTTAGAGGTCAGCCTGGGAAACTTTTTGAGACCCTGTCTCAAAATAAAAATAGAAAGGGCTGAGAATATGGCTTAGTGGTAGAGTGCCTCTCTACCCTGCCCCCAAAGAAAAACCAGGCTTCTTCCATCTTCCTGCTGTTTTCTTGCTACCTGGTGGAATATTATACATTGCACACAAGAAGAAAAAGGAAGAGGCAAGAGCAGATGACTTCCACTTAAGCCTCATTAGCCAGAATTGAGTCACATGGTCATGCTTTGCTACAAGAGGGTCTAGAACACACTTCTCTGTGCTTGAGTAAGGCAGGAAAAAAAAATTGTTTGGAAGGAAGGTCGAGTGAGCCAATGTACTGTATTACTTAGATTGCAACACAAATAAATGGACAAGAATCTAAAGAGTTAGCAAAGGCATTTTTCTTCTTTCTCCCCCCACACCCCTGCATACTAGAGATTGAACCCAAAGGATACTTTGCCACTAAGTTACATCCACAGCCCATTTTTTAAAAAAATTTTTTTATTTTTTTGTACTGGGGATTGGACCCAGGGGTACTTAACCACTGAGTCACGTCCCTGGCCTACTCTTTTTTAAAAAATAGTTTTTCTAGAGACAAGTTCTAGCTAAGTTGCTTAGAGCCTAAGTTCCTGAGGGTGGCTTTGAACTTTCCATCCTCCTGCCTTAGCTTCCCAAGCCTCTGGGATTACAGGTGTGTGCCACACCTGACAGGATCTCACTCCTGACAGGAGTTCCCAGACTCCCTTGAATTAGCAATCATCCAGCCTCTCGAGTTGCTGGGGCCTGTGCTTGGCTAGCAATGGAATTTTTCAAAGTTGTCCAAGTAGTTGTGTAAAATGGGACTATTAGTGAAGCAAAAATCAGATGAAAAGAAAAATTTGTATACTGTATTATTAAACGGATACCTATTAAAATTGTTGTGTCATGTCTCTTTGCGCTTTTTTTGTATTGAGAATTTAACAGGAGTGTTTTAACATTGAGCTACATCTCCAGTCCTTTTTATTTTTTAAATTTTGAAACAGTCTTGCTAAGTTGCTGAGACTGATCTCGAACTTGTGATCCTCCTACTTCAGCCTCCAGAGTTGCTGGGATTAGAGGCATGTACTCTTATACCCAACTATCTCTTAATTTTTTTTTTTTTTTTTTTTTTTTTTTTTTTTTACTGGTGGTTTTTTCCCCGGGGTTTTTGTGCTTGGGAGGGAAGCACTCTACCAACTGAGTTATATCCCCAGCCCTATCTCTTAATCTTGTAAAAATTAATCACTATCTCTATAGCTATGTAGCTTTCTATTTGATTCATGCTTTAATTTATAGCAACAAATACCTGAAGTCAATTAGATCTGTTCCCTGTCCTCTCAAGCATGGCTAAATTGTGTGGTATAAATAGGATGATGATATGCACTGGTTTTCCTAGGACAATTTTAGAGTAATTATTAAAAGCATCCCCTTCAATTCTTGAATATTGTGGCTTAAATGATAAATTATATGGTTCCTCCCATATAAAGAATAGGATTATGTGAAATTTTTATAATAGAAATCTACTAATGCCAGGTACAGGGGTACATATTTATAATTCCAACAACTTGGGAGACTGAGGCAGGAGGACTCAAATTTGAGACTTGACAATTTAATAAGACCCTACAACTTAGTGAGATCCTGTCTCAAAATAAAAACAAAAAGGAATGGGAATGTATCTCAGAGGTAAAATAACTAACATGTAAAAGTCTCTGGGTTAGATCCCCAACAAGGAAGAGAAAATGGAATTCCTTTTTTTTTTCTAATAATATTATTTAACTGGGTTTCAATGTTAGTATTTCCTGTCATCAAATGGTATATGTTCATCCATTAAAATCATTCTTGCTGGGTGTGGTGGTACACTCCTGTAATCTCAGCTACTCCAGGAGGCTGAGGTTGGGGGACCTCAAGTTCAAGTACAGCAATCTAGTACAGCAATCTAGTAAAACTCTGTCTCAAAATAAAGTCAAAAAGGGTTGGGGTATAGTTCAGGGATAGAGTGCTTACCTACTGTGCACAAGACCCAGTTCAATCCCCAGTACCATGTAACACACACACACACACACACACACACACACACACACACACAAAAGAAAGAAAGAAAAGAAATTCTTCCCACCTGGGCACTCAGGGACATACAAAAGCATGAAGGAGCCTGAATTTCGCCTTTGGGCTGCTGTACCTTGTTAGGTTGTAGCTCCTAACCTTTGGCATCTTCCCTCCACCCTTAAATGGTGAAGAACTGCCCAGTACTATACCTGCTACCTACCCCTCTACACTAGTCAGGATTTCAATTCTTTCCTGCTTTTCAGGGACCTTAGCCATAAACTTGCTCAGCAATTCTATTCCAATTCCAAACCAGCATCCTGGATCATTCCTTCCAGGGACTAATTTGTATACTTATACAATAAAAAAACAGCAGTTATAACATCAAATAAAATATAAAAGTAATTAAAAATGGGCAGACAACAATTCCTATTTGACCATGGTATGGTATATTTACAACTAACGGAAGTAATAAAATACCTCCTGTAGTAAATCCATACATCTCTGTGACAAATACAACAATACCAATGAAATTTGAAAAATCACTTATAGCTTCAATGCAATGTTTTTTTGTCCACCAGACTTGTTTTCTTTTTTCCATTCTTTTTTATCTTATTATTAATTTATATCTATCCTGGCTAAGAATACTTTGGAGAATGGTGACTCATTATATAATAAAGTGCTAGACAGTGAGAAAAGACAACCTTTAGCAAATAAACCCCCATATATCCAAAATGCATATGATAATGAAATGCTATTATATTAACAAGGTATTAACTGTATGGGAAAGTGTTCTAGGTTGTAATCCAGAATATCTGTGCTCTGATTCTGATGCTTAAACTAACCCAAGATTCTTTTTTTTCAACTATTTTAACAAAGTGATAATTCCCATTTTTCGTTTCAAAATTTGTTTGCAAACGATTTCAATTCTATTAAAGAGTTACAAGTGCATCACAAAAACTTTTTTCCTGGACCATTGAGGAGCAAACTGCACTCATGATGCCCCATCACTTTTGAAATTTTTTGATGTATTTTGTAGAAAAAAGGATATTTTCCTCTTTAGCCAAAGTACAACCATCAAAATCAGTAGATTAACACCAATACATTACTACCACCTACTCCCTAGACCCTGTTCAAATTTTACCAACTGTTTCAATACTGTCCCTGGTACCAATATAAATGTACCATTGTAACCACTTTGTGGTACTGGGGACCAAACCTAAGATCTCACACATGCTAGGCAAGTGCTCTATCACTGAATTACATCCTCAGCCCTAATCATTTTGAAGTTCAGTGGCATTAAGTACATTCACATCATTGAACCTGTTGGAGGGGCTGTAAGAAGCTAAATAGTCAGCTGGGGTAGGGTTCAAATTTTGATTACATCCAAGCACTGCTGAAGCAGGAAAACTGCGGTTATTAGTGGAAATTTTTTGGCATATCATTGCATATTTAGTAACCACCTGTCTGCTAGTCACTGTGAATAAAATGGTAAGCAAAATCAGGTATCATCTCTTTCATGGAGTTTAATGAGACAAATATCAATCAGATAATAACATCAGTGAAGGCATTAATACAAATAGAGACACTATCATAAAAGTATTATGTGCTTCCATGTGTTAGGCCTTAATCTAGATACTCTCCATGCATTAATTTAGCCATCAAATAATTTTTTTTTATTTTGGTACTGGGGATCGAACCCAGGGGCACTGGACCACTGAGCCACATCCCAAGCCCTATTTTGTATTTTATTTAGAGACAGGGTCTCACTGAGTTGCTTAGGGCCTCGCTAAGTTGCTGAGGCTGGCTTTGAACTCGTGATCCTCCTGCCTCAGCCTCCCAAGTGCTGGGATTACAGGCGGGCGCCATTGCACTCTGCTCAAATAATTTATTATATGCACTATAGTAAAAATACAGATAACTATTATACTTGCATATATAGCTATATGTGATGAAACAGGCAGAGAAAAATTAAGTAAGTCACCCAACATCACAGTCAGTAGGTGACAGCTGGAATTCAAATCCAGTCAGGCCTATGTTCTTAACTCTTCTTCTGTACTGCTTCTTACAGAAAAAGGAAAGAAACAGATATATAAGAACATCTAACAAAAACTGTTTTGATATAGACAGAGACTTCTCTAAGGAAGTCTAAGTATGTATTAATTCTGTAAAGTGGGTAGGGATGGTGGTGCAGAAAGACCATTCCAGCTAGAGAACAGCATGTGCAAAAAACCCTGAGGCAACAGGGAGCACAGCACAGTGAAGAAACTGAAGCCAGAGGAATCTAGGGCGTGCTGTGTCTGGTGAGGCAGTCCTGGTCAAATGATATAGGCTTATGAGCTCTTAAGAATTTTGTTCTTCATTCTAAGATCAATAGGAAGACAGGAATGTTGCTTGGAGGAGCACGGATCAGTGCCCTTTTGAAAAGAATACATTTTTTTGCAATTTAGACAAAGGATTGCAGGGGAGTCAGAGCACATAGAGGTGAGAATGGTGGTGTCTTGGGAAGTTAATTTACAATAGTGGAAATGGAGACAATTAGAAGGATTTGGGCCAATATTGAGATAGCCAAATCAACAAGACTGGGTAATATATTGGATATGAAGAGTTAGAAACTGCAGGTTTTAACCGGGCGTGGTGGTGCACGCCTGTATCCCAGCACCTGGGAGGCTGAGGCAGGAGGATCGCGAGTTCAAAGCCAGCCTCATCAACTTAGCAAGGCCCTAAGCAACTCAATGAGACCCTGTCTCTAAATAAAATACAAAATAGGGCTGGGGATGTGGCTTCAGTGGTCCAGTGCCCCTGGGTTCAATCCCCAGTACCAAAAAAAAAAAAAAAAAGAAAAGAAAAAAAAGGAAACTGCAGGTTTTGAAAATGACCCATTTTTTTTTGTCTTTTTTTTTTAATTAAATTTTTTTTTCATACATGTATATAGGGTAACAATGTCTGTCTCATTCTATCGTCCTTCCCATCCCCATCACTCAACCCCTTCTCTCACTCCCCTCTGCATAATCCAAAGTTCCTTCTTCTTCCCTACCCACCTCTCACTATGAATCAGCAACCACTCATCAGAGAATACATTTGGCTTTTGGTTTTTTGGGATTAGATTATTTCACTTAGCATGATGTTCTCTAGTTCTATCCATTTATCTGCAAATGCCATAATTTCATTTTTCTTTAAGGCTGAGTAATATTCCATCATGTGTATGCACCACATATTCTTTACCATTCATCTGTTGAAGGGCATCTAGGTTGGTTCCATAGTTTAACTATTGTGAACTGAGCTGTTATAAACATTGATGTGGCTGTGTCACTATAGTATGCAGATTTTAAGTCCTTTGGGTAAAAACTGAGGAGTGGGCTAGCTGGGTCAAATGGTGGTTTCATTTCAAGTTTTCTAAGTAATCTCCATACTGCTTTCCAAAGTGGTTGTACCAATCTGCAGTCCCACCAGCAAGGTATGAGTGTGCCTTTTCCCCACATCCTCACCAACACTTATTGCTTGTATTCTTTTTTTTTTTTTTTTTGAACCAGGGATTGAACTCAGGGACACTCAGCCTCTGAGTCACATCCCCAGTCCTATTTTGTATTTTATTTAGAGACAGGGTCTCACTGAGTTGCTTAGGGCCTCGCTAAGTTGCTGAGGCTGGCTTTGAACTCGCGATCCTCCTGACTCAGCCTCCCAAATCGCTTGGATTACAGGCGTGCACCACCACGCCCAGCGCTTGTATTCTTAATAATTGCCATTCTGACTAAAGTGAGATGAAATCTTAGTTTTGATTTGCATTTCCCAAATTGCAAAAGATGATGAACATTTTTTCATGTTTGTTGATTGACTGTATTTCTTCTTCTGTGAAGTGTCTGTTCAGTTCCTTAGCCCATTTATTGATTGGGTTATTTGTGTTTTTTGGGGTTTTTTTTGAGTTCTTTATATATCCTGAAGATTAGTGCTCTGAGGTGTGTGTGGTAAAGATTTTTTTCTGATTCTGTGGGCTCTTTCTTCAAATTGTTGTTTCCTTTGCTGAGAAGAAGCTTTTGAGTTTGAATCCATCTTAATTTTACTTCTTGCACTTTAGGAGTCTTGTTAAGGAAGTCATGTCCTAAACCCACATGATGAAGATCTGGGCAAACTTTTTCTTCTGTTAGGTGCAGGGTCTCTGTTCTAGTGCCAAAGTCCTTGATCCACTTTGAGTTTTGTGCAGAGAAAGAGAGGTTTAATTTCATTTTGTTACATATGGATTTCCAGTTTTCTGAGCACCAGAAAATGACCCATTCTGTATCCAATCTATCATTATCATTTTCTAACTCTCTTTTTACTGTAGCTCAGTGAATGATAATATTGAGATGGGGAACATGGAAGATGTCAAGATTTGGGGGGAAGATTCTTGAGTCTTTTTTTTTTTTTTTTGGTACTAGGAATTGAATCCAGGAGTGCTTAACTACTGAGCCACATCCCCAGCCCTTCTTACTTTTTATTTTGTTTTGAGACAGGATCTCACCAAGTTGCTGAGGCTGGCTTTGAACTTGTGATCCTCTTGCCTCAGGCTCTTGAACCAATGGGATTACAGGTGTGCACCACTGTGCCTGGCAGATTGAGTCCTGAATATGTTGAATTGGAGGTGCCTTTGAGACATTTATGTGGAAACATTAAATAGGATGTTGTCAAGAAAGGCCTGGACCTCAAAGGATATACCTGAACTGAAGATACAAACTTGGGAGTCATGTTTTTAGAGCACAATTCACAATATCCAAACTATGGAACCAGCCTATGTGTCCATCAATGGATGAATGAATTAAGAAACTGACGTATACATGTACAACAGAGTTTTATTCAGACATTAAGAACTATGAAATTATATAATTTGCAAGAAAATAGATGGAATTTGAGAACATTAAGTTAAATAAGCTAAACTCAGATGGGGGGGTCACATGCTTTCTCTCTTATGTGGAAGCTAGAGATGAAAAAGGAAAAGAAAGTGTGGGGGTGGATCTCATGAAAATGAAAGGGAGATCAGCAGAGGAAAGGGACCAGAAGAGGGAAAAGTAAAGAGGAAATACTGGGATATGATATTGGCCAAATTATATTGGTATATTGTGTGTAGATACAAATATGTAACAATGAATCCCACTATTATGTATGACTACAATGCACCCCCAAAAATAATATTAATAAAAAGGAAAAAAATAAAGCCACTTGCAAGTTAAAAAAAAAAAACACAACTTGGGAGATATCATTGTGTAGATGGTGGCATGAGTGAATACCTAAGGGAAAATTATTGAGAAGAGAAGGGAATCTAGTCAGGATTTGAGAAAACCCAGCATTTAATAAGTCTGTGCAGGAAAGGGTTAACTTATTAGGCCTGATTACTCAAACTAGGCACATTCCAAAGAAAAGCTTATTTTAAGGCCTCCAGGGAAGTAACCTCTGTGTACTTAGAATATCCCAATAAGAATATTTTTTGTATGCCTGAGGCTTCTGAACATGAAGTCTGAGTAGTTGCCAGTCATTTCATGCCTCTGTGACTGATCCCCTGTAAAAACTCTGACATGAGGGCTTGGGTGAGCTTCCCTGCTTGGCAACACTACACGTGCTGTCACACATCATTGCGAGGGTAATTAATGCTCATGCAACTCCAACAGGAGGGGACACCTGGAAATTTGAACCTGTTTTCTTCTGATCTCTGCTCCTCATCGCCTTTTCCCTTTGTTGATTTAAACCTGTTAACTTCAATAAACCATAACAGCTTTTCAAACTTCTGTAAATTCCTTTAGCAAATCATTGAGCCTAAAGGTGGTCCTAGGGACCTCTGACACAGTCTGTAAAATAGAAATAGCAGTCCAAGGGGTAGGAGGAGAACCAGGAGAGAGTGGTGTCATGAAAGCTAAGGAAATAAATGATTCCAGAAAGGAGGCTGGTCAACAGTGTTAAATCCCCTGGAGAAGACAAGTAAAATTAGGGGTAAAATATGTCTACTGCATATCAAAATATAGTATTCCACGACTTTGGTGAGAGCAGTTTCGATAAGAGTGATGGAAGTGGAAACTTAGCCAGAGTGGAATGTGAGGAAACAGAGATGTTTAAAGAAAAAGATAAAAAAAAAATACATCAAAATAATTTATCTAATAATCCAATAAGGACTTCTTTGAATTTATACTGTACATTAAACACCTTTACAATGGGCATACTTTCTGAATCAGCAATTCCATTTTAAGGACTATTCAGAAGAAATATAGATATGCAAAGAATTATTCATCAAAATTCTCATCACAATATTGTTTTTAATAACAAAAATTTGAAACCACCTTATTATCTAACAATATATGGCTGATACACTACAGTATCTCCAAATAATGAAGTCTATATCTAATTGGAATGTATCTTACCAATTTTAAGAACTAGATATAATGTGTCTGAAAACACTTTGTAAATTGTAAAGTACTATTAAAATGTGTTATTACTGGTATTCCCAATGTGTCCCTGAAAGTCCTTTGAAAAACAGAAAAATCAATCGGTAGTAACTCAATGCAGAACTTTGCCATCTGTCCTGCTTTTCTTGGCTTTCATGGTTCTCAAACTTACTCAGATGATAGAGCACCTGGAAGCTAAATGCACACCATGAAATGCTGAGAAGTGAAGTTTAAATGATAAAATGTCATCTTTTTATGCCTTGACCTTATCCACTGGTGAGTGCAGAAATGTCCCAAATCTCAACTGCAGCTCAGCATTCCTCTGCTGATCCTCATGCTCTGTTCTGTTCAAGAGATACCAGCAGCCCTCTGGTTGTCCTCATGCACTGTTCTTCTGCTGTTGACCGCAGTTGCTTTGTTCATGAGGTATAGACCAAGTCAGGTGTGATAGGTGATGGTGCATGCTGTAATCCCACCACCCTGGGAGGCTGAGGCAGGAGGATCAATCAGAGGTTCCAGGTTAGCCTCAGAAGCTTAACAAGACCCTTTTTTGGTACACACCTGTAATCCTAACAACTCAGGAGGGTGAGGCAGAAGGATTGAAAATCTGAGGCCATTCTGGGCATCTTAGACCCTGTATCAAATTAAAATAAAATTAAAAAGGGCTGGAGATGTAGCTCAGTTGTAGAGTGCTTGACTAGCACATGAGAGACCCTGGGTTCAACACGCAGTAATGAAAAAAACAACAACAAATAAAAAAATAAAAAGGATGAGGGTATTAAACTCATTTACTGCCTACTTTTCCATTAGATTTAATTTAAAATGTCAGTATTGCAAAATTTCAGAATTACACTGCAACTAATGTAGACTTATGTAAAACTGTAGAGTCAACTGACCATGTCTGAGGAAAGAAATAATTTCCCAAAAGTTCTTTAATGGGCATAAAAGTTTACAAAAATTAAAGACCATTTCTGTACATGGCCTGTTCTCCTTCATAATTCTCTTATCTTACCTCTTTCTACCTTCAACTTTGCTCAAGGCACTCTAGCCACAAAGACTCCTTGCTGTTCCTCTAACGAGCTAAGAATCAGTTTGCCTCAGGGTTTTTGCACTTGCTACCTATTCCCCTATTTGGAGCATTCTTTCTGCAAGACAGTGTCCTTCACATAATCAACAGAGGCATTCCTCAATCATCTACCCCTTTCACTCTTTTTTCCTTCATAGTATTTACTACTCCCTCATATATTTATTGTCCACCTTTCTCCATTTAACTGGAAACTCCTTTTAAGTCAGGGAGCGCCTTTGTTTCGTTCTTGTAATCTCAGCTAACAATGACACATAAGGAGGTTAACAAAATGTTTCTGAATAAGTGAAAAATGTTTTTTACCTTTCTTTTTTCTCTTTTTATAGAGAGGGTTGCTAAGTTGCCACAGGCTGGCCTTTAACTTACCCTTCTACCTCTACCTCCTAAGTAGCTGGGATTACAGACCTGTGCCACTATGGCCCCTTTCACATGGTTTATTTATTTTTTGGTACTCCAGGGTCTTTTAACCACTGAGCCCCACCCTCAGTCCTTTCTATTTTTTTGACAGGTCTTGTTAGGTTGCTTAGGGCCTCCCTAAATTGCTCAGTCTGGTCTCCCAACTCTCAATCTTCCTTCCTAAGAATCACAGACTCAGGATTACCGGCCTGCGCCACCATTTACGTGGTTTATTTTAAAGACTTACACCAACATACAGGTAAGTTTCTTGGGAATATTGTCAAAGAACAAAGAATTTATTAGCCTAACACTAAAACAGCCGTTATAATACATAAGCCCCCTCCCAATACTTTAAAATTGTTTTTAGTTTTTAGCTGGACACAATGCCTTTATTTTCACGTGGTGCTGAGGATGGAACTCAGTGCCTCACACAGGCTAGACAAGCGCTCTACCACTGAGCTACAACTCCAGCCCCCAAAACCCCCAAATACTTTTTCGAAATCAAAAGACAAAGGTTGTATTAACCTATATTATTTGGGCACTGCCATCCCATCTCCCCGGGACTCTAAAAGGGTCTCCCAGGACATAATATTGGGTAGATCGGTGGCTCCCCACAGAGTCACACATTAGAATCAGCTTAAGTGACTTTTTCACATCCATCAGTTCTCTCTCCCACTTCCTGATTCAGGTCTGGGGTGTGGCCATGGCATCTCCGCTAGGAAAAATCTCCTCGGTTGACTGTTTCTGATTTGTAGCAACGTTGGAAACGCACCTTAAGCAGCTATGAAGAGCTGTTAAGGAGTTTCTTTCTTAATGGGTCTTTTCACGCGATTCTAGTAGACCACTAGTTTAAAAAAAAAAAAAAAAAAAGGTCCGCTTTACCACTCCCCTGGGTCACAACCTTTCAAGTGAACAAACGTCAGAGCACGATAGACCCAGGAGGTGGTCACCTCGGACCCAAGAGGCCCTGGCGTTGGACTGCGCAGCAGGTGAAGCTTCTGCGGAGACGCGCTCGTCGCTGGGGATGGAGCCGCCAGGGAGAGGTTCGCTTGGGAAGGAGTCCGCCCCAGCCTCCTACCCTTCCACCCTTCTCTCCACCACACCCACCCAGCGTCCGAGCTCATAACCACCTCCAGGCAAAGGCCATCCAGTGCCAAAGGCCTCTGGCTTTAAAAGCTCCTTCGCAGCTAAAAAGCCACCTCGCTGACGCAACGCACCGGCCCCTGAAGGCCGAACCTGAGTCGGGGACGGCCCCGAGCCCGCGCGCCGAGTTCCCGCCTCCCTCCGGAGGACGTCTGTGCGTACGTGCGCGCGCCGCGTCCTCCCTCCCTCAACCCCGCGACGCGAGGGCGGGGGCACCGCGTGCGCGCACGCTCTCGTTGGTTCGCTCGCTTTGCTCGCTCTCGGCGGCCGCTCTCGCTGCGGCTGCGGCTGGGGCTGGGGGCGGCGGCGGCGACGCGGGCGGCGGGCGGCGCGGGGCGGTCCGGCGGGTTCAAAGAGGAAAACATGGCGGAAAACAAAGGCGGCGGCGAGGCTGAGAGCGGCGGCGGGGGCAGCGGCAGCGCGCCGGTAACTGCCGGGACTGCCGGGCCCGCGGCGCAGGAGGCGGAGCCGCCTCTCGCCGCGGTGCTGGTGGAGGAGGAGGAGGAGGAAGGCAGTAGGGCTGGCGCGGAGGGCGGCGCGGCCGGGCCCGACGACGGGGGGGTGGCCGCGGCCTCCTCCGGCTCGGCCCCTGCTGCCTCTGCCCCTGCGGCCTCAGTGGGCCCTGGAGTGCCCGGGGGAGCCGTATCGACGCCGGCCCCAGCTCCAGCGTCTGCTCCCGCTCCGGGTCCCTCGTCGGGGCCGCCGCTTGGGCCGCCAGCCTCGCTCCTGGACACCTGCGCGGTGTGTCAGCAGAGCTTGCAGAGCCGGCGTGAGGCGGAGCCCAAGCTGTTGCCCTGCCTTCACTCCTTCTGCCTGCGCTGCCTGCCGGAGCCGGAGCGCCAGCTCAGCGTGCCCATTCCGGGGGGCAGCAACGGCGACATCCAGCAAGGTGAGCCCGAGGCCCTACCCGACGACCGGGCCGCAGGGGATTTGCAGAGCCCAGGCGGATCTGGGGACGGAGGTACTAGGACCCGGGACTGCGCGGAGCAGCGCGGTCCTGAGGGGTCTAAGACGCGAAAGACGTGGCCCCTGGGACAGTTGCAGAGAAGCTGAACCGCCAGAGATAGGGGAGACTGAAGGGAGGGGTACCGGCTGCAAGACACTGGGGGAGGGGACTCTGCGAGGGACGTTTGAGATGCGGATACCGGTCGAGCGCAGGTTCTGGAGCGAGTGGACCTGTATAGGGAGAGAAGAGGGGCTTGTGAGACCCGTTCGTTGTGAGTAGCGTTTTGGGTGGAAAGGCCCGTACCTGGAGAGGGGTTGTTGAAAGAGTGGGTAAGAGATAAGGGCAGTGAGGATGGATTGCTCTGCAGGGAGAGAAATTGACCTGTTCTTCGTTAGGAGAAAGGACTACAGATTAAATGGAGGTAGGTAAAAGACGTTGGGAAGCTTGGGGCCAAAAGAAGGCTCATGTTAGAAAATAATTTTAAGATGACATTGGGAAGGAGAATCTGTGGAAGTGGTAATAACTGTGAAGGACCTTCATGGTTAGGAAAAATCCTAAGGTTTGAGGATGAAGGAGAAATGAACTTTGAAGGGAAATGAGAATTAGGGAGAGTTGGGCATGTATTTTTTTCATTTGTTGTACCTTAATGAGCTTTTAGTGTTGGGGCACTGTGCTAGGGTTGAATAAAAATACCCAACGAAGATCTCATTCACAATCTAATAGAGAAAACAAATATGTAGTGCAACAGGGGAGGCTGGTACTCTGTACCATGGTTGTGGTACAATGCAAACTTAGCAGTAAAGGAAATCCTTGAGGTTTTTTGAAGGGTGAGTACCTCACTGGGTCGAAGGGTATTTAGGGCAATGAGCCCCTTTTACATGCCTAGAACTAAAGTATGTGTAGGGCAATTAGTGGAAGATAGATTGGATTGGTGGAATAAATGAGGGTTCCATGGTCCCTTTTCTTGGGTCTCTGTGTTTTGGACTTCAGAATACAGTATTTTGGAATTTTCCTTTTTTCTAGTAAGATCTCTTATGTAGTACTGTATGTGTTGGGATCTGTTTAACTTTTTATTATCAAACACATTAATGTTTCTGCACCAAAACCCTTGAATATCACATTGTTGAGGTAGACAGTAGTCAGTAACCTCCTGAGATTCAGACTGGTTTTGTTGCAAGCTTTTGAAAAAACTGAAATTTCAAAACTTCATTTATTTTTTGGAAAGGATTGAACCTACTGGTGCTTAACCACTGAGCCACATTCACAGATAAGTTGCTAAGGCTGGCTTTGAACTTGCCATCTTCCTGCCTCAGCCTCCTGAGCCACTGGGTTGTGCATTACCAAGCCTGGCTAAAATTTCCGAACTTTTAAATTTTGATTATGGACCTATTCTAAAGGGTTGGGATTTATCCTGTAGAGTGCCCTGTGGACCAGAGGGCCTTCCCCAAGGGCTTTTATATAAAGAGTTTAAAAGAATCAGATTTGTGATTCAGAAAGATCACTTGAAGTACTTGAGAAATGAAGGCAGGTGAGGCTGGAGGCTTAGAGACCTGTTAGAATCTTGGCAGTAATCTAGGTGAGAAATTATCATTTGGAATGGGTAGGAAAGGACTGATAATGAGGTGTTACAGAAGGAAGCACTTTTGTATGGGGCAATGGTAGGTACTTTATGAAACAGAGCCTCAGTTTTCTCATTTGTGAAATAGGGACAAAGATATACACACTTAACAGTTATTAAGAGAATGAAGTAAGAAAAAAATGTATATTGACTAGTCCATGGTAGTTACTGAAGAAATGGCAACTAGTTTATTGTTAGTAACTGACTAAGTGGCCATAGGAATGGAGGTGGGCATTGAGATTGGTGTGAGAGGGACACATGTTGAATGAATTCCAGGTTTCTTGTTTGGTGGGTTTCTTGTTTGGTGGGTGGTACCTCTATTAATGTAAATAAAGAATTCAGGCACAGAACTGGAGATGTAGCTCAGTGGTAGAGTGCCTCCCTAGCATGTGTGAGGCTCTGGATTTAATCCCCAGCACTCTTAAAAAAAAAATAAAACAAACAAAACAAAACAAAAGCAGGTGTGTATGGTGGAGGGAGGATGTAATTATTCTCTCAGTTTTGGTTTTGAAATATTGGGGACATGGAAGTAAGAATGTTAAGAATAAGGTTTTAGTTGATGGAGAAGATACTAAGTAATAATGGGAGTATCAAGGATAGCTGCTGATGGCCCCATGAACATGATGAGACACGTGGGATTCAATGTTCTTGTGAAAATCTGGGTTAGGTGAGAGATTTAGAAGGAATCCAACATGCAAATTGTATTTGTAATTAAGGGAATGAGGCTATAGAATTGGCTCTGAAATTTATGCAGGAGAGAGAATAATAATCTGTAAATTCCCTCTTCAATTCTCTATAATTTGTTTTTGAACTGGAATAAATAAGTGGAAGTGTTAATACTGTCAATGTAATGTTGCTTTCTAAACAGTATCTAAAATAAATTGAATGTGGAATTTACCATGTTTTTAGGTAGAGCATAGAAAATACCTTTTTGGTAATAACTCATGTACCTATTGCTGTTGAAAAGTGAGAGTAAGCAGTGCTAAAAAGGATCCTGAATTTAGAGTTAGGGAATATAGTTTTGCCACTTGATTATAGGTGGTTTATGCTGTTTCTGTTCCAGTTTCTTTGTAATGTCCTTCGTTTATATTCACTAAATTAAATTTTGAATCTAAAATTGCTTTATAACTGAAATGCTTAAAAACTGCAAGGTGTTATTAAACAACCTGTGATTTCGTCTTTTTGGGTCTGGAGAACGATAACTGGTAGTTCAGTTCACTATCTTTCCCAAGTGGTTCTCAGTTGCATGTATAGAGCTCTTTCTCTCCTAACTGGTCTTTTTCTGTTTCTTTTGATAAACTTACTTTCATGGTTTTGCTGTGTCTCTAGGTTGACAGTTTTCAAAGTGTGGTGCCTAGACCATCAGCTGTAGCAACAGCAGCAGCAGCAGCAGCATCTGTTAGGAATGCAAATTCTTGGGCCCCATGCCAGATCTTCTGACCAGCAGTCTGTTTTAACAAGTCCTCTAGGTGATTCTGATGCACAGTTAAATTTGAGAACCACTATTGTTGAATGAAGGGCTTCTCACATCAAATGTGTCCTTAGAAAGTCTTTGACTACTCATTTTAAAGTAGTTCTCCAGGTGACTCTGTGACATATTTTATCTTCTCAACACAGCTAAAATAAAAATGTTAATTTTTGTTTAATTATCTCTTTTCCTATAAGAATATTGTAGAACGTATATTTAATAAATAGCTTTTGAATGAATAGGACTCACCTGGAGAGCTTATTAAAATGCTGATTTGAGAATTTCTTCAGAGACTCCTGATTCAGTTGGATTGGGGTTGACTCTATCAGCACAGTTGTTTTTTCAGGTTGTGGGGGATGGGTGAAACCAGGCCTTATGCAGCTAGGTAAGCACTCTACCACTAAGCTACATCCCCATTCTTTTAAAATTTTCTTCGACTCTGGGTCTTGCTAAGGTACTCAGGAAAGCCTCATACTTGTGATCATCCTACCTCAGCCTCTCAGGTGGCCAGGATTACAGGCATACACTATCTATATATTTTTTTTTTTTGGTACCAAGGATTGAACCTAGGGCCATTTAACCAGTGAGCCACATCCCCAACTCTATTTATTTTTTAGTTTGAGACAGGGTCTCACTAAGTTGTTTAGGGACTTGCTAAGTTGCTGAGGCTGGTCTTGAACTTTCTTCCCTCCTGCCTCAGCCTCCCGAGTTGCTGGCATTGCAGACATGCACACTATCTACACTTTTATTAAGTACTGTATGTGATTCTGGTGCAGGTGATACCTACCACACTTTGAGGAACTCGATTAAGTTGCATTTGGTTCTGCTATTAAGAGGTTGTGACCCTTGGGAAAGGCACCTAGGCAGCCTCTCAGGGTCTTTAGTAGTATGAAGAGGCAGAGTTCCTTCCTTTAAAATTCTATGATTCTGTTATCCTTTTTTTTTAAAAATTCTATTATATTAACTTTTTATATATGTTTAAGTTTAGTTCTATAGTTTGTGGGAAGGAGTGGAGGAATCAACATAACGAACTATTTTACTTCTGAATTCTTCAGTTTATTTTAAAAAGTTTGATATGGCAATGGAGAGGGATTATCTTTAGGTATATTATGAAGAGTATTTGTTCATTGTGTTTCTGTTCATCACAGACCATGGTGAGCCACTCTGGGAAGTCTTCTGTTTGAGCCCTTAGAATTTCTTACCCTAGGAATACATATACTTCACAGCAGTTCTCGCTTCTGTATGACTTACCTGTTTGGCCAGTTTTTACCTCCTACTTTCTCTGATGTTCTATTTTACTGAAATAAGTTTGAGTGTTAGGGATGCAACCTGGGCCTTATGCATGGTAAGCAAGGGCTGTGCCACTGAGTTATATCCCCAGTCCCTTGAATTTTTGGATGATAATGTGGTATCACATCAGCAACCAGTCATTAAAAGCTGTGTCTCTAGCCATCTAAAACTTGTAATAATAGCAAGTGATCATTCTGGCTCAACCTCCTAAATAGCTGGGACTATAGATGTAAATGCAACCATGCCTACTAAGAATTGATTCTTAGTTTGGATCACAGAATGTAGATATGATGGTGTCTCTGAGATCCTATTAGGCTCTGCAAGGTTAAGAGTGTTTTCATAACTACAGTTATTCATTGTTTGCTTTATTTACTGTGCTGACATTTAGTTAATGGTGAAAGAGCAGTAATGGATGAAACTGGTCACACCTTTGCATGAGTTAAGATAGTGGGCTTTAAACCATACTAAAAGTCATTATATCTTTACTGCCACATGGTTCCAAGTTAAATTACCTTTTTCGTGGGGTGTGGGGAGTACTGGGAATTGAACCCAGAGGTGCTTAACCACTAAGCCACATCCCCAATCTTTATATTTTTTATTTTGAGACAGGGTCTGGCTGAATTTCTTAGGGCCTCACTAAGTTCCTGAGGCTGGCCTTGAAGTTGTTCTCCTGCCTCAGCTTCCCAAGTTGCTGGGATTGTAGGTATGTGCCATCATGCTCAGCAAATTAGCTGCTTTTTTTTTTTCATGTAAAATAATTTTTATTTGAATGACAGACTAGTTTTTAGGCATGAGTATTTGGCAGCCATTTTCTCAAAAATGAATGAATTTGCTGGGCGTTGTGGTGCATAACTATAATCCCAGTGACTCAGGAGGCTGAGACAGGAGGATCGAGAGTTCAAAGCCAGCCTCAGCAAAAAGCGAGGCACTGAGCAACTCAGACTCTGTCTCTAAATAAAATACAAAATAGGGTTGGGGATGTGGCTCAGTGGTTGAGTGCCCCTGAGTTCAATGCCCGGTATCCCCCAGTAAGAGCTCATTATTTTAAAATAAATTAATAAAATATTAAAATTCCTGCTTTGGGCTGGGGTTGTGGCTCAATGGTAGAGTGCTTGTCTAGCTTGTGTGGGGCACTGGATTTGATTCTCAGTATCACATAAAAATAAATGAATAAAATAAAGGTCCATCAATATCTAAAAAAATTTTGTAAAAAATTTCTGCTTTAATTTCTGATACTGTGTATATTGATGTATATAATGACCTAAGCAAGAGCTCTCCGTTCTCAGTAATTAAGAAGGTAATTAGCTGGTCGCATTGGTGCACACCTGTAATCCCAGTGACTTGGGAGGCAGAGGCAGGAGGAGCTTGTTCAAAGCCAGCCTCAGCAACTTGGGGTGCTAAGCAACTCAGTGAGAGCCTGTCTTTGAATAAAATACAAAGTAGGGCTGGGGATGTGGCTCAGTGGTCGAACGCCCCTGAGTTCAATCCCTGGTACCTCCCTCCACCCCACAAAAAAAAAAAGAATGTAATTAATGTAAAAGGGATTCTGAGACTAAAAAGTTTGAGACCTGCTCCCTTGAACGACAATAAGAAATGATAATTTAGATTTTATCAGGCCAGTGGGAAGACTATTAAATTATAGAAGAGTAGGTATCGTTATCGTCTTGTCGCCCGCAACAAAGACGTGATCCCGGGAATATGTATGTAGCTCTTTATTTTGCGCACGCATTTCTTTCCTTCCTTCCTTCTTTCTTTCCTTCCTTCCTTCCTTCCTTCCTTCCTTCCTTCCTTCCCCTTTCTCTCTGTCTCTCTTATATCCTCAGTTGACCAGTCACAGAACTTTCACGTAAAGCAAGCATGGGTAAGCATAGACAAAGGCTTAAAGCACGAACCGGACACACGTGTGGCCAGTTTACAACCAACCGATAGGAATAACTTTCGCAAAGATACACTTGTTTACTCCGTGGCAACAGCAAAACTGGCATACCGCCAGGCGCCATCTTAAGAGACCATAGGGAGTGAATGGATCACCCCAACAAGTAGGAGGTGGCAAATTTATACATTTGTTATCTTTAATTTTGGGGTACCCAATCATAGTTCAATGTAGAATCTATCCCCAGTGGAGTAAAAATGAAGAAAGTACTTACTAACTGAAGTTTGGCTTTCATAAATAGCTTACTATAGATCCAGTTTTCTCCCCATATTTATAATTTAAAGTTCCATCACTATACTTTGTTGTCTGTACAAAGTCAACTTTGGAGACTAGGCTCAAGAAGGTAGATTATTTAATCTCTGTCTCTTCTGTAGCTACAACTGCCCCTCTATCCCTAGTCATTGGGTCCAGGGGTGGGGGGGGTGAGAAAAAGAGCAAGAATGAATGAACATAGATACATCATTTTCAGTAAAATATGTAATGCTTGTGTTCCAGTTATATAAGTAATATGTACTATGTGGTAATAATGAGCAGTACTTTGTGTGTGGGTGTGTATGTGTTACTAGGATCAAGTAGGGCTCATACATGTTAGGGAGGTGCTGTACTGCTGAGTTTTGTCCCCAGCTGAAGCAATACTTTTTGAATGCTTATAATATATGATTTGTGTTTCTTCTGTGAATTATTTGTCCATGTTTTTATTTTTATTTAAATTATTTATATTTTGATTTTATTTTATAAACATTCTTTATAGAATCCATATATTAATCTTCTGTTGGTTGTAGAAGTTGAACATTTTTTTCTGATATTATGTCTTAGCGTGGTAGTCAGTCTCCAAGATGGCCCCATGTTCCTTGTCTCCTGGTATTTACTCCTTTCTATGGTATCTACCCACAGTTTCTCAGGGCAGGTCTTTGTGCCCAAGAAAATACAAGAGAATCAACAGTGACTTCTCAGGCTTGGTCATTGAAAGCATATAGCTTTTTCCTTGCTCTTTGGAGCCCTTGTTCTTAGGACAAAACAGCTGCCATTTTGTGAGGATACTATAATAGCCCTTTAAAGGTGCCAGAACTGAGGTTTTCTGCCAGTACCCAGCACCAACAGCCATGTGAATGAGTGATTTTGGAGGTGGCTCTTTTAGCCTAGTCAGGCTTTCAGGTGATCATAGCCCTGGCTCATGTCTGATGCAACCTCATTAGAGGTACTGAGTCAGAATTGCTAGCCAAGGCCCTGCAAATTCCTATTTAAAGGGAACTTTTAGAAATAATTGTTGTAAGCCAGTGAGTTTTGGAATAATTTGTTACCCAATAGATAATTGATACACTTGACTTTTACTTTAGCCACTAAGTTTTAGAATGATTTGTTACACAAGAGATAACTGATACACTTGACTTTCACTTTACAGAGAACTGACTTTTCATGTTTGAGCGTTTTAAAACTTTTAATCAGTCCACCCTGCCCTTTTCCCTCTGCTTTTTATTTGTGGTACTGGGGATTGAACCCAGGGACACTCTACCACTGAGCTACATCCCCTGCCCTTTTTATTTTTTTGTATTTTGAGATAGGAGCTCCCTTAGTTGCTGATACTGTCCTTGAACTTGGATCCTTTTCCCTTGGCCTTCTGAGTAGCTGGGATCATAAGCATGCACCATTGTGCCTGGCCTCTATTTTTATTTTGAGACAGGGTCTCACCAAGTAGCCCAGGTTGGCCTTGAACTTGATATGCTGCGGTAGCTTCTCAAGTTGCCACCCCCCTACCCCATGTTGTTCTATAGCTATGTAATAAGCTAAGGTAATTTTCTGCTCTGCACATATACCTTGTTCATCTTGAAGATTATCTTTAATTATCTTGACCTTTTGCTTTCATACTTTTTGAAAATCATCTTGTGAAAATTGATTTAAAACAAACTTCTCAGAGTTTTTGTTGAAATATCTAAATGTATAGATTACTTTGGGAGAAAATATTTATAGTGTCCAGTCTGCTAATTCATGAACATGGTATGCACTTATATCTGCTTAAATTTTCTGTTTTTGGATAATTTTTTTTCCCTTGATTTTTCTGTGTTGAATCAACCTAACATCCCAGGGATGAACCCCACTTGATTGTGGTGCACTGTCTTTTTAATGTTTTTTTTGTATGCGATTTGCCACAGTTTTATTGAGAATTTTTGTGTGTATGTTTATCAGGGATATTGGTTTGAAGTTTTCTTTCTTTGATGTATCTTTGTCTGGTTTTGGTATTGGGGTGATACTAGCCTCATAGAATGAGGTTGGAAGGGTTTCCTTCTTTTCTGTTTCATGGAATAATTTGAGGAGTATTCGTGTTAATTCTTCTTTGAAGGTCTTACAGAACTTGACTGAGATTCCGTCCGGTCCTTGGCTTTTCTTGGTTGGTAGGCTTTTGATGGCATCTTCTATTTCATTGCTTGAAATTGATTTGTTGAAATCGTGTATGTCCTCCTGCATTAATTTGGGTAGATCATATGTCTCTAGAAATTTGTTGTTGTCTCTGAGTTTTTCTATTTTATTTGAGTATAAATTTTCAAAATAGTTTCTAATTATCTTCTGTATTTCAGTAGTATCCATCGTGATGTTTCCTTTTTCATCACCAATTTTAGTAATTTGAGTTTTCTTTCTCTTTGTATGGCTAAGGGTTTATCAAATTATTTATTTTTTTTTTTCAAAGAATCAACTTTGGTCTTGTCAATTTTTTCAATTGTTTCTTTTTTTTTTTTTTTTTTTT
>JAJEJO010000950.1:98254-141996 GCA_020662805.1 Glaucomys volans | reverse complement strand
CTAGGGCTTTGAGGTGTAATGTTAGGTCATTTATTTGTTGACTTTTTATTCTTTTAATGTATCATCTCAATGCAGTGAACTTTCCTTTTAGCACTGCCTTCATAGCATTCCAGAGATTTTGATATGTTGTATTGGTGTTCTCATTTACTTCTAAGTATTTTTTTATTTCCTTCTTGATTTCTTCTTTTATCCATTCATTGTTCAATAGTATGTCATTTAGTCTTCTGGTGGTCTATTTTAGAGAAGGATCCAGGTGCTGCTGAGAAGTGTATTCACTTGATGATGGATGAGATACTTTTTATAAGTCCATTAAATCTAGATCATTGATTGTATTATTTAATTCTATAGTTTCTTTGTTTAGTTTTTGTTTGGAAGATCTATCCAGTGGTGAGAGAGGTGTGTTAAAGTCACCCAGTATTATTGTGTTGTGGTCTGCTTGATTCTTGAAATTGTGAAGGCTTTGTTTGATGTACATAGATGCTTCATTTTGGGGGGCATATATATTTATGATATGTCTTGGTGTATGATTCCGTTAAGCAGTATGAAATGTCCTTCTTTATCCCTTCTGATTAACTTTGGCTTGAAGTCCACTTTGTCTGATACAAGGATGGAAACCCCTGTTTGTTTACACAGTCCATGTTAGTGATATATTTTTTCCCAACCTTTCACCTTCAGTCTGTGGATGTCTTTTCCTAGGAGGTGAGTCACTTGAGAACAGCATATTGTTGGCTCTTTTTTTAAAATACATTCTTTCAGTCTATGTCTTTTGATTGATGAGTTTAGGCCATTAGCATTCAGGGTTATTATTGAGATATGATTTGTATTCCAGGTCATTTTGGTTTATTTTTGGTTTTTAACTTGACTTAATTTCTCCTTTGATTGACCTTTCCTTTAGTGGAGTTCCTCCCTTTGCTGGTTTTCATTTTTTTTTTCTCTCTTCATTTCCTCCTCATGGAATATTTTGCTGAGAATGTTCTGTAGTGCAGGCTTTCTAGTTGTGAATTCTTTTAACTTTGGTTTATCATGGAAGGTTTCATCTTCAAATCTGAAGTTTAATTTTGCTGGATATGAAATTCTTGGTTGGCATCCATTTTTTTTTCAGAGCTTGATACGTGTTATTCAGGACCTCCTGGCATTGAGGGTTTGAGTTGAGAAATCAATTGAGATCCGAATTGGTTTCCCCCTATGTGCAATTTGATGTTGTTCCTCTTGCAGCCTTTAAAATTCTGTCTTTATTCTGTATGTTAGTCACTCTCGTTATAATGTGCCTTGGTGTGGGTCTGCTATAATTTTGTACATTTGGGATCCTGTAATCCTCTTGTAGTTGATTTTTCCATTTCATTCTATAGATTTGGGAAATTTTCTGATATTATGTCATTGAAAAGATTGTGCTTTCCTTTGGTTTGTATCTCCATGCCTTTGTCTATGCCAGTAAATTTTAAATTCGATCTTTTCATATTATGCCATATTTCTTGAAAATTGTGTTACTGGTTTCTTACCATCTTCTCTCTGCTGTCTACTTTATTTCAAGAATATATATTTTGTCTTCATTGTCTGAAGTTCTGTCTTCCAAGTATTCTAGTCTGTTGGTAATACTTTCCATTAAATTTTTAATTTGGTTTATTGTCTCTTTCATTTTGAGGATTTCTGCTTGATTACTTTTTATAATCTCTGCTTCTTTATTGATGTGCTCTTTCACTTTCTGTATTTTCTCTCCAGTACCATCCTTTATTTCGAACATCAACCTAAAAATGTATTTTCTAAACTTCTCTGACGTTTCTTCTACTGTGTTGTCTACGGATTCTGTTGTTGGAACATCTTGGTTTGTTTGAGGTGCTTTGTTCCCTTTTTTTTTTTTTTGGAACCAGGGATTGAACTCAGGGACACTCGGCCACTGAGCCACATCCCCAGCCCTATTTTGTATTTTATTTAGAGACAGGGTCTCACTGAGTTGCTTAGGACCTCACTAAGTTGCTGAGGCTGGCTTTGAACTCGCGATCCTCCTGCCTCAGCCTCCCAGGTGCTGGGATTACAGGCGTGTGCCACCACACCCGGCTTGTTCTCTTGTTTTTTCTTGTTGTTTGTGTGTCTTCTCATCTAGTGGTGTGTAGCTGAAGCAGTAGAGATTCTACCCTGTAGTCTTAGTGTCCCCGAAGGCTTCCAGTACCTCACCTTTAAGGGGGGGACCAATATTAACAGCACCCAATGCAAATGATATACCACCTTAAACCAAAGGGCTCCTATTGAGGCATTTATAGTTTTGTTGTAAGAAACAGAAATGTTCAATTTTTGTCTACAATATAAACAGTAAGTTTACTAAATGGGTTTACTCTTTGAAATGATGGACAATGAGGGAACAGAAGGAGTGTAAGATGTGATGTTTATGAGGGAGCGGGAGAGAAGATAGAGGTAAAAATTTATAGTAAGAGAGAGGGAGGAATTAACTGTGGTTGACTGTTAGTATGAGAGAAGCAAGAAAGAGAATCTGGGAGACAGGTAGGTGAGAGAAAAAAATGTATGGATTTTTTTTTAAGTAAAAATATAAGTATATAGTATACTTTGTGACAACAAAGCTGTCATGCAGTATTCAGACATCCCATTCCTCAATAAATTGATACATGAAAAATATTTGGATTCAAAGATGGTAGAGGTGTGAGAGGGCAAAAAAAAAAAAGGAAAGTCTCAATGGAAAATTGAATCATTGCTTCCATTGGCTTTCTCAGCTTCCCTTCTCCACCCATAGGTGGGGTTTTCTGAAGTTTGATGTTAGCTACAGTCCTCCACTGGGTGTTGGACTGGTTGGGTGGGTGAGCCGATAGCAAGATGCCCTCACACTCTCTTAGTCTTCCCACCCATTGTAGCTGGCCCCTTCCATCCCTGCACATTTCAGAACTCACAGAGCTGAAAAGGGCCCAATTTTCTCCATATCCCCCCCCCCCCACTGCCCCTAGCCTTCAGCTTTCCACAGGCTTGCCAGACCCAGACTGGCTCAAACCCAGCTGCAGTCTGATGGACCGGGACTTCAGCTTTCCAAGGCTCTGTACTACTGCAGTCCCTGGATCTCCATGTCCTTTCAACTTGCAGAGAGACCACCAGGGATAAGGGATGCACTCACATAAAGAAGTGACCCTGCAAAGAGGCAGCCAGTACCACACTGAGCAGAAAGACCTCAGGTGCAACCAGACCTGTAGGTACCCTAGTATATCTCCAGGCCCTGGCTTGTGTCCCCAGACCGAGGTGGCTGTGCCCTGAAATGTTGGCAGCAAACCTGCAGGCCCTGGCTGGTGCCCCAAGATGGTGGCAGCAACGTTTAACCAAAACTGTGGGTACTGGGACAATGGACTTCCAGGCAACAGAGGGCAGCAGGCAATCTGCAGGCGATCTGCTGGCGGTCTACAGGGCAGTCTCTAGGCTAAGGGCAGACAATCAGCAGGTGGACTTTGGGCGTTGGGTGATGGGTAGGTGAAAGGCGGCGATGGGCAGGGAAGAGGCCAGCAAACCAACAAATGGCGGATGATAGGCAGGGGTCAGTGAGCCAGCCACACTCAAAAGGCAGGCAATATGCTGTCAGTCGGTGGGTGATCATGGTAGATAGATGGGTTAAACAGCAGGGGATCAGTGGGCAGCAACAACTGCTTCACTGAGAAACTATTTCCTCTGCTTTAATCCCAAGTTACAGAGCAACCGGGAATGCAGACTCCCTTTAGTCCGCCATCTTGGCTCTCCCCTTCCTTGGGTTTAATTTCATAGAATTCTGTTTTTTTCTTTTTCTTTTTTTTTCCTCTTGTGGATTTAGTATCTTTTTTCTCTGGGGATACTAATTAAGTTTATTTTTCCTAGATATTTTTCTATTTATTTTACTTTCTTCTTCTCTGTCTGCTCTCTTCTTTTTTTACCCAATGCTGGCAATCAACCAGGGCCTCGTGCATGCTAGGCAAGTGCTGTACCACTGAGCTACTTCCCCAGCCCTAAAATATCAATGCATACTTGTCATTTCAAACAAAAGAGGAGAGTGGATTTCACATATTTTGTGCTAAAGGCACAGTAAATTATTTTCTTTGGAGTCGAGACCAGCATGGTATATATATATGTACTTTGATTTATAGCTATGTTAAAAGGGTACAGCATACATTGACAGTACTGAGCACTAATCATATTCCCAGCTCACAGGAGAGTAGCATAAATAAAATTTAAAATGAATATTTAATCACAGCATAATTTTTTAAACTTAAAAGTGAAAATGAGTCTGTGACCAAGGGAAATTTCTGAGTGACTTGTTCCTTAGCCAAGCAGAAAAACTCCTTTACTGGTAGTTAATTTAATCCTTCCGAGGGCCATCTGTTGTGGTGCATATGTATAGTTCAGGTACTCAGGAGGCTGAGGTAAGAGGTTCACTTGAGATCATAACCAGATGAGTGTAGACAGCATAGCAAGGCCTTCATATCAAAAACAAAACACAACAAAAATCTTTAAATCCTCCTCAAACAGCAAAATGTTATTCTCCAGTAAGAATTTCATTCTTATTAGTTGACATATTACAAAAAATTTACTAGAATGTTAATGCATTTTGAATTTTGTTGATAAAAATTTAAGAAATTTTGTTATTTATGTACCTACATAATATCTTTGATATTGCTGGGCGGGGTGGAGCACGCCTGTAATCCCAGCGGCTCGGGAGGCCAAGGCAGGAGGATCCCGAGTTTGAAGCCAGCCTCAGCAACTTAGCAAGGCCCTAAGCAACTCAGTGAGACCCTGTCTCTAAATAAAATACAAAATAGGGCCGGGGATGTGGCTCAGTGGCCGAGTGCCCCTGAGTTCAATCCCCGGCTCCAAAAAAAAAAAAAAATTCCTTGATATTATCTGTTGGCCCACAAACCTAAAATATTTACGGTGACTTCTGGTGCCATATCCCACACTTGAATTTAGTGGGAAGGATTAGACATTGGTTATGAGTCAGATTTCAAGAAGTGTGACGTATGCAGCCTGCCTTATTGTCCAGGATTTGAAAGAGTGAGAATTTCCAAATTTCTGCTTCCGATTTTACAAATGACTGCAGAATAAAAAGTTTCAGCCACTTTGGCCATTCATTTGTGGTTTACTAATAGAATGCTGATATCCAAATTATATAACATATTTCTTTTTCCATCACTAGGAAATGGCTTAAAAGAGTAAACCTCATGTAGTAAGTAAACAAAAATTGTCACTAAAATGGTAACCCATTGGTTTTTCATCTGCAATAGAGAAGATATGAGGGTAGGATATTTAGTATCATTTCAATGTACTGTTCTTATGATTCTAAAAAATTGGAAATAATAATTTAGAGCCCTGAATTTTAGCTCTCCTTTATGTTTATTTAATTTTCTGCTTTGTTCTGGGAATGTAACTTAATCTAAGTGCTTGCTTAACCTGTTTAGGGACTTGGGTTCAATGCCCAGCACCATAGAAATAAAGCAAATAACACGGGTAAAGACTGAGACCTAAGACACTTCTTAAAAATATTTTTTTTCCTGCTTTTTGTTGAGTCTTACTTTCATTTGTTTGGGGAGTATAAAAGAGATATATGTAATAAACCTTGAACCCATTACACCTTACTGAAGAGCTAATACTCAAAGAATAGTATAAGGCCAAGCATAGTGGCACATGCCTATCATCCCAGCTACTCCAGAGGCTGGGGCAGGAGGATCTCGAGTTCAAAGGCAGTCTCAGCAATTTAGTGAGGCCCTAAGTAACTCAGACCCTGTCTCTAAATAAAATAGAAAAAAGGGCTGGAAATATGGCTCAGTGGTTAAGTGTCCTTGAGTTCAATCCCTAGCACCCCCTTTTTTGGGGGGGGAGCCCCCCCAAAAAAGAAAATAGTATAAGACATGCTGTAACAATAAGCTGATCAAGTGTTTATTAAAATATTGTTCAGAAGAAGAGATTAGTTGTGGCTGAAATTCACTTTTTCTGCTCTTATTGTTGATTTAGAGGTGATGATCACCCTTTCTCATATTAGATGATTTTATGCTTTTGGCTATAATTACCTCTAAACTATTCAATTTTCCCTTTTTCTGTTTTCCTTCCTCATTTTATGTTGCATATGTTCATGATAAGCTGTATGAATTACTAATGCCTGGAAAGAATTAGTGTGGACAGTTGTTGAGTTATTTGACTAGTTATTTGAATCTGTCTGGACTTCCTTTTTATAAAATAACATCAGTTTCAAGGTAAAGCTTTTTCATGTTACTTTATTTGCTTATAAAAATTCTCACAAAGGGGTGATACCCCTTTTTCTTTGGTGCTAGGGATCAAACCCAGGGCTTTGAACACGTTTAGCATGCTTATTAGCACATGCTCTGCCAGTGCATTATACCCTAAACCCTTACTAATTTTTCCCCCATCTAAGAGGTCTTGCACCATTGTCCAGGATGCTCTTGAAGTGATCCTCCTGCCACAGACTCTTGAGAGGTTGGAACTAGAGGTGTCTGTCACTGAGCTTGACTCATTTCTTTTTCTTGGTCATACTAGGGATTGAATCCAAGGTCTTGCGCATGTAAGTGCTCTACCACTGAGCTACATCCCCAGTCCTTTTTATTTGTTGTTTTGAGACAGGGTCTCACCAAATTATTCAGATTGTCCTAAAACTTGTGATCCTTCTGCCTCAGTCTCCCTAGATTACCAGTGTGGGCCACTGCACCAACCCTCCTCCCTCTTTCTCCCTCTCTCTCCCTCTCTCCTTCACCCTTCCTTCCCTTTCTTTTCCTTTCCTTCCCTTTCCCTTTCTCCCTTCTTGCTCTCCCCTTCCCTTTTCCTTTCCCCTCCCCCTTCTTTTCTTTGTAAAATCATACCTAAATGTAGCTCTTCCGTGTGGAGATAGTAGCATAGCCTTAGATGCCTGCAGAAACCAGATGGGTAACCAGTGTTAAGACGTAGGGAATAGTGAAGGTTGACTAGTCTAAAACTGAACTGGAAAAAAAAAAAAAAAAAAAAAAAAAAGTTGAATTAAAATTTAAATTTAAAAAGTACTCTGTTCTGTAAGGCCAAATAATACCAGTGCTCTATCACTGAGCTACATTCCTAGCCCTACCAGGTTGGCTGCTAGTTTTCTGCCTTTGTTCTAACAGTAGAATCTTATTAGTCCTGTTTGCATTGGATATAATTAATTATAATTAGTTTGTCTTAAATTTAAAAGTTTAAGCACTTAAGTAAACTTTTCCCTTTAGAATGTTTCAATTCAATAAGCTATGGAATAATATATTAATAAGTAAGCATCACTATAATGGTCAGTATTGTTTTTTTCTATCTAGTTGGAGAGGCAAGAAATAAATGCAAGAGCTTTTTCAAATTGTATACATGAATCTTATAGTCAAATTTGGAAAGTGTAATGCTGCATAAATGGTTCTTAGGTCTCAGAGTAAACAGTGTTTCTAACCTGTGGTATAGGTACTCTCAGAATTTTACTAATTCTATGCCAAAACATTTTGGTGGGAATAGTTTAATTTGTGTTTTCCTGACAACTAGTAAAGTTTAGCATTTTTTTGTGTGTTTATTGGCCTTTTCCTTTTCCTCTTTTTTTTTTTTTTTTTTTTGAATAGTGCTGTGTATCAAACCTAGGCTTCACTCATGCCAGGCAAGTGTTCTACCATTGAGCTTGTGTTCTACCACCAACTCTGGATGCCTACGTTTTTTCTTGATGGATTGCCTGCCCACCCCGCTTTGTTCCCTCTGTCTTTGTAGGATTCTTTCCATATTCAGATTTATGTATATATTAACTACTAATTGTCCCCCTTCCCTCTGCTGGTACTGGGGATTGATCCCGGGAGTGCTTTGCGACTGAGCTGTGTCCCTGGCCCTTTTTATTTTGAGATAACGTGTTTAAAAGTTGCTAAGGCTGGCCAGGAACTGAGAAGATCTTGCTACCTACCTCCCAAGTAGTTTGGATTACAAGTGTGCACCATGACACCTGGCCTTGCTTAGTAATTGTATTTTAGAATTTTGCATTTATTTTAGCTTTTGAGTAAAAAGTACTTTTATGTTGGCTCAAAAATTAAATAAGTCTACAATGCTAAATAGGGAAAAACCTCCTTCCCACTCCTTGTCCTCATCCAGTTCCTATTTCCCCAACATGTAGCATGTGTTAATAGTTCATTTTGTCTTTTAGTATATCTAAATGATTTTCTACAAGGGTACCAAATCTATTCAGTGTTGGAAAGAATAGTCTCTTCAAAGAAATGGTGTTGGAACAATTGAATATCCAAGTACAAAAGAATGAAGTTGGGCCTCTCCCATGCATATGTAAAGATTAATTTAAGGTGGATCAACAACCTGAATATAAAAACTAAAATCAAAACTCTTAAAAGAAAACAGTATATCTTCATGACCTTGGATTTGGAGATGGATTCTTAGATATGACACTGAAAGCATGAGTAAAATAAGAAGAAAAATAGATGAATTGGATTTCATCAAAATTAAAAACTTTGGTGCATTAAAGGATATTTAGGAAAGTGAAAAGACAACCTACAGAGTGTGAGAAAATATCCATAAATCCTATATTGGATAAGGATGTGTAGTATCCAGAATGTTTAAAAAACTTTTTTAATTTTTTAAAATTTTGGTTCATTGTGCACAAATGCAGTACAACTATTTTTCTGATTGTACACAAAGTAGAATCATACACTTTGTGTATTCATACATATACATAGGGTAATGATACTTGTCTCATTCTATTATCTTTCCTTCCTTGCCCCCTACCCACCCCTCAATTTCCTCTATACAATCCATACTTTCTCCATTCTTCCTCTACCTCCCCCCTAAAAAACTCTTAACAAAATAATAATAAAGACAAGTAGCCCAATTAAAAAATTGACGAAATATCTATATTTTTTTGGTGGTGGTGGTGCTGCAAGGCAGGCACTCTACCAACTGAGCTATATCCCTGCCTAGCATGCACAAGGCCCTGAGTTTGAGTCCCAGCACTACAAACAACCCCCCACTCTTAATTGACATAATTAACTAACTAAATTTCCGACATTCGGTGGGAGCAACTGGTTTGGTAGTTGTGTATTCACTGAATTGTACACTATTACCACGAGCAGTTTTAGAACATTTTCATTATTCCCAAGAGAAATGGTACCTATTAGTGGTTATTTCATATTTATTGCTACCCTCCCTACCCTGACACACCTGGGCAACTGCTAATATACTTTATTCTAGAGAATAAAGATTCTAGAGAATCTTTCCTATTTTAGACATTTGCAGCCTTGGGATTGAACCCAGAGGTACTCTACTACAGAGCTTATCTCTGTATTTTTTATTTAGTGACAGGGTCTTGCTAAGTTGCTGAGGCTGGCCTTAATCTTTTTTTTTTTTTTTTTTTGGTATTGGGGATTGAATCCAGGGGCACTCGACCACTGAGCCATATCCCCAGCCCTATTTTGTATTTTATTTAAAGACAGGGTCTCACTGAGTTGCTTAGGGCCTTGCTAAGTGACTGAGGCTGGCTTTGAACTCTCGATCCTCCTGCCTCAGCCTCCCAAGTGCTGGGATTACAGGCGTGCGCCACTGCGCCTGGCTCTTTGAGCTTCTGTTTCTCGAAACTGTAGCTGGGAACAGTGGTCTACTTCTTGGGGTGACATGAGCAGTTTGTTGGATTTCAGTAGTGTCTCATTGATTTGCCTCACCTGGCATGGATCCAGGTGAGCTGCTCAGACATTTTTTGACTTGCTCTGCCTGGGCTAAAATTGTTGCTCCAGGAGTTGGTATTGTTTAGAGAAGGGAGCTCCTGATTTCTGGGGGCACACTGCTTTGAATTTAGCATTTGCAGTCCAGAACTGGATGGGATAAGAAATGCCCATATCAACCTGGGGAAGATGCTGTAGTCCTTGACTTGAAACTGGTGGGAGAAGTCTTTTTGACTAGAGTTGCTTTCACCGTGTTAAGTTGATGGGGAAGGAGGGAATGGGTCTTTGCGTAAGTGCCATAGACCTTACTTGTTTTTACACAAGCTTTTGTAGGTTTTCCTGACTAAATCACTCTTTGCTGTGTGCCCTTAAGTCAATTTCTAGATATTTTAAATGTGTTTTGTTTTGTTTTTTGGTACCCGGGTTTGAACCCAGGGGCACTTGACCACTGAGCCACATCCCCAGCCCTATTTTGTATTTTATTTAGAGACAGGGTCTCACTGAGTTCCTTAGGGCCTCGCTAAGTTGCTGAGGCTGCCTTTAAACTTGTGATCCTCCTGCCTCAGCCTCCCAAGTGCTGGGATTACAGGTGTGCACCACCGTGCCCAGCTATAGTTGTTTCTTTTTTTTTTAAATATTCTTAGTCAATTTTTATCTTCTCCTTAGGGAATGGTATATCATGAGCTGTTGCCACTACCTTTCTAGAATTTGTCCTTTTTTTTGTTTTTCAAAAAATAATGAGCCCCAGGTTTCATGGTTCATGACTGGAGTCCCAATTACTCAGGAGGTTGAGGCAGAAAGATTGCTGGAGTCCAGGAGTTGAAGCCTGACCTGGGCAGCATAGTAAGACATTGTCTCAAAAGGGAGGCAGGGAGGCGGAAGAGGTTTTCATGGTCATAGTATATCTTCCTCCATCCTTTTATTTTCAGTGAACTGATTTCATGTTTGAAATGAGTTTCTTGTAGATAGAGTATTTTGGGATATGTTTTTATTTTTTCCATTGTGCCATTCTTTTAATTTATGTACTTAGAGATATTTAAGGTATATAGGTATATTTAAAGTTATTATTGTGTTATAGCTTAAGGATGCCTTTATTTCTCTTTTCTTCATGTAAGTTACCTAACTTTTATTTTTTTTAAAGATTCCATTTTAGTTTTTATATAGTTTTGTGTAGTGTTTTGAGGAGTTTCTTAGTGGTTGGTTTAGATATTATAACTTTCATTTGTGACTTTTAGTTTGTATTGATGTCTTACTATTTGGAGTAACTAGAAACTTTAGTTTGGTAAAATTGGAATGATTTACTTATTTATTTACTTACTTACCTACTTGTGGTATTGGGGATTGAATCCAGAACATTACATATGCTAGGTAAGCACTGGGTGCTACATCCCCAGCCCTTTTTATTTTATTTTATTTTTTATTTTTTTGGTACTGGGGGTTAAACATGGGCACTTGACCACTGTTTTAGTCAGCTTTTTCACTGTCATGACTAAAAGGATTTGATCAGAACAATTTTAGGAGGAAAAGTTTATTCGAGGGCTCACGGTTTCAGAGGCCTTAGTCTATAGAAGGCCAGCTCCATTCCTCAGGGCTCAAGGTGAGGCTGAACATCATGGTGGAGCGAAGTGGCTCACATCATGATCAGAAAGCAGAGAGAGAAAGACTCCACTGGCCAAATATTAATATATACCCCCAAACCATTCCTCAATTTCCACCTCCTCCGCCACACCCTTCCCACTTCAGTTTCCACTCAGTTAAATCCCCGTTAGGGGATTAATTCACTAATTGGATTAAGACTCATCACCCAGTCATTTCTCCTCCAAACCTTCTTGCACTCTCACAGATGAGCTTTTGGGAACACCACATCTAAACTATAATAACCAATAATCCACATCCCTAGCTCTTTACAAATTTTTTTTTTTTTTTAAATTTTGAGACAGGGCCTTGCTAAATTGCTGAGGCTGACCTTGAACTTGCAATCCTCCTACCTCAGCTTCCTGAGTCACTGGGATTACAGGAGTGTATGTGCACCACAACTGACCTTTTAATTTTATTTTGAGGCAGGATTTTGCTAGGTTCCCATACTGGCCTTGAACTTTTCAATCTTTGTACTGGAATTATAGGCAAGTGCCAGTAGGCCTAACTGTTTCTGTTCCATTTTTTTCAACATAGGTTGTATTTTAATTAGGATTTGCAGCTGGGTTTGATTTTTCTTTTTAGTCAACTTTTTTCAAGTCTGGAACCAAAGGATCTGAGACAAGAACAATTAGAGTAGGAAAAGTTTATGTTGGGACTCACAGTTTCAGAGGTCTCAGTTCATAGATGGCCCACTCTAGTCCTTGGGGCCTGAGGTAAGGCAGGGCATCATGGTGGAAGTGTGTCATGGAGGAAAGCAGCTTAATACATAATGATCAAGAAACAGAGCTCTGTTTAACAAAGACAAAATAGAAACCCCAAAGGCATGCCCCTAGAAACCCACCTCCAGCCACATACTGCCTGCCTACAGTTGCCACTCAGTTGATCCCTATCAGAGCATTAATCCACTGATTGGATTAAGGCTCTCTTAACCCCATCACTTGACCTCTAAACCTTCTTGCATTGTCACATATGAGTCTTTGGGGGACACCTCACATATAAACCATAACAGTGTGTAAAAACTTTATTTTTACTTTGTAAAATTTAAATTGTTTATATATATATAACCAAGATATGGACCATAAAATTTGGTAGCCTTTAAATTGGGAGGAGTTTTTCTTGCTTGCTTTTGGTAGCTAAAGACAAGACCATGTTTTGCTAAGTGTTCACAGATATACCCAAGAATGTATGTTTTCTATTCTAGGAATATATAAATAACTCAAATTATCTGTACCTATTGCATTTTTCATTTTTACCTCATTTGAAAAGTATACTGAGAAATCATTATTTTTGTCATAGCTTCCCTTCATTTGAATAATTTTCCTGTTACTTTTTTAAAAAAATGTTTTTACTTGTAGATGGACACAATACCTTTATTTTGTTTATTTAGTTTTTCTTTTTAATGTGGTGCTGGGGATCAAACCCAATGCTTCACATGCACTAGGCAGACACTCTACCACTGAGCCACAACCCTAGCCCTCCTGTTACTCTTTAGCTGTTTTTATTTCTAGATAACTATTTTCATGTTTTTTCTTTGTCATAGTTAATGATGTTGTTACTATTTCTTTTATGTTTAATGTATTCTGTATTTATATTTTATTTATATTTAAATGTTTTTATTTTATTTATATCTCTTACTTGTTTATGTTCAGTCATTTTTATCTTTGGTTGGTTGTTTTTTCCTTTGTCTGTTTTCTTTGCTTTCACTGTTTCTTTTCTTTTTTTTTTTTTTGGTACTGGGGATTGAACTCAGGGGCACTCCACCACTGAGCCACATCCCCAGCCCTATTTTTGTATTTTATTTAGAGACAGGGTCTCACTGAGTTGCTTCGGGCCTCGCTAAGTTGCTGAGGCTGGCTTTGAACTCAGATCCTCCTGTCTCAGCCTCCCAAACTGCTGGGATTACAGGCATGCGCCACTGCACCTGGCCACTGTTTCTTTTTTGGGGTTGAATTTAGGAGTAATTCGTCACTGAGGTACATTTCTAGCCCTTTTTGTTTTTTGAGATAGGGTCTCATTAACTTGCCCAGACGAGCCTTAAATTTGTAATCCCCCTGCCCCAACCTCCTGAGTAGCTGGGATTATTGGCATGTACCACGGTGCCCAGATGTTTTTACTTTTTAAAAGATGTCATTGCATTAACATCTGGTTTTTATAGTTTCTTTTGAAAGGTTGCTGTTACTGTGCTTTTTATTTAAAAAGTAACATGCCTATTTTTTCCTTCTGCTTTTTGTTACTGGTTTTCAGCAATTTGATTATGATGCTTTTGCATGCTTTCATGTAGAGGTGTTATCTTTAGGGATTATTGAGATTCTTACATTCTTGGGTTATAGTTTTTATTAAGTCTGGAAAAGTTGGCCATTAGTTCTTAAAGTATTTTTTGGATCCTTTTTCATCTTATTTAATTCTTCAATTGCATGCATACCTCAGAGAGTTGGTTTTATTCTAGACCACTATGGTAAAGCAAATATTGCAATAAAGCAGGTCAGATTATTTTTTGAGGGGTTGGTACCAGGGATTGAACTCAGTTGCATTTAACCACTGAGCCACATTCCTAGCCCTATTTTTTTTTTTTTTTTTTTAAATAGGGTCTCACTGAGCTGCTTAGCACCTCACATTTGCTGAGTCTGGCTTTGAACTAACTCATGATCCTCCTGCCTCAGCCTCCTGAGCCACTGAAATTGCAGGTGTGCACCACTGTGCCCTGGCATATACTGTAGTCTTAAATTTGCAATAGCAAACAACAAGAACAACAAAACCTCACAGTGTATATACCTTATTAAATGATACTTTGTTAGATTGAGAATGTAACTCAGTGGTAGAGCACTTATTTAACATGTTTGAAGCCTTGGGTTCAATCCCCAGCACCACCCCAAAAGATAAAAACAGCTCCCCCCCCAATAACCATTTATTGTTACTAAAAACCCAAAGCCATTTGAGGCTTCAGCAAATTGTAATCGTTTTTACTGGTAGAGAGTCTTTTTCCTCAATGTTGATAGTTGCTGAGTGATTAAAGTGGTGGTGATTGCTGAAGTGACTGTAGTATTTTCTTAAACTGAGACAACAACGATGTTTATCACTTTGGTTGACTCACAAAAATTTCTTGATAGCATGTGATGTTGTTTGATAGAATTTTACCCACAGTAGAACTTCTTTTAAAATAGGAGTCAGGGTCTGGGAGGGTAGCTCAGTTTTGGAGTGCTTGCCTAGCTTGGGGAGGCCATGGGTTCAGTCCACTGAACTGTAAAAATAAATAACTAAATTGGAATCAGGAAAATCATTTGAGCCTGTGAATTTGAGACTGGCATGGGCAACATAGTGAGATCCCATCTTTTTTGGTAGTACTGGGAATTGGATGCAGGTGTTCTTTATCACTGAGCTACATCTCTAGCCTTTTTTTTTCTTTTGGAGACAGGGTCTCACTTAGGTTGCCCAGTGGGGCCTTGAACTTGCGATCCTCCTGCCTCATACAAGCACATTTGACAAGATCCCATCTTAAAAAAACAAGAAACTATAGTTTAGTCCTCTCAGTCCTTGTTGCTGCTTTATTAAGTTTTGCATAGTACTCTAAATTCTTTGTTGTCATTCCAATAATATTCATAGCATCTTCACCAGGAGTGTGTTCCATCTCAAAAAACCATTTTTTTCTTTTAGTACTAGGGATTGAACCCAGGGATACTTAACCACTGAGCTACATTCCCAGCCCTTTTTATTTTTTATTTTGAGACAGAGTCTCACTAAGTTGCTGAGGCTAGTTTTGAACTAGTGATCTTCTTGCCTCAGTCTCCCGAGTTGCTGGGATTACTGGTGTGAGCCACTGTGCCTGGCTCAAGAAACCACTTTCTTTGTTCACCCATAAGAAGCAGTTCCTCATCCATTCAGGTTTTATCAAGAGTTTGCAGCATTTGAGGTACATTTTCAGATTCCACTTCTAATTCTACTTTTCTTGTTATTTTCACCACATGTGACGTTGTATCTTCTGAAGTCTTGAACACACTAGAAGACATCCATGAGTGTTGGAAAAACTTTTTCCAAACTCTTGATAATGTTATTTTGCCTCCCCACATGAATCGCAAATGTTCTTTCTTCCTTCCTTCCTTCCTTCCTTCCTTCCTTCCTTTCTTCCTTTCTTCCTTTCTTCCTTTCTTCCTTCTTTTTTCTGGTACTGGAGATTGAACCCAGGGGTGCTCAACCGCTGAGCCACATCCCCAGCCCTGTTTTGTATTTCATTTAGAGACAGGGTCTCACTGCATTGCTTAGCACCTTGCTGTTGCTGAAGGCTGGCTTTGAACTCTTGATCCTCCTGCCTTAGCCTCCTGAGCCACTGGAACTACAGGTGTGTGCCACTGGGTGCCTGGGGCTTTGGATTTCTAATTTCTCTAATTTCAGTATTATTTTATCTCAAGGAATAGGGAGGCCCAAAGAGAAGGCAGCCGGGGCTGGAATGGCCAGAACACACAAAATTGATTAAGGTCACCATCTTATATGAGTTTGGTTTGTGATATCCCAAAAGCAGTTATAATAGTAACATCAAAGATCACTGATCACAGGTCATCATAAAATGTAATACTGATGAAAATACATTACATAAAATGCAATACTAATGAAAAATTTGACATGCTGTAAGAATTATGAAAACGACAAACTTGAAGTGTTAGGTACACGTGTTGGAAAAATGGCATTGATAGACACACAGGTTTGACAAAAGGTGAATTTATTAGGTGCCCATGTGGTTTTAATTATATCTTTCTCATAATTGATACTTTTATCATTATAAAACATTCACTTTTGTCTCTAGTTGTTTTTGTGTGTATTTTCTTTTTTGATTTTACTGTAGTCACTTCAGTAACTTAGAATTACTGTTTCCATGACTTTTCCTTCTTTTGCCTCATTTGTATGTCTTGGATCTAAAGTGTGTATGTGCATGCACGCGTGTGCATGTGCATGTGCGTGTGCCCCCCCCCCCCCTTTGTTTTTTCTTTTTGGTACTGGGGATTGAATCCAGGGGTGCTTAACTACTGAATCACATCCCCAGCCCTTCTTTATTTTTATTTAGTGACAGGGTCTCACAGAGTTGCTAATGACATAACTGTTTTGCTGAGGCTGGCTTAGAACTCGCAATCCTCCTGCTTTAGCCTCCTGAGCTGTGGGATTAAAGTTTGTCTCTTATAATTGAATCTAGTTAATCCTTTGTTAAGTGGTCTAATCTGTTTGTCTTTTCATTGTTGTGCTTAATTTATTCCCATTTACTGTTGTTGATATGATCAGGTTTGTTGTCTGTTTTGCTGTTTTTGGTATAGCTCACGTACTTTCTGTTGTTCTTTGGTTCTTATTTGCCTTCTTTTATAGTAAATAGATATTTTTAGCATACTATTTTAATTCCTTTGTTGATATTGCTATAATTTTTTAGTTAATTTCTTATTGATTGCATTAGGGATTTCATTATGCACCTTAGTTTGTCATTGTCTGCTTCACTTTACTTCAGTGAAACAAACTTTGCTGCAGTATGGCTCTTTTCTTTCTCTTCTCCTTTATGCTGTAATTGTTACATGTTATAGCTATATGTTATAAACCCATCAGTACTAATGTTATAGTTATTGCTTTGTGAGTGCTTATGGTTTTTAAATGAGAGAAGAAAGGTAAAGATACATATATAGAGCTTTTATATTAACTCATTTACTATTATAACCTTTAATTGCTGTGAATTCTGGTTGTGGTTTAATGCCCCATACTTTCTCCATTATACCTGAATTCTCTCTTGCCTCCTTTTTGCTAGTATTGTTTTTGTGCAGTTTTTTTTTAACCACTTTTAGAAAGAGAAAAAGGTTTATGTGTGTTGTAGATTTATCTGTGTAAGTAGCCTTCCAGTGCTCTCATTTTTTTTTGTGCCAAGGATGGAACCGAAGGCCTCATGCATGCTAGGCAAACACTCTGTCACTGAGCCGCATTCCCAGCCCCTAGTGCTCCTTATTTCTTCATAAGCATTTGAGTTACACTGTCCGATGTCATTTCAAGTCCAAAGAACTTTCTTTAGTATTTCTTGTAAGACAGGTTGACTAGCAGTGATTCTCTGAATCCACGTTTATCTGGATATGCCTTTCTTTGATTTTCATTCTTGCAGGTTAATTGTGTGCGCGTGCGTGTGTGTGCGCGCGCGCGCGCTCTGAGAATCTAACCCAGGACCTTGCCTGTGGTAGGCAAGTACTTTACCACTGAGCCACTTTCCATCCACCCTCAGGTTAGTTTTGATAGAGTTCTTGGCTGGTGTTTTTTTTTTTTTTTTTTTTCTTTTACCACTTTAGGTAATGTCATCCCACTGCCTTCTGGTCACTTATTTCTGCTAAGTTTAGTGTTAATCTTGCATATCATGAATCATTTTTCTCTTTCTCTTTACAAAATTTTCTTGTGTTTGGTTTTTAGCAGTTTAACTGTAATTGTGTATACCTTTAAAAGGTAAGTTTATGCTATCTATCTATCCATTTACTTTTGCAGTGCTGGGAATAAATCCAGGACCTTGCACATGCTGTGCAAATACTCTGTCACTGAGCTACATTATATCCCCAGAAATTTTATCTATCTTCCTGTCTGTCTGTCTGTCTGTCTGTCTATCTATCTATCTATCTATCTATCTATCTATCTATCTATCTATCTTTTTGTGGTGCTGGGGATTGAACCTAGGGCCTTGTTCATGTGAGGTAAGCACTTTACCAACTGATCTATATCCCCAGCTCTATTATTTTTATTTTGAGACAGGGCCTTGCTGTGTTAACTTGAAATCCTCCTGCTTCAGCTTTCTGAGTAGCTGAGATTATAAATGTGTGCCACTGTGCCTGAACTCTGATTATCAATTTTATGATAAGAACCACAGAGGCCAAATGTATTCTCCTGTAATTTGTTTTGAACTACTTCCTCCTCCTTACCCTTCACATATTGGGGATTGAATTTAGCATTGCTCTACTACTGAGCTATATCCCTAGCCCTTTTATTTTTTGTTTAGAGACAGGGCCTCACAAAATTGCTCAGGCTGGCCTCAAATTTGCCATCCTCATGTCTTAGCTTCCCAAGAAGCTGGGATTACAGGCATGTACACTGTGTCTGCCTGTTTTGAACTTTGTTATTGTGAAATAAGATATATATGCCATGTTAGAAAATGTTTTCTGTTTTAATTTTTAAGAATTTAACACAAATATTTCATGTTTGAACCACAATATTGTTTCCTAATAGGCAATTATTTTACTTTATTGAGTTGACAGTTCATCTTTTCAGTAAAGGTACCTTTGGGTATGGTCGTGGTGGTGATGGTGATGGTGGTGATGGTTGGCAGGCACTGGACCTGTGAGTTATATTCCAACCCAGAAGGTCATCTTATTTTTTTTTTTTGAGAGTTACTGAATTATGTCCATCTGTATGCAATTGGCAAAATGTTGTTTTTGAGGAAGGGTCTCACCTTGTTACCTGGGCTTGTCTGAACTAGTGGTCTCTAATGATTCTTCCTGTAGTTTGTAGCTTCCCAAGTGCTGAAACTACAAGCATGTGCCATGGTAGTAAAATGGTAGTAAAAGCTTTAATTTTTAGAATTTTCCCCTCATAAGTCAACTTTTTCTTTGCTGTGACCAAAATATGTGATATGAACAATTTAGAGGAATTAAAGTTTATTTTGGCTCACAATTTCAGAAGTCTCCATCCATGGCTAGCTGACGTGATTATTCTGGACTCTAGGTGACGTGGCACATCATGGCTAAGGGCATGGGGAAGAAAAGCTGCTTACTTCATGGTAGCCAGAAAGCAGAGAGAATGTGAGGCAACTAGCACAAAATATAGACCCCAAAGACACGCTCCCAATGACCTAGTTTTCCAGGTGAGCCCCACCTGCCTACAGTTACCGCCCAGTTAGTCCATTGAAATCATTAACCCAGCAAATTGATTAATCTGCTGATTCGATCACAACTCATAATTTAATCACTTCACCTGAATGTTTCTGCATTAACAGAGGAGCTTTTGGGGGATACCTCATATTCAAACCATAATACTTCCTTATCATGGCCAAGGCACATGATTAGAGTTTTGTGGACATAGTAAAACAGATTTTTTTCTAAGTTAAAGAATTCCATTTATAGATTCGGCTTTGGGGTCAAGTACATTTTGGCCAATTTTTCTGTGTGTCTGTGTGGTGCTGGGGACTGAACCCAGGGCCCATACCAGGCAAGCACTTTTCTACTGACTTATGTGTTTTTTAGTTGATACACTACCTTTGTTCATATTTGTGGGGTGCAGTACTACAATTTGGTATATTTGTGTAGTGTGGAATGATCAAAACAGGGTAATTAACGTTTTCATCTCCTCAAAGATTGATCATTTCTGTTGGGAACTTTCAATTTCTTCTTGATATTTTGAAATATATCACAAATTGTTGTAGACTATAGTTATCGAATTGTGCTGTAGAACACCAGAACTAATTCCTTCAATCTAATTGTATTTCCATCTCCATTATTTGTTCCACCCTTTTCCCTTTCTAGTCTGTAGTGACTTCTATTCATTCCATTCTTTTCTTTTACAAAAAGAGAATGAGCCCGGCGTGGCGCATGCCTGTAATTCCAGCACTTGGAAGGCTGAGGCAGGAGGATCACGAGTTCAAAGCCAGCCTCAGCAATTTAGCGAGGCCCTAAGCAACTCAGGGAGACCCTGTCTCTAAATAAAATACAAAATAGGGCTGGGGATGTGACTCAGTGGTGGAGTGCCCCTGGGTTCAATCCCCAGTACCAAAAACAAAAACAAAACAAAAGAAAGATTTTTGCAGCTTTCACCAATGAATAAGAACATGAAGTATTATCTTTCTATGCCTGCCTTATTTCACTTGACATATATCCCCCATTTTCATCCATGTTGCCCCAAGTGACAGAATTTTTTTTTTTTTTTTTTTTTTTTGGCAGTGCTAGGGATTGAGCTCAGGGACTTGTAGGTGTCTGTGTACATTTTCTTTTATTCATCTGTTGATGGACATTTTCATCCTGTATTTTGGGTATTGTGAATAGTGCTACAGTAAACATGGAAGTGCAGGTATCTCTTTCACTAATGGCTCATTCCCTTAGTGGGATATTCCTATTATTTGGATAAGTAAATGGTAAGGTAGTTTTGTTTGTGGCTTTTTGAAGAACCTCCATACTGTTTTCTATAATGGCTATACTAATCTACATTCCCACCCACAGTGTATGGAAGTTCCCATTTTTGTCCTGCCTCACCAGCATTGTTATTTTTTGTCTTTTTGATAATAGTCATTCTACTGGAGTGAGATAACTCATTATGACTTTGATTCGTATTTCCCTGTTGATTGATGATGTTGGACCTTATTTCATATGCCTTTTTTGGTCATTTTGTATGTCTTTTGAGAATTATCTATTTAGATAATTTGCCTGTTTGTTGTTATTTATTTGCAGTGCTAGGTATTGAATTTGGAGCCTTATTCATGCTGGTCACACATTGTACCACAAAGCTGCACCCTCAGCCCTCATTTGCACCTTTTAAAATTGGATGATTATTATTGTTGTTGTTATTATTAACTGTTGAGTTGTTTGAGTTCCTCATTTATTCTGAATATTACTTCCTTGTCAGATGATTGGTTCACACTTTATCCCACATGGGGACTGTTCACCCTTTTATTTACTCTGCTATGCAGAACTTTTTGTTTGATATAACCTCATTTGTCAATTTTTGTTCCCTGTGCTTTAGAGTCTTCAATAGTTATGTCTTAAAATGTGATCTTCCTGGCTACTAATTGTCTTTTAAAGAGTTGCCATTCCCCTTTTCAGGTCTTCTACTTTTTATACTTTCAAAATTATGTTTATTTGTAATTTTAATTTCAATTGCATTTTTCTGAGAGTTCTTAGTACTTTTTTTATTTGTTCTTTTTACATGACAGTACAGTGTATTTTGACATATTATACATAAATGGAATATAACTTATTCTAATTAGGATCCCATTTTTTTTTTTCTTTTTTAAACTCAAGTTTTCACCTCTGCCTCATTGCTGTCGCTACTTCCTCCTCCTCCCCCTCCATTAGTTTTGCCTCAGTATGAGCTTCCCATTTTGTTCTGTTTTTCAGCTTGGTTTCCCTCAAGTTACTGAACCTCCTTAAGTGGAATATACTTGTTCTTTGCCTATTCATGGGTATGACTTCCTTTATAGGGTCAAATTTGGCCATGATGGTGTGATTATTGGTCATTGGTGAACCATCAGACCATAATAGACATGATACACTTTGCTTCATCTGCTCTCTACTGAATACTTTTTCAAATTAAATGTCTTTTCCCAAGAGTTGCAGTCCCTCGTTGTTCCCAACTCAGCTAGAACAGTTGGGTTTGGAGAAGCAGACCTTTGATATTCCTTTCAAGACTGATTGAGCCTGTTAGTGCAGAATTCAAATAACTTCCTAAAGGAAGCAGTATACTGGATCTAGGCAGCCAGGGAATTTTGGTCTTCATGGTTATGGGCTCAGATTCCACTAGGCCCTTAAAATTCTCTACCTTCTTCCGCATAAGAGAAAAGAAAGCCTAGCTGCATGCAAGTTTACAAGCACATGTGCGCACATGCAGACCAAAGACCTCTCTTCTGTGAACATATATCACTAAGAATTATTTCCATTTGGTGTAGTGAAAAGTCAGTTATATGAAGTGTTCAGTAAACTCTTTGTAAAGGACCAGATAGTAAATATTTTAGGCTTTGTGGGTCGCATATAATGTTTATACCTTTTTCTTCTTTCTCTCTTTTCCCTTAAAAATATAAAAGTCATTTTTCCCCCTTTTGAGATATTGGGGCTTGCACCCAGGGACTCACTCACTCTAGACAAGAGCTCTCCTGAGCTATGTCCCCAACCCTTTTTATTTTTTTTTGAGACAGAATCTCGCTAAATTATACATGCTAGGTTTTAATTTGTAATCATTCTCTTTCCTTCTCTTTATTGCCAGCTCTTGTCACAGTGGCAGCATTTTCAATATTTCACATCTTCAGCTCCCCATTCATTTGTAACATCTGTCTGCTCTTAACCTCCTTTGTAATAAAATCTCTGTAGAAAAGATCAATGACTTGTTTCTTCAGAATCTAGTTATTATTTTTTTGCCTTCATACCTCTTAGTTAATACATATTTCTTCTTAGCTGGCTATTGTTGGGTGCACATTGGGTGGAAATAGAGATGAATGGAAATAGGTATGTGGTAGAAAAATTTGCTTAAAGATGATTATACCTTTGAAATTCAGGGCTGTTACCACCTCTTGGCAATTTTATTCTCTTCAACTTCTTTTTTCCATTCTTTGGGTTATTTAATTCAGACTTTCAAAACTCAGTCCACAAGGAGTCTTTCTCATCACTTGTAGGGGCCATAAGAGATAAATTCCCTCAAATCCTTTTTTCCACCTGAAAGTGTATTTTTTCATTCATAATTATTTTCTAAGGGAAAGGAGAGAGTTGTTGATAGAAGGTTTCAAGTGACTGCTGGAGGGTATCGGCAAGAGAGACTAGGGTTGACTTAAAAGATGTTAGGTTCATGCCAAGAGTCAGCTAACATTTAAGTGTAGTATATGCACGCCTGTAATCACAGCAACTTAGGAGGCTGAGACAGGAGAATTGCAACTTCAAAGCCAGCTTCAACAATCCAGCGAGGCCCTAAGCAACTCAGTGAGACCCTCTCTATAAATAAAATACAGAAAAGGAGCTGAAGATGTGGCTCAGTGGTTAAGTGCTCCTGGGTTCAATCTCTGGTACCCAAAAACAAAAAAACCCAAAAAACATAATATGCAGTTCTAAAAGTAAATTGATAGAGTGATGACAAATTGATCATAAATGGAAAAGTAGTCTGATTCTTGTTTCAGTTACATATATGTGTTTGTATACTTTATGTTGATGTTAGCATCTTATACTTGTGATTGCAGTTGAAGATGTTTGAAAGCTGTCTTCTAAATCAAACCTCCTTTTCTTCTGATAGACTTTTAAATATTGGTATAACCAAGCGTAGCATCTTTCTTTCTTTTGGCAGTGTTCAGGATTGAACCCAGAACCTTGTGCACTTAAGGCTGTACAACTAGCTACATCCCAGTCTAAGGTATTGACTGTGACATGGCTCTTCTTGACATGTTTGGGTTTTGTACAGACTCCTCAGATTCACAACTGTGATAGTTTAATAGGATGTACCTAAAACCTACTCATTAAATTTTGGCAAAAAATACCCTTTTCTCATTGAGTAATTGTGTAATTTTTTATGGATTTCCCACGCCAGAAACTTGAGAATTATCTACAATTTTGAATTTCTTCCTGTTGTAACTAATACTATTCTGTCACATGTAGTCATTTATTGTGCCCAGTTGATTTTGCCTCATCTTTAATCAATCATCTACATTACTATTGTTAGTTTAATCTTATTTGTTATTAATAGACAATAGACCAACTTTTAATTAGAAAGATAGGTTAGCATAGTTTTTAAGAGCTTATTCTATAATAAAGAAAACATGTTATATGTACACAATGGAGTATTATTCAGCCATAAAGAAAAATTAAATCAAGGCATTTGGGGGTAAATGAATGGTACTGAAAACTATCATGCTAAGTGAAATAAGCCAGACCCAGAAAATCAAAGATTGAATGTTTTTTCTGATATGTGGAAGCTAGTCCAGAATAAAGGGGGATGAGAAAATTCCATTAAAATAGAAAAAAAATTAGTGGAGTAGAGGAAGGGGTTGAGGTTGAAGGTAGAGGGAAGAGTGGAATGAATCTGACTTAATCTTCCTAGGTTAGGTCATATGAGTATATGAATAGCACAGTGGATCTCATTTGTGTATCCACAAGATACCAATTTTTTAAAAAACCCTATAAATAAACAGAAAAATCAGTAGAGAAGAAGGGTGGGAAAGGGGATTGCATTAGAACAAATTAAATTCCTTGCTTTAATAATTTTGTCAAAATGAGCCCTACTGTTGTGTATAACTAAAACAAAACAATTTTAAAAAAGAGTTCATACTGAAGACCCTCATCATATCTTGGTTTCAGATGTTGCTTGCTCCCAATTACATTATCATATGTCCTTTAGAAAGTTTCCTGGTCTCTCTGAATCTCTTTCTCATCAGTGTGGATAGTCACTAAACCTACTTTAACAGGACTCTTAGAGGACTAAATGAACTCATACATATCAATTTATAGTAAAATCTTATATTGATGTAAATGTAATTTGACCATGATTGGTTCCTGTCTTCATCACAGCCTTCATTCTCAAATAGAAATTAAAATTCTTGAGTGAGTTTAGAAGTGCAGAGCAAGGTTGGGCTGGGAAACATTAGGCAAGAGACATAGGTAGCAGAAAGTACAGTTCCAATGTCTGCAGTATTTTTTTTGCCGGGGTCGGGGGTACTGGGGATTGAACTCAGGGGCACTCATCCCCAACCCTATTTTGCATTTTATTTAGACAGGGTTTCTCTGAATTGCTTAGTGCCTTGCTTTTGCTTGAGACTGACTTTGAACTCGCAGTCCTCCTGCCTCAGCCTCCTGAGTTCTGGTGCAGTAGGTTTCATACGTGAAATTTCGTAAATCAGGCTGAAAAAATGGTACCAACCAGCAGAGATTATTGGATTTTTTTTTTTTTTTTTTTTTTTTTCCTGGGATTGAACCCAGGGGCACTTTTACCACTGAACTACATCCCCAGTCCTTTTTATTTTTCGTTTTGAGGTAGGGTATTGATAAGTTGCTGAGGTGTCCTTGACCTTGAGATTCTCCTTTCTCAGCCTTCCAAATTGCTGGGATTTTAGGTATTCACCACTGCATCCAGTGATTCTTGGAATTCTTTGCTTATGCTTTAGAACAGTTGTTCTCAAAGAATGGTTTTCAGTGCTGCAGTATGGCACCCAGTTGTTGTCTTATTAATCTTTGAAATTTGTTATTGACTGGTTGAGAAGGTTTGCACAGATTATATTCACTTCCCAACAACTTGAATATTTTATGTGACTCAAATTCCAGGCCCTCAGGTATTATGTTAAGAATGGTTTAATGTATTTTCTTTCCTTTTTCTTTTGGTGGTGCTGGGGATTGAACCCAGAACTTTGTTAGGCAAATGCTGTACCACTGAATTACATCTCCATCTCTAGCCCTACTGCCCTTCACGCCCCCATACTAGGGATTGAATCTAGGGCCCCATGCATACTGGGCACAAACACTCTACCACTGAGCCATGTCCTCATCCCTTTATTTTGAGACAGGTTTGGTTAAGTTACCCATACTAGCCTTGAACTTAAGCCTCCCAAGTGCCCTCCCCTCATTCCTGCAGTTGTATAATAAGCAGTAAGTCTGGAGGTAATTTTATACTGTATTTTTAGTGTGCCTCTGTTTTGACTACAGTCTGTCACATGAGGTTATGAATGGAATTTTCTACTTATGGCCTCATTTTGGTTATTAGAAAGTTTTGAATTTTGGAGCATTTAGCTTTTAGAATTTTGGATTTGGAGATATTAAGTCCCATGAAATAAAAGGCATTTTGATCCATTCATTAAATTTATTAGTACTTGTTTATCTGTATGCAAATTTTGATACCCTGTACATGATATAGACTCAGGCATGTATATAAACATGACACAATATACAGGTATGCACAGGTATATATAAAACAGGAAACAAAGATTTGGTAACTCTTTACTAGGTATTAAATCCCTACAGGTAGGCAAAAGGTCAATCAGATCTAACCCTTTAGAAATTAAAATAGAACCTGTCACAGATTTTTACAGTATGATGCAGACATCAAAAGGGCCTCTGCAGTGGGGAACATTAGGAATATGTCAGCCATGGTGGGCACTGAAATCAGAGGTTCAGGTGACCATTGATCCTCAATGGGGGCAGATTTATTTCCACCATCACCACTGTTTATTTTTCATGCTTAGGACTCTTCAAAGGAAAAGAAGACTTTTATATAAGTCAGATCTTTCCATTGTCCTTCCCTGTCCCTAGACCTAGAATTTCTTTTTTAAGAGTCAATATTTTTTAGTTGTAGGTGGACACAATACTTCTCTTTCTTCCCACTCACCCTCCCCTCCTCCTTCCCTTCCTTCCTTTGCTGAGGATGGAACCCAGTGCCTCACATATGCTAGGTTAGCTCTCTATCACTGAGCCACAGTCTAAGCCCCAGACCTAGAATTTTTATTCTCCATTTTTTTTTATAGGTTCCTGTTTCTGTAATTAAGTTTCCTCCATGTACTCAATCCCTTATCCATTATTGGAGATTTCTTGTATACCCCAGGCACCCTGTGTGCTCAGTCCTCCTTACTGGGGATTTCTTGCACACCTCCCCAGCCATCCCTTTTTCCTGGGTGTGGTTTCATGTTTCTGTGTAGAGTCTCAATTCCCCTCTTCTTAGGGGTTTCTTGCACTCATGTCTTAGTAACACTTAAACAGCCTCTGGGATGTGCTGACCACCAAGGAAGTACTTCTTTCTTGAGAGTAGATTTTTCCTACCTTGGTCTGTGCAGTGACAGAGTTACCTGGTCACTGCAGTACTTTTTGGGTTCTGTTGTTGATTTCAGGGATCACAGTTTCTTTTTCTACTCTGAAGCCACAGCAACAAGGCAGCAGGTTGTGTCTCCTGTAAGGACGGCGTCCCCACTACCCCCAGATGACTTATGGAGCCCAATGTTATGTGCCAAAATTGTTAAAAATACCAGGAATTTTTGAAAAATTGTTAGAAATTAACTTTCTAAATAAACAATAGTAATAATAATTTCTAAATAAAACAATTTCTAAATTTTTAAATAAACAATTGTTAGAAATTCAAGATTGTTAGAAATACCAGGAATTTTTCTAAATTGTTATAAACACCAAGGAATCAAACATGTGCCTGGAAGTAGCTTGGCAAGGCAAACTACTTCTGCTAGAAGGACAAGCTATTGCACCTGGCTAGCTAAAATGGCTTTGATTGGATCTTACATCCCTGTTAAGGCTAAATAATTATATTTTGAAAATAGACCATTGGTGGCACACGCCTGTAATCCCAGCACTTGGGAGGCTGAGGCAGGAGGATCTTGAGTTCAAAGCCAGCCTCAGCAATTTAGCTAGGCCCTAAACAACTCAGTGAGACCCTGTCCCTAAATAAAATACAAAATAGGGCTGGGAATGTGGCTCAGTGGTGGAGTGCCCCTAGGTTCAATCCCCAGTACCAAAAAAAAAAAAAAGAAAGAAAGAAAAAAGAAAATAGACCATTGAACTTTCTGTTTCTCACATGACTTATTGTGGATTACTTTAGATCTGGCAAGGATTTTAGTCTGTGGGACACCGAAAGCCTACCACCCCATAGCTGTACAGAGGGAGGTGTTTCAGCTTTTAAGCTGTGCCTTCTTGTTCCCAGCAGTGGTACTGAATGACCCTCTGTGGCCTACTACAATCAGTGCTGCATTGCTTGGGCTTTGAGTTCCCTTTTTTGGCACTCCAACATTTCTTCTTGCTTCCAGGCTTAATTGTGTATTTTTCAAAATAGACTTTTAATTTATTAGTCTTAGTCATATGTTTGATTTGAGAGGGTGTCTGTCATTTAGGCTTTATATAATTGTTCTTTATACATCAGTCATAGAAGTCTACTAGTCTGTTTACTGAAACTAATTCTACTTACCTAACACTGTAAAGACAAATAACTTTGCAGACTAGTATATTTTGGCCTTTTACTTATTTTTTTGTAGTGCTAAGGATTAAACCCAACTACTTGGGCATGTTTGGCAAGCATGCTACCACAGAGTCCAACCCTGTTTTGGCCTTTTAAAAAGAAGCTCATCTCTCCCCTTACCCCAAATAAAATGTTTTGGCAAATAGTCATTAAAAAAAATCAATTGTAAGCACGAGTGGGTCTTTCAGAACTTAGTCTTTGAAATGATGAAATCAGCTCAAGGGACATTATGACCACTAGGGTTGACTTTGAAGCTTGGATGTCAGTTTTGTATAATGATCAGAACTCACCATGTCAACTAGCACTGAATGATTGAGTCAGGAGCACACTCATTTGCCATACAGTAATTACTCACAAACTCATTTGAAAAATGTAAAATGGCTCTTACTTTGAATGCAGACATTTATAAAATTTTAAAATTTGTTGATAAATAAATAAATAAAGACGCAAATAGCAAAACAATCCCTAAGCAACTTTCAAGTGTTTTGTCTTGGGGAATAAATCATACTGGTTGCTGGGCAATCTGTTCTTGCAGATTAATCAGCACAGAAGTAGGGTTTGCTGATGTCTTTAGAATTGCCTTTATTACCTTGTGTCTCATTGGGACTTCCTTAACCTCATGTTTCTATTTTATTTTTTATTTTTATTTATTTATTTATTTTTTTGGAACCAGGGATTGAACTCAGGGGCAATCGACCACTGAGCCACATCCCCAGCCCTATTTTGTATTTTATTTAGAGACAGGGTCTCACTGAGTTGCTAAGGGCCTCGCTAAGTTGCTGAGGCCGGCCTTGAACTTGCGATCCTCCTGACTCAGCCTCTCAAGTCCCTTGGATTACAGGCGTGCGCCACCGTGCCCGGCTTAACCTCATGTTTCTAAATTCCAAGCTTCTCTGAAAAACTTTTCAGCAAATAAGTCTCAGGTGCATCCTTGCATTTCTTATGTATACTTGGGTGGATTTCTTCTTCATTGTTCAGTTATCCTTTTCCATTTAAATTCTCTTAAAATTGCTGCTCTCTGATTTGTGTGCCTTGCCCCTTTCTTCACCCTCCACCCTTTTTGGGGTAGTGTATTAATCTTCTAAATTCCTTAATATTTTAATGGGGATTTAGAATGAGAAAAACATGAATTTGTGTTGTCAGCCTGCTAGATTAAATTGAAAATTTCTAAGAACCTGAGAATTGGCTTGTTGAGCTTCAAAAGAAATGGAATTGAATCATCTGTTTACACAGGAATACTGAATACTTTGATCATATTGACTCCTCCTTGCTTCCCCCACTTCTCCCAGTCCTAAGGATTAAACCCAGGGGTGGATACTTTACCACTGAGCTATATCCCCAGTCCTATTTTTTAGTTTGAAGACAGGGTTTTGCTCAGTTGTCCATGCTGGCCTTGAACTTACTGAGGCTGGACTCAACTTGTGGTCTTCCTGTTTAAACCACCTGAGTTGCTGGGATTACAGGTGTGCACCACTGTGCCCGGCCTTTTTGTTTTTGTTTTTTTATTGCTTTTGATGCTGAGGATTGAACCCAGAGCTTGTGCATGCTAAACAGACATTATACTGTTGAGCAACATACCCAGTCCCAATTTGAGTCTGTCTTACTCTGAGCATATAGAATGTTGCTCTATATTTTATGTTCTTCAACAAATATTCCTTTAGTTAATTTTACATTAACTTTAAAAATATTTTTATATGCAATTATATGTGTATCTATACACATTTTGTGCTTTTATAGCCTCCTATTCTTTGCTTTTGAAAATTAGTGAACTTTATGTATACTATTCTTTTTGCATCTGTTTTTCCTTTCTTAGTTGAGTTGGGGTGTCCCATCAGCTTGACAATGATAATCTAATAGATGGATTCTCAGGATTCAGAAAAACTGTTATACTCCTGACTCTGTCACAGTGAAAGAATACATATTAAAATCGACAAAGAGAAAAGCTGTCCTAGAGAAAGAAGATGCAAATTTTCAGATATTCCCTTCGAGTGTAGTTAAACTGTGAGGTGTTTAATTATCCTAGGAAAAAATGTGGGACAAGACACAGCATATTGCCAAGCAGGGAATCTCACCTGAGTCTTGGGATTTTTACTGGGGGATCAGTCTTCAAGGAATGCAGCCTCCATATGACTGACAGCAGCAACTGTGGATGCCAGTCCACCCAAAAGTCAATATGAATGCAGTAGGCCTCAGGTATAATAAAACAGGCATTTCCCCTAAGTCATACTATTAGGATACACCCACAGTCTAAATGAGTATGTGGCTTCCTGTAGCCTCCAACATACTAAAACTGCTCTTATTCAGGTAGAATATTCTACTGGTTCAGAGATTATCTCCTAGGAGCCATTCAAGGGCCAGTCCTCAGACAGGCCTTTCTTAGGAATATGCAAAATTTGAGTAACTCAGGCCTGCTGAGCAAATCCTTTCTTGCACACTAGTAAATGCATGTGTCTTTTTTAAGACTATAGGTAAGTATCATCTCTTCAGCAAAAAGTTACCTGTTTCATTCTAAGAGTTAGTTACAGCTGGATGTGGTGGTATAAGTCTGTAATCCCTCTTACTCAGGAGGCTGAGGCAGTAGAATTCCAAGTTCCATTCCAGCCTGGGTAATTTAGTGAGACCCTGTCTCAAAATAAAAGGGCCAGGTATGTAGTTCAGTGGTAGAGTGCCCCTGGGTTCAATCTCTAGTGCAGCCCCCTCCCCCACAAATAGAAATAGTTACTCCCGTATTTTTGCCCCTATAGTTATATTTATCTCCTTTGTAATCATTCTTTTTCTTGAAAGATGTTTTTAATTCATGCCACTTCAAAGGCAAAAACATTTATCATCATCTTGCTTTCCCTCTTGCTTTTTCCTTTGGTTTTAAATATTGTGTATTTTCTTTGAGCAAGAGCATTTTTTTTTTAAATTTTATTTTATTTAGTTTTTTATGTGGTGCTGAGGATTAAACCAATGCCTCTTGCATGCTAGGCAGGCACACTCCATCACTGAGCCACAATCCCAGCCCTGAGTAAGAGCTTCGTATGCATTTTACATATGGTATTATATTTGTAAAATAATTACCAAATGTTATATAAACAAAACAATTATTTTTTACTTGTTTTGATATTTTTACTTTTAGATTTGAGATTTTATTTACTGTAAACACAATACACTGGTTTTCAGCTCTTTCTTTTTTTTTTTCTTTAAATATTTTTAGTTGTAGATGGACCAAGAAACCTTTATTTTGTTTGTTTTTATGTGGTGCTGGGGATTAAACCTGTTGCCTCACATGTGCCACTAAGTCACAATCACAGCCCCTCAGCCTTTAAAGGCAAGGATTATGTCTTTTCTGTCTTCAGTTCTATAGATGCATAGTAAGGTTTTTGTATTGATTTTGGTGCTTTTTTTGTAGTTCTTAACTTTAGTTTCCATGTTACCTCAGCAGTTTTGATAGCACAAATGATCTTTCTTCCCACAGTAGCATAAATTAAAGTATCTCTAAACTAAGTCATAATTTAAGGTGTTGGATTGTATTTTAGTTTTCTATAGCTGCTGTAACAAAATTACCACAAATTTGATGTCTTAGAACAATATGCATCTTATTCTCTTATAGTCTGAGGCTGAAAGTTTAGCTTTACCTAAAGCCAAAGTTTTGGCAGGATTGATTGTTTCCACAGGTTCTGGGGGAGAAAATCTATTTCCTTGTCTATTTCAGCTTCTAGTGGTCACCTTTCTTGGCTTGTCATCCTTTCATCTTCGAAGTACAGCACTTTAATCTCTGTTTCCATTATCAGTTGCCTTATGCTTGTCTATAGTTCAATCTGCAAGTGCCTCCCTCTTATAGAATCACTGATTACATTTAGAGTCTTTTGAACAATCCAGAAATAGTTCTCATCTGAAGAGCCTTAATCTAGTCTCATCTGCAAAGTTCCTTTTGCCAGGTAAACTAACATGGATAGGTTTCAAACATAAGGATTTCTTTGGGGGCCATTATTCTGCCAAACACATCTTATAATAAAAAAGCACTGCTTTGGGGGCGTATTAACACTTGTTTTCCTACAGCACAGTACAGTGATGCAGCCACATCTATGTTCATAGCTGCTCAGTTCACAATAGCTAGATTGTGGAACCAACCTAGATGCCCTTCAATGATGAATGGATAAAGAAACTGTGGTATATATACACAAAGGAATATTACTCAGCCATAAAGAAGAATAAAATTTTGGCATTTGCTGGTAAATGGGAGGAATTGGAGAATATCATGCTAAGTGAAATAAGTCAAGCCCCAAAAACCAAAAACCAAACGTTTTCTCTGATAACTGGATGATGGTACATAACGGGGGGGGGGGGGGCCCCGGCGGCGAGGGGGGGGGGTGGGGCCGGGAGAAGAGAAGAATGGAGGAAGCAATGTCGGTGTAGAGGAAAATGGGACGGGAGGGGATGGGGGAAGGAAAGCTAGTAGACTGAGACAGACAGAATTACCCTATGTATATGTAAGATTATATGAATCCTGTGAATCTACTTTGTGGATAAGATATATTTCCTGCTGTATAATTCTATCAAAATGGGTTCTACCATCATCTGTAATTAAAAAGAACCAATAAAAACAAAAACAAAAGAATACCAACAGGGGCTGGGGATATAGCTCAGTTGGTAGAGTCCCTACCTTGCAAGCACAAGGCCCTGGGTTCAATCCCTAGCACCAAAAAAAAAAAAGAATACCTAAGAATGCTAAAGAGGATGTGGGGAAGAAGGAACACTTTTACACTGTTGGTGGGGTTGCAAATTAGTACAACCACTATGGAAATCAGTATGGAGGTTTCTCAAAAGACTAGACATGGAACTACCATGTGACCCAGCCATACCAATCCTTAGTAACTTATCCTAAAGAATTAAAGTCATCATGCTATAGTGATTTTTGCACACCCATGTTTATGGCAGCACAATTCACAATAGCCAAGTTATGCAACCAGCCTGGGTGCCCATTAACAGATGAATGGATAAAGAAAATGTGCTCTATATTATACAATAGAGTGTAATGAAGAAAAATGAAATGCTCTCATTGCAGGAAAATTGGACTTGAGACCATTATGTTAAGTGAAATAAGCCAAACTCAAAAGGTCAAGGGTTATGTTTTCTCTCATAAGTGGAAGTCGGTGAGGAAAAAGGAAAAGTGGGGGGTGATTGCATGAAAAGCAAAGGGAGATCAGTAGGATAGAGGAAAGGGACCAGGAGCGGGAGAAGTGTGTGTCTGTGTGTGTGTGTGTGTGTGGAGGGGGGAGTAGTGTGGGGGAGTGACACTGGTAAAACTGCATTGTTATATTGTGTGCATGTACTAATATGTAACAGCAAATCCTACCATAGTGTACAGCTATCATGCACCACCAAAAAAATGTAGAGAAAAAATGAGCAGTCCATGGTTTGCTCTTTCTTTCTGCTTCCTCAGCACTTTTCTATCTATGAAACCAAACTTTTACTCACCTCATTGGAACGCTTGGTGTATTTTTTAGAATGAAGTATTGTTGGATTCTAGAATGACAGATAAAACCAATTAAGGTTAAAAAGAAAAAAAAGTACTGCTTTGGGGGCATATTAACACTTGTTTTCCTATAGGGTATCATCCCCCCCCATTGGAATAACTCAGTGGGTTATTTTACATACTTTTGTGTGTGTGTGTGTGTGTGTGTGGTGCTGGGAATCGAACCCAGGGCCTTGTAGATGCAAGGCAGGCACTCTGCCAACTGAGTTATATCCCCAACCCTTATTTTACATACTTCTTGATCCTCATTTCTTTGGTATTGTGTGTGATAAATGAATGGTTTCCATAAGGACATCATTCACAATTTCCTTTTATTTCCCTTGAAGAATATTATTTAATGTTGCCATTTTGTGTTGTAGTTGGTGTAATACGTTGCCCAGTATGCCGCCAAGAATGCAGACAGATAGACCTTGTGGATAACTATTTTGTGAAGGACACATCAGAAGCCCCTAGCAGTTCTGATGAGAAATCAGAACAGGTATGCTTCTCAATTTTTCTTTAGACTCATATCTTGATATAAAAATGTAAATTATAAGAAAAATGTGTTTGGATAGTTAAGTTGGATAGTGCTGCTATAGTTCTCTTTCAAATTGAAAATAAAGGATGGCTTTCTTCTACTCTCAAACATTAAATAAAACAAGTCATTATTTTAAAAATCAAATTCTTCATAGACTTCGTGTTCTGAGCCTTATATTTTATTACTTAAATGTTTGATATGTAAGGAAAGGGATTTTGTTTAAAGTAAATGGGTAGCAGAATAATTTTATTCTTTGTTCAGTGAATTAGCCAGGGTGTTTGAGAGCAAGTTAGAAAGTTTTCCCTGTTTTATTTTGTGGATCTCTATTTGGTAAATTTAATGTAGATCAATATTTATTCTTTCAGGTATGTACCAGTTGTGAAGACAATGCAAGTGCAGTTGGCTTTTGTGTAGAATGTGGAGAGTGGCTATGTAAGACATGTATTGAAGCACATCAGAGAGTAAAATTCACTAAAGATCACTTGATCAGGAAAAAAGAAGATGTCTCAGGTAAGATAGATGTATTTTAACTTTCCTCTTTTGATTCTATACCATCGTCTACCTTTTCATAAATTTTGAATACCAACGTCAATAAGAATTTAGAAAATTAGTCAAAAATTTTTATTATGTTTAGTTAAAAAACTTTTTTTAAAATTTTGCTACAGAGTCTGTTGGAGCATCTGGTCAGCGCCCTGTTTTCTGCCCCGTACACAAACAAGAACAATTGAAACTCTTCTGTGAAACATGCGATAGATTGACATGTAGAGACTGTCAACTATTGGAACACAAAGAACATAGGTACAGAAGTCAATTATTGAGAAATATAAAAAGTGCTTAAAAAATTATTCTTCTGAAGGCAAATATTGATCCCACAATCCCTTAGCATTTTAAATCTAAATTTTGTGTTTTATTTCTTGAAGGTTGTGTGTTTTGATGAATTACTTGTTTTCAGTTCATGTTTAATTGTTTTATGAATATTTGTCAAAAATGTATCATTATATAGGGTTGGGTTTGCAAGAATGGAATTGTATTATTTGTTCCTGTGGTTCAAATAAGCTGTTTCTAACTGTAACGTATTTAGGTTATAGGCTGTTATCTGTAAAGACAATGTTCTCATGGTATGGTTAACTGACATTTTCATAGATAACAGCTAACCGATATCTAACATCAAAGCATAAATATAGATATCAAGTTAGATATATTATTTGCAGGAAACCTAGTGATTTATAGACAGCTAAATAAACATAGTTACTAAGCATAGTTATTCTTTTAATATACAACTTTGTATTTTAACCATATTTCATCCTGAGAATCAGTAATATTTACTTATCAGAAGTCTCTTTCATCTGAACTGTTTGAAACTGTACTGAAGTTCTTAAGTATGTAAGAAAATTCTTGAGTAAATTTTCCCACCTTCCGTGGCACCTGTTTATTTTATTTTCAGTGCTGGGGATTGAACCCAGGGCCTTGTGCTTACGAGGCAGGCACTCTACCAACTGAGCTATATCCCCAGCCCACACCTGTTTATTACAAGTAAAAAAAGATGATTTAGCATATCCACAGTCTAGAATTTTCTGACATGTTTTCCAAAGAATAATATTTCTGTATGTTTGGAAGGAAGTTTTATGAGTCTATTGACAAGACAGGTTTCGAGAAGGTAGTTTAACCACATTGAAATAGTGTATCTCTTTCTCTCTTTTTTTAAAAAAATACCTTTTAGTTGTAGATAAACACATCTTTATTTTATGTATTTATTTTTCTGTGGTGCTGAGGATTGAACCCAGTGCTTCTCATGTGCCAGGCAAGCGCTCTACCACTAAGCCACAACCCCAGCCCCTCTCTTTTTTGAGACAAGGTCTCACTATGTTGGTTGTCTAGGTTGGCCTTGAACTTGCAGTCCTCCTGCCTCAGCCTCTTGAGTAGCTGGGATTGTAGGTGTGTACAACTTTTTAACTGTATGTTTTTTTTAAATGAATTCATTCGTGTTAATTGGATCCAATACTGCTCATTGCTAATAATTATCACATCTTTACTTTGTGCCAGGCACGCCTACCTACCTACCTACCCCCCGTGACCCCCACTTCCTGTATTGGGGATTGAACTCAGAGTCACTTTACCCCTGGGCTACACCTCCCAGTCTTTTTATTTTTTTATTTTGAGACAGGGTCTCACTAAGGTGTTGAGGCTGGCCTCAAACTTGAGATCCTCCTGCCTCAGCCTCCTGAGTCACTGAGATTGTTATAGGTATGTGACACCGTGCCCTATTTCTGCCAGGCACTTTTCTGAATGCTGAATGTTCCTTTAATTCACAGCAACTATTTGTGAGTTATAAGTTCTGGTATTAACACTGTTTTAAAGGGAGAGAGAGCATCTGCTCACAGAAAGCTTTAGTAGTCTGTATAAGGTCTCACAGTAAGTGATAGAGCCAGGATTTAAGCACTGACATTCAGGCTTCAGATTTCTTCTTAATCTCTATGCTCATTTCCCCCCATATAGAATATAGAATACAATAGGCAGACTATCTCAGTCTTGACCATAAAAGGGAAATGCTTCTTGTTCTTTTTAAAGGCAACTTTCACTATTTTAACAGAACACTAACTAAATCTTTGTAGCCTTAATTTGTTGTGTTCAGGATTGTCTTATCTTACTGGAATTTGGCTAATGTTTTACTAAAGTGACTAATCTTGTGGATACCTTCACCTTAGAGCCAGTTCTTATCATTGATTATTTTCTAATGGTCTCATTAAGACATTAGATTACCTTTTTCATAGGTGCAGTGAGATTTTTTTTGAGCACTCAGATTTTCTTATATAGTGTTCTAAATTGATAGTGACAAACAGAAAGAAAAGGAATATGATACACTTTTCCCCATGAAAAATATAGCTTTATTGGGCAATACTTAAACCCAAGGGAAATAAAAAGGAAAAGAAAGACTGCCCCCACCTCAAAGTTTAACTCTGATCCTCCCCTTTCCTTTACTATATTCCTTTATTACTCATATGTAAGTAAGTCCTAATTATCTATTAGTGTGTCTGTCTGAATATAGGAAAAAAATAACCTTTTCCTCCTCTTACACTTACTTAATACAAGATCCTAACCAGTCGTGTGAATTTTTTCTTTCATACTCACCAGTTCTCTGATCAGCTGGAATTAGAGTCTACTTGGAATTATGAGTCAGAGCCCACTGGTGACAGGTCTAGTCCACAGACTACCTCCACTTCAGATGCCATTTGTAAACTGGTGACCCCCATACTTCAATTTGCTAGATCACTTGTCTAGAATGGCTCAAAGAATCCAGGGACATCCTTAACTTATTATTGCTGATTTATTATAAAGGATATTTTAAATAATACACATGAACACCCAGATAATGAGATACATAGGGAAGGATGCAGAGCTTCTAATCTCTTTCTGTTCTAGGCATGTTACTGCCTGTGCATTCAGCAACCTGGAAGTTTTCTAAGTGCTGTTGTTCTTTTAATTTTTTAGGGAGCTTCACAATGTGAGCATGATTGACAAAGTAACTGACCATTTGTAATCAACTTAACTTCCAGACCCCTTTCTGTAAACTTAGAGGGTAAGATGGAAGATCTAACACTCTAATCATCTGGTTGATTTCCTTGGTTATCCTGGAGCCCAAGCAGTCAGTCATTTCATTAGCATATTAAAAAACTCTTTGGAGATTCTAGGGTTTTTAGAAACTTTGTGCAAGGAGTGAAGACAACAATCAACATTATATGGTTATGTTCCAAACATAGTCAAGGAGGTATTACAAACTTTTTATATTATAAATGGGTATGTGTATATATATGTATATATATATGTGTGTGTGTGTGTGTGTGTGTGTATATGTATATGTGTGTGTATACATATATATACACACAAACAAATACATCTTGGTCCCATATGATTATTCTAGCCATATAAGTTTGTGCAAATATGCTCTCTGATGTTCACACAGTGAAGAAATTGCCTGATGACACAGTTCTTAGAACTTGTTCCATCATTAAGGGATGTATGACCATGATAAAACACTGTTCTTTGTGTGTGTATTTCCGTTATCTTTTTCCTGGATATACTTTTTTTTTTTTTTTTTTTTTTGCAGTGCTGGGGATTGAACTTAGGACCTAGTACCAACTGAGTTATAGCCCCAGTCCCTGGATATACTATTGGCAGAATCCACGTCATTGAACTTAAATAGCTCAGGTTCTTATTACTATCAACAAATTTATAACTGGTCTCTCTGACTTGAGGTTTGCCATGTCAGTATTGCTACCAGGATTATTGTACTGAAGTATAGTGCCACCATACAGTAGAAACAAAACACTGCAGTGTTCCCCCCATTGTCAGAGTTCCAGGTTTTCAGTATAGCATACATTATTCATTTTACTAGGATCTTTCTCATTTAACATTTTCTTATATGAGGTTTTGCTATGTTGCCTAGGCTGACCTCAAACTTGTGATCCTCCTACCTTCCAAGTAACTGAGATTGTAGGTGTACACCAAAACTCCCTACTACCTGCATCTTTGTCTTCATCATCTATTCACAAGACCACCTTCTCTCCCACCACCACCACTTCTACTTCCTCTTCTTCCTCCTCCTTTTTGTTTCCTACTTCTTCTGCTTTCTTTATTCTCATTGGTGCAATATAATTATATATAATAAGACCATCTTCATTTCTGACACTCAGTAAAATCCCATACTTAAGGGGAAATAGCATGCCTTTTGAACTGATTTGTTTTTACCTTCTTTAGGCAAGAGTGGTGGCTTTTAAAGGATGCTGTCTATTCACCTTGGAACTGTTGTTCATAAATGATATAACTGTTGATTAATAGAGAACCGTTTATTAGTGTATCATCCATGTAATCATAGGATCCAGCAGATCCTCAGTTGGTTCCAAAGTCAGCCTTAGCGGGGAAAGGAGGATACCTACTTATAAATGTTAAGAGAACCTCTTTGCATTCTCCTGGTTGCATGTTCCTGTATAAACCATTTCCATTTTATAGGGTACTGTTCTGGACACTGCCTTCCTTATTAGAGTGTTTCTCTCACATCATTCAAGACATGGGTATTTCAGGCCTGAGGATGATTTTATTTCCTTCAGTCATAAAGTGTCATCCTTCACCCGCTCCCTGTACTGGAGATTAAACCCAGGGCCTTGAACATGCCGGGTAAGTGCTCTACCACTGAGCTACATACCCTAGCCTTTTTTATTTTTATTTTTTTAATTTTAAGACAGGTCTAAGTTACCCAGATTAGCCTTGAATTTCTAATCCTGCCTCAGCCTCGCTGGTAGCTAGGATTATAGGTGTGTACCACAGAGTCTAGCCCAGTTGTACAGTTTCAATGAATGACCGGTAGCCAGTAATATCCAGAAGTTTTCTGGTCTAAAATTCCTGTGGTTGCCAGTGGGTAGCCCTTAAAGGCTTTTGTTACAAGCTCCATTTAGCATTAGTATGTGTTGCTGACACTTCTAAAATCACATTTGAGTGTGGATCATAGTGGCTCAAAAGTATTGAGAGAAGAGACTGCTTTTTGTAATTTGGATATGACCTGCCTTTATTCAGGCCCCATTCAAATATGGTCTTTTTTATTCTCCCTTTTAGTTTTGTTTGGTTTTATACTTTTATTTTTTGTATCTTTATTATGGAAAATTTCAGACATACACAAAAGTATGATAGTAGAAAAACCTGATTTCTCCAGCATGTAGCTTCAGCCAACCATTTTTTTCCCCTGTATGCCTCACCTATTTTCTTATCTCACTCTTCCCTTGCTCTGGAAATAATGAAGAGTATGCCAGACATCAGGAATGTAAACCTTTAGCTGTGGCATACAATGTACTAAAAATGTACTACAAGTTGTGTTTTGTTATTTTCTAAATAATACTGTATACAGATGGTTCTAAAGATGGTTTGACGTACAGTATCACAAAGGGTAATATGTGTTCAATAGAAATTTCACTAGGAATTTTGATCTTTTCCCAGGCTAGCAATATGTAGTATGCTATTCTTTCTTGAGGCTGGGCAGTGGCAACAAGCTGTACTTTTGGGTATTTAATTACAGTAGCTAGTGATATTCCACTATTTGGAGTATATGTCCTTTAAAATTAAAAAGTACTAACCAAACACTAGGCTCCTTTAGTTTTAAGGTAGGTTGTGACAGCAGTTTTTCTTCATTTGTGTAATGTCATGATCCAGTTTATTTCTAAAAATCGCAACCATTTGAATAATCTTTAAACCTTTGCTGGATTTATCAACCAGCCCCTGTTGGTCATGTAACCATTGCAATTAAGTTAGTCCTGCCTTGTTCTTAGGTTTCTGATAGTGTCATGATGTTATCAGTATAGCATGTTATTACATTTGAGACCTGTATCAAGTCTAAATCTCTTTTAATGAAATTATGACAGTAAGCTAGTGAATTGAAGTGACCCTGTTGCAGTATGACAAGTATAAATTAGATCCCTCCTGTGTGAAGGCAGATTGTGGTTGGCTCTTTTTTTGAGATGAAGTCAGAGAAAAAAATTTTTTTTTTTTTTTAAGTAAGTTCAGCCACTGAATACCACTCTCCCTTAGGCTGTTATTTATTTTTATACTAAGACCATATTAGGAACTATTGATGGAATGGTGGTACTACCTTATTTAAGTCTTAATAGTCAGCTGTTGGTCTCAATGAACCATTCATGTTTTTCCACAAACTATACAAGTCATATGTATAGGAAATTCATTGGTACCAGCTTCTAATTTTTTATTAAAATGATAATCTCTTTTTGTCTACCATGTATCCTGTGCTATCTCAAATTAACAGCCTCTATGTACTTGGGCAGTTCTAGTGGTTCCCACTTAAGCATGTCTAATTAAGACTGGTTTTTAAGTGAATTCCATTCCTTCTGTTTTACAGGACTACTTGGGTGAAGTGTTTTTCAGTCAGACATAATATCCGTTTTGGTGACACATTCACAGAAAATTTGTTAAAATATTCTAATTTTATTTTATTTTATTTTTTTCGATATTGGAAATTAAACCCAGGGGCTCTCTATCACAGAGTTACAACCCCAGTCTCCTTTTAAATTTTATTTTGAGATGGAGTCTTGCTAAGTTGACCGGGTTGACCTTGAACTTGCAATTTTCCCCTCATCCTTCCAAGTAACTGGGAAAATATTCTAATTTTAATATGAACTTTCACTTTAATTCCAGCTACCATTACTACCTCCAAGTCTAACCTTAACATTGATTAGAACTTAACTTTAATAATTATTAGAACAGTGGATTTTGGACTTACAGTGCATTGGGTTTCTCTGTCAAGGAGTTAAATGTCTTTCATTCGCCCCTGACTTTTTTACCCACTCATGTGTACAGTGGGTAAAAACCTGAGTTTGAACAACCTGAGTTTGAAGTACATTGGTTCATTTACACATGGATTTTTTTTCTTTTTTGAAGATTCTTGACAGTATCAAAAATAATCAGATAATCTGAGTAGCTGAGAAACAAACAAAAAAAATAGGAAGAAATTAGGTATGTTATGAATGCATAATATTTAGATAATAGGATTTTCTCATTCACCAGCATAAAATATACACAAGTCAGGTACTGGGAGTATCTGTTCAAAATGCCTTGTGTATAAAAACTTGTGTTCAAGTATTAGCTGTATTGCCTTGGTTCCCCAAATGGGGTTTGCATTAGAAGACCTTGCCTCTTCTAGGCATTTTGAGGGATAAAATATAGCAGAGCTAACTTAGGGCTCTTTAATATTAGGGACTCTACCTGGGGTTCCTGTTGGTGCATCTGACCTTTCAATAATGCTACATTAAGACTTTCAACTCCATTAATATCTGCTTTATTCATCCTGTTTTTTACATAAGCATCTAATGATTTCCAAGTCTGAGATAAATCTGTTGATCTCTCCCCTTTGTCTTTTCCTGCTTTCTCTTAAGCCACTGACTTTCATAGCATCTCTAAGATCCATAAAGAGAAGCTAAGATACTAAATCTTGTAAGACTTCTTAGATTGTTGCTAAATTTTTTTTTTTTTTTTGGGTTCTGGGGATTGGGCCTGGGGACAGACCCCAGGGACACTCCACTACTGGGCCACATCCCCAGCCCTATTTTGTATTTTATTTAGAGATAGGGTCTCACTGAGTTGCTTAGGGCCTCGCTAAGTTGCTGAGGCTGGCTTTGAACTTGTGATCTTCCTGTCTCAGCCTCCCAAGTGCTGGGATTACAGGTGTGCGCCACCGCGCCTGGCCTATTGTTGCTAGATTTTGCAGCAACCTTAATGCATACTCACTAGAGTACTATTAATTTTTTTCCTTTTTTTTTTTTTGTACCAGGATTGAATCCAACAGCACTTAACCACATTCCCAGCCCTTTTTTATTTTGAGACAGGATCTCAAAACTTATGGCCCTCAGTTGCTGTCTTTAAACTTGCAATCCTCCTGCCTCTGCCTCCCCAAGTTGCTCGGACGACAGGTGTGCACCAATGCACCCAACTTCTAGTCGATTATTTCTTTTTTGGTGGAGTGGGGTGGGTATCGGGGATTGAACTTCGGAGCACTCAACCACTGAGCCCTATCCCCAGCCCTGTTTTGTACTTTATTTATTTGTTGTGGTTTTTTTGCGGTGCTGGGGATTGAACTCAGGGCCTGTGCTTGCAAGGCAAGCACTAAACCAACTGAGCTATTTCCCTAGCCCTTGTACTTTATTTAGAGAAAGGATCTCACTGAGTTGCATAGCGCCTTGCTTTTGCTGAGGCTGGCTTTGAACTCAAGATTCTCCTGCTTCAGCCTCCTGAGCTGCTGGGATTACAGGTGCGGCCTTTGCTCCCAGCCTCGTTGACTATTCTTAACATTAGTGCCAGTCCAGCATGAGGAGTTCCATTCGGCATTTATAGGAGGACATTTGCCCTTCTCAGAGTAGAAACAGTGACTTTTAGTTCACCAAACTAGCTGTCTTCTAAGAAATAACCTGTCTGGATCATGTATAACAATTAGTGGGTGTTTAGTAGTGAGCTGTGGAACCTACATCAACTTAAACGTGCTCTTCCATTCCACAGCATTCAAAACCAAAGATACTGCCTCTATGTTAATTACTCTCATAATCTAGTTTGATAAAGGCTTATCTTTAGGAAACTGATAATGTTGATCTATAATATGAGACAGTATCTCTTAGAATAACTCCCTGATTTGAGTAGTTTCTCGGTTTTATCTTTTTCTTGTCTGGACAACCTTGTGACCAGGGATCATATAGGTTCTGTTTAATATCCCAGCATAAAGTTTCCTTTAGGAGTGACCCTGAGACTGGTTGTGGTAGCTTAGACTGGCTAAAATATTTATTTGTTGAGTCAGTTCCTCAGGAATAGGGTTCTAACTTCTATTGCTAACATTTACTTCTACTAACTGCTGCTGCAGTTCCAGCAGCATATAGGAATCAAAGGTTCCCCATATCAAACAAAATAAAAAGAAAGAAGGAAGGAAGCAAGCAGAGACTAGTATAGAGGTTACAAATGTGGAGCTTCCAGTTTTCTTTTCATAGTTATTGTTAACTATGCAAGAGTATGCATAGAATATTGCCAGTCAAGGTGGCTCATCTGAGTCTTGGTGTCTAGAAGTTTTGTTAGGGCTCATCATATAGATATGGTTCACTGTCCACATGGCAAACCTCATTTTTCAGGACAGCCCATCCTGAGGTGGATCTGATACTATAAATTATATCTTTTTTTTTTTTTTTTTTTTTTTTTT
>JAJEJO010000950.1:71938-98154 GCA_020662805.1 Glaucomys volans | reverse complement strand
AAGATGGAAGTGTTCTTTTATTTTTCCTTTACATTTTCAATATAAGTACAAATATACACATGGTAAAAAATGCATGTAGTACAGAATGGTCTAAAATAATAAGTAGATATCCTTTTCCTAAAACATGGCAGATCTGATGTCTTCAAAATCCTTTAAGAGTCATGAGAATAACACACCAATTAAGTCTTTTCAGGCCCTTGGAACTGTGTTGATTGTTTCCGATCATACCTCTGCTACAGAGGAAACATGCGGTCTTCACCTTCATAAAGAAAATTTGAAGGGCAACATGCACACACTGCTCAGAGATAGCAAAATCCAGGTAGCACCTCAGACACCACAGAGAGTCCTAGGTAACAGCCAGACACTGCTGCTGGAGCTCAGCCAAGCCCTTCCTCAATGCCGCGGATCCTCCTAGCCAGCTGCACATCCTTGGGGAAGAGAGTGACTCGTCCAGCGTGTAAGGAGAGGAGGTAGGCATCCTCAAAGAGGTGAACCAAAAATGCTTCTGCTGCCTCTTGAAGGGCCAACAGGGCCTGGGCTTGCCAATTGAAGTACATACCACGTGTGAATTTCACACTTATTTCTCTTACCAGGCGGCTGAAGGGCTGCTTCCGTATCAACAGGTCTGTGCTCTTCTGCAGCTTTTTGATCTCCTTAAGCCAGACACTTCTCCTGCGCTGTGAGGAAGAACCTAGGGAGGCTCCCCGCCGCGGGGTACCGGGGTGCGAACTCGCCGGGCGTCTTGTTGGGGCCTCGGGCTTGCGGCTCCGGCGGCGCGGGCCCATGGCGGGCCGCAAAGGGTCCCGGCGCGCGGCGGCCCCACGGCTCCTGAGCGGCCTTCCGGGTTCAGGAGCTGAAGGCCGGCTACAGACAGAGGACGCGAGAGCGTCCCGGCGGCGTGCCACAGAGGAGCCGGTGCTCCACCGCAGTTAGAGTCGCCTCACAAAGTTACTTTTACTTGACAGGATATTTCAGCTTAGAATGTACCTTCCAGAAACTGAAGGCAAAAGGGTAGACCCCTCTTTGGGCAAGGTTAAATCTTTTACAAAATAGTTTGCTATCTTCCACTTGTACTGTAGTAAAACTGCTGTTCCAAACTTCTCTGCCTTTGCACATGCAATTTCATAGACTTATAGATCCACCCTTCGTATCTGTTAGTGGAGCTGATACAACTTAAAACTAGTTCACTTCTGTGTGTTATCTTAACTAATACGTTCTGCCTTATTCTTCTCCCTTTCCCCTCCTCTATCTGGACTTCATGCTTTGTAGGGCCTCTAGGATTTTAAATTTCTTACATGCTTATCAGTGAAGTCGGGTTCTCTCAAACCCTACCACCACCTTTTTCTGGTACTGGGGAACAAACCCAAGGGCACTATAACTGCTGAGCTACCTCCAGCCCTTTTTACTTTTTATGTTGAAACAGGCTCCGAGTTGCTGAGGCTAGAGGTGAACTTGTCCTCCTGCATTGGCCTTTCAAGTAAGCTGGGTTTATAGTCATGCTTCCCATTTCTTTTGAATCAATTATTCATTTGTGATAATTTGTATTTTCTTAGAAAGTCTGCTGTTCAGTAGATGTTTGTATAATTAGCTTTGAATCAAACAGTATTGAGATTTTTTTGAAGACCTGTGGCTCTGTCTTTTATGAAATTAGCTGAGTTTTCCCCCCCTTATTCTTTATTAGCTTAGTAATAAGTTTGTGGCTTTTATTGGCCATTTTAGTGACTTGACTATTATTCACTTAAAGTTTTGTAATTCTCATAGTTCTCTTTTATCCTTATTTATTTTTCCCTTAGTTTGATTTTTAAAAAATAGTTTTTGTTTTTTATTTTTTTTAAATTTAGAGACAGGGTCTCACTGAATTGCTTAGGACCTCACTAAGTTGCTGAGGCTGGCTTGGAACTCATGATTCTCCTGCCTCAGCCTCCCAAGTGCTGGGATTACAGGCGTGCGCCACTGCACCTGGCTATGTTTTAATTGTTGATGGACACAGTACCTTCATTTTATTTATTTATTTCTATGTGGTACTGAGGATCAAACCTAGTCCCTCACACATGCTAGGCAAGCACTCAACCTCTGAGCCACAACCCCAACCCTCCCTTAGTTTGATTTTATATTACTTTTCTTAGATTCTTATATTGCATTCCTAGTTTATCACAAAGATGTGACTTTTTCCTCTGAATACAAATTGAACTTCTACCAACCATCATCAACTTCTGTAGTCAGTTTTAATTTTCCTTCCCTTTTCCAGCTTTAAAAAAAAAGAATTGCTACATAATATAGTGATAAAGCTGGTGAACTCTGTTTTATATGTGTTTATGGACGTCTTCCCCCCCGTCCCCCCATATTGGGTATTAAATCCAGGGGTATTCTACCTCTGAGCTATAAGTCCCAGCCCTTTATTTTTTAATTTGAGATGGAATCCTACTGAGATGCCCAAGCTGGCTTGAACTTGGGATCTTCTTGCCTCAGCCATCAGAGTAGCTGAAATTACAGCCATGTACTGCTGCACTTGGCTTACATTTATTTTTTGTTGTTGTTTTTAATTAACATCAGGCAAACTGTTCAACTTTATTAATAATCAGGTTAGGACAAACTAAAACTACAATAAGATATCCACTTAAACTAAAGTATTATGTATACACAATGCCATATTCAGGCAATGTATGAGACACAGGTATTTTTAATTCACTTTCAATTGGAATTGGTTATCTTTTCAGTGGAGAAAATGTATTACCAACTTTAAAGTTTATTGTGAAGGTTGAGAATTGTACCTATGAAGTATGTAACTTTATAAGTGCTCCATAATAATTTAATTATTAACTGTTACTTATATTGTAACCTACACATTCCCTTCTCTCTTTAAAAAAAAAAAGAAAAAAACCCACTTTCTTGAGGTCTTTGGTGTACTTCCTGACCTTGGATATTGTTCTCACAAAGCAAAGCAGCTATGGAAACATATGAAATTTTGTACCTGAAAACCTTACAAGGTTTCCAGCCAACAATGGGATTATTCCTCCTCCTTCTAAAAATTTTATTCACAGTAAAGGATTAAAAGAGGTTAGAGGGTTGGAGATATAGCTAAGTTGGTAGAGAGCTTGCCTTGCATGCACAAGGCCCTGGGTTCAATCCCCAGCACCACACACACAAGAAAGGTGTAGAGCTTGGCATGGTAGTGCACACCTTTCTTTAATTCCAGTGATTTGGGAGGCTAAGGCAGGAGGAGTGTAAGCTCAACACCACCCACAGCAGATTAGCTAGAGCTCAGTAACTTAGCAAGTAACTTAAGAAGATGTGACTTAGTGGTAAAATATCCCTGGGTTCAATTCCTAGTGTGTTTGTAGTGGGGATAGGATGGGAACAGAGACTACAGTGGAAATTTCAGTTAGTTTTCAAAAACTGGGTGCCAGTAGATGGGAGCCACAACCCAGACCCACTGCACACCTGTGCTCACACCCTCCCCTGCCCGCTGAAGTATTGGAGCCATGGTTGTGGGGTTCATGGCACCTTGTTGAGGAAGAGGAAGAAGAAGGGACTTGGTGTCTATCTCGTGTGTCCTGGATCAGGGATGGCCCCCAAGGAGCTGGTAGGCTTTCTGGGGGTGTAGTGTTTTTCTCATAGCAGATAATGCTTTTTTCTTTCTTTTTTTCCTTCCCTTTCCCTCCCTCCCTCCCTCCCTCCCTCCCTCCCTCCCTCCCTTCCTCCCTTCCTCCCTCCCTTCCTCCCTTCCTCCCTTCCTCCCTTCCTTACTTCCTTTCTTTGGCTGGGATCATGGCTCAGTGGTAGAGTACTTGCCTTGCATGGGTGAGGCACTGGGTTTGATCCTCAGTACTACAGAAAAAATAAATAAATAAATAAATAAAGGTATTATGTTCATCTACAACTAAAAAAATTGAAAAAAAAAATCCATCTGCTGTACCTGAGGAAGAAGATCTGAGAGTGAAATATTTATTATCTTGGCAACATAACAGATACTCGGGTTGAAGCTTGGTCTTTGAGACTGCTGTATTGAATCAGTGTTTGATTTCATTCCCTTGTGCCACATAACACAGGAACTTTACTTCACTTAAAGATTCCGCACAACTATTCCCAAGTTCCAGCTCTCCAGATGTTCTAATGTCAGGGTCCTTTAGATTTGGCATTTTCCCAGATAGATGAACTGTTGCCCAGTAAGTGCTGCTAATACAGAGCAACATGAGCATTGTTTTCAGCAGTGAGGTAAAATCAGGTCTTTTCAGAAGAGGAGAAGCCACACTGCATCTCTGCTATACAAGAGTACTTTGTCATTGCCTTTTAGACTTTCATACTCCCTTCTGAATTATCACTTTGACTTAAGCCACCTGATTCTGTTCTTGTTAACACATTCTCTCAGTTCTTCCCCTCTTCATTTTGTCCTTTTCCCTCTGTTGAGTTAGGGAAAGTATGAAGATTTCTGTTATCCCTGACTGGAGCTGTTATATCTGTCAAGGGAGAGAAAAAACAGGGGGTTCCAAAAACTGATTTTCTGTATCTTGCAGTAGCAATGGCAAGACAGGATTTTGGCAGAGGCAGCTTTCTGAGTACATGACATGAGCAGTTCAGTCATGAGCCCTTATGCCCTCAACCCATTACTCTCCAATACAAATGCCTAAACCTTCTGGGACTTTCTGCTACCTTTTGTTGCTTTAAATGTTTTTCCAAATGTGGCTTTCTCCTTTCTTTTCACCTGTTGGTTGTTTCAAATCAAATTTGGTATGAATAAGATGGGGAAATATATAACACTCAATTTGGAGGAAAAATAAAGTTTCTAGGATTGAAGCTGAATGATCTCTTAAAAGTGTAATGGATAAATTTAGAATCAGTAAATCAGTATTTTATGACATTAAAAAGAATCAAGAAATTTATTTTATACTTTGTACTGAAGCAGGACACTAGCAGAATATAGTGATAATAGATGATGTCATTTACATATGGTAGCAACAGAAACACTCAGCAGGACCTGTTAGAGGTGTGGAGTTTCAGGCTGCCTCAGAGAGAATTTGCACAATGTTTTGGGTGCATAGACCTGAAAAATAGTACTGCTTGACTTTTTAGATTTCAAAATAGGTATACAATCAGGAACCAAAAAAGTATGTGCAGAACAAGTCCTAAGTTCAGCTTCAGAAAATGTTGAGCCATTTAGACAAAAACTGTCTATGATAATGAAAAGGAGAAACAAGAGCTCAGGGGGTTGAAATGTACCTCTTTTGGAAGTCAGTGCCAGAAAGCATTCAAAGTAGAAAAGATATCTGCCTGCCAGGGAGGAAAATAAAGAATAGTTATCTGCCCTTTATGTGCAAATGTCGATGGAACTCATAAGTTAAAATCAGTTATTGGGCTAGGGTTGTGGCTCAGTGTTAGAACACTCGCCTATCATGTGTGAGGCACTGGGTTCACTTCTCAGCACCACATATAAATAAGCAAAAATAAAGGTCCATTAACAACTAATTTTTTTTTTAAAAACATCATTTATTACTGGCAAATCGAAGCTGCCCACAGTATGGTCAGGTATATTACTTGTGATATATAAACCCAGTAAAGATGTTGGTTCACCACAGAATTATTTTCAGAATGGTTCTTTCAAAACTTTGCTCCTGAAGTCCGGCCTTTTCAACTTAAAGTTCTAAGATTCTATGAAGAGGATGTCAGGGCATTTTTACTTTTGGACAGTTCCCCAGCTTATCCTTCTTGTAAACATTAGCCAGTGAGGATGGATGAATAAAATACATGTTCCTTCTCTAATGCTTCAACTTGGATTCAACCAAAGAATCAGGGTGTGATCTTTAACTGCAAATTGCTTTATAGATGGAAGCAACTTGAAGAGAGTTGTAATTTTTGAAGAAGGTGATTATAAACAAGATAAAAGCAAAAAATGAATTTTCAAGGCTAAAATCTACAACATAAAAGTACAGTTTTTAAATGGGCAAAAAGTTGGGATTGAAGTAAAATAAATAGCAAATGCATGGGGAAAAAAAGGAACCTGACTCTGAGCTTCAAGACTTAGGAGATAGGGATTATAAAGAGATTTTTTAAAAAATATTTTAGGTATAGATTGACATAAATAACTTTATTTTATTGATTTATTTTTATGTGGTGGTGAGGCTCAAACCCAGTGCCTTACACATGCTAGGCAAGTGCTCTACCACTGAGCCACTACCCCAGCCCTACAAAGAGATTCTTGACAAATGTGGAGGGTTACAAACTAAGCTGGACAATGATAGGGTGTTGTTAAATGGATATGATGATGAAAAGGATTGTCCCCCAAAGACAAAAGGTGGGATTACAAAGGAAGTTGTCTCAGAGGAGTTGAGAAGCAGGCATTTAAGTTATTTGCTGTGTGAGAGGGCAATTGGACTACCTTCTTAACTTTGTAGATGGCACACCTGAATTTCAAAGGTTTCATTTCATATTTGAAAGAGAGGCAACAAGAAATAGTCAAGCCGGGTGTGGTGGCGCACGCCTGTAATCCCAGCACTTGGGAGGCTGAGGCAGGAGGATCGAGAGTTCATCCATTTGAGAATTGGTAGTTTTTTGAGAACTAGGTATCATAATATTAAGGATACCTTTAATATACCTTCAACTTCTGGTTCTAGTAATTAGATTCTGTGTTTAAAGATTTCTGCAGTTATGTCATCATATATGATATAGGCTTTGATTGTCATCGTTTTTATCAACTGGCATTATTTTGCATATCATTGCCCATTTATGTTGGTTATAAACTATCCAGTTTGAAAATAATTTTATATTTCTTTAAAATATAGTGCCGATTGGGGCTGGGGATATAGCTCAGTTGGTAGAGTGCTTGCCTCATCAAGCACAAGGCCCTGGGTTCAATCCCCAGCACCGCAAAAAAAAAAAAAAAAAATGCCGGGCGCAGTGGTACATGCCTGTAATCCCAGCAGTCAGGAGGCTGAGGCAGGAGGATCTCGAGTTCAAAGCCAGCCTCAGCAACATAGAGGGGCCCTAAGCAACTCAGCAAGACCCTGTCTCTAAATAAAATATAACAAAGGGCTAGGGATGGGGCTCAGTGGTTAAGTGCCTCTGGATAAAGTCAATCAGTTTATTTTTCAGAAACATACAATAGCTCAGGATCTTCAGATGATAGATACCACAAAAGTTGAGCTCATTTTGTAGAGAAATAAAATCAGAGAGGCTTTGGATTTGGGAATGTGAAGGATGGGGATGAGGTACTATGCTAAAATCAAGAAGATAAAGTATAAATCTGCCCAGTAAACTGTAGGAGCACTGTCTCCCTACTTGCTTCCAAATTTTCAATAGTGACACTTTTCCATTTTACAATCCCTTCCTTTCGCCCTTGGGAGAAAGTCAATAATGAAAAGAGGTTGCTGAAATTTTGGCATTTGAGGTTGATTTCTAGTTTTAGAAACTAGAAGGCTGGGTCATTTCCAGATTGCTTACCAGTCTATAAATAATGTTCTCTCACAGGAATCCAAGCATCTTTTGAGTATGAGCAGATGTTCAAGGATTATCAGACATTGGAGGGGAGCCACCATCGTTTACATTGTGGGTTATGTTAAGAATTTTCAGGGGCTGGAATTGTAGCTCAGTGGTAGAGCACTTGCCTAGCATGTGTGAGGCACTGGGTTTGATCCTCAGTGCCACATAAAAACTAATAAAATAAGGGTGTTGTGTCCATCTACAACTAAGAATTTTTTTTTTTTTAAAGGACTTTCAGTCTCTATCTTTTGTCTGGCTTCAAATACATAACTACCAGAAAAGATAAATCTATTCTTTAATTCTTTGTGGTATCAGGATAACTATAAACACATGGTTTAGGCTCATTCAAATACAAATAGAATTCTGTTTAGTGGGAGATTTTACAAAAGTTTTGTTCTTGATAAAATGGGACAAATGTTGATGTGGGCCTTTTTTCTGATTTCTTCCTTGAATTTGTAATGTAATACCTGGAAATGTGATACTATTATCTGCTGGTGAGGGCAAGTGAAAATACTCTCAAGGGTTCTAGGTTTGATGAACTAACACATCAACTGCCTATTTCCTATCTTTTATATGAGCCATTGTTAGTCACTACAATAGGTTAATCAGTTTCTGATTGACACATGAAAATGACCATGCACATGAAAAGGAAATGTGAACTTTTTAGGAATTGCAACATCTTGAAAGATTTAAGAAGCTGTTGGTCACAATATAAGGACAGAATCTCTATAAAAGCCATAATCAAAATAGCACTCCTAGAAGTATAGTGGTTAAAATGAAAAATTAATAGGATTGGTCAATAAATTCTAGGTAGTCACCTAGAAAACAGACCAAAGAAGGGAAAATAAAAATGTTAAAAGTATGAGTTCTGACAGACATCCAGTATGAAAAAACAAGACTTTGGAAAATTATCAGGTAACTAAGGCAAGAAAATCTTAAAAGAGTGTAGAATCACCAAAATGAAATGTCCCATTTAGCGCCCAGAACAATTGTTAAAAAAAGGACCCATGTTGAATTATATGCCATCAAAAAATTACAGTATACAATGGATTAAAATTAAGACAAGTTTCCAAAGGACATTAGAATACTGCCAGCCAATGAGATAGGAATCATAAATGGGATCTTAAAAAAAAATAGCAATATCAGGAACTAGAACATGCTGGCATAGAGACCTCAGAAATTGAGAGATGAAGGGAAAAGATTTTCAACCTAGAATTCTATAATTAAACTGTAAATTAACGTGAGGGTAAAATGTATACCTTTTTAGCATTCAAAGAATTCAGGGGGCTGAGGTTGTGGCTCAGTGGTAGAGCACTTGGCTTGCATGTGTGAGGCACTGGGTTCGATTCTCAGCACCACATAAATAAATAAAGGCATTGTCTCCATCTGTAACTGAAAATATTTAACAAAAAAGGAAAAATGAAACTAAAAATGGAACCATATCTATTACATTTGTTATATTGGGTTAATAGAAAAACAATTGACAAATTTTGACATGTGAGAGATCATAAGAAACATTAGAGATTGTTAGAATAGGATAAGGTAGAACCTTTACCTTTTTTAAAAAAAAATATATATATTTTTGAACCAGGGATTGAACTCAGGGACACTCGGCCACTGAGCCACATCCCCAGCCCTATTTTGTATTTTATTTAGAGACAGGGTCTCACTGAGTTGCTAAGGGCCTCACTGAGTTGCTAAGGGCCTCGCTAAGTTGCTGAGGCTGGCTTTGAACTCTCGATCCTCCTGACTCAGCCTCCCAAGTCGCTTGGATTACAGGCGTGCGCCACCATGCCCTGCGAACCTTTACCTTTGAAGTGAGTGTTTCTCCTGATACGATGATGATCATTTCAATCCTTACCTGTGGTGAAGATGGGGTTGATTTGCTAGAATTTCTTGTCCAACTGACAGGTTACAGATCCAGATTCTAACCCTTTTTACTACCAGCCTTTGTAGCTTCTCCCTTATTATCAACCTGGAATCTACCAAGTCCTTTATCCTTACTTTTTACCCAAGAAAGTTCTATACTCTCAGATATCTTCCCATTTGTCACCCTTTAATTCCTTTAAAACTCAATACATGCCGAATTCCGACTGTTTCTTCCACTTGTTCTCTGGAATTCTTGGTTTCTCATTAGGAGGGTCTTAGTATTCTCAACTTCTTTGATCTTTTTCTGGTCCTTTTTGCTATAATATACTATTTCCTCTGCAGCTCTTTTAACTGGTGACATGGTTTTTTTTCTTTGATGTCTTCCATGTCAGTCATTGGTCATGGAGGTATGCCGTTTTTTAGGTCATTCGTTCTCTTTCTTCCCTTAGAATATCCGGATTTTAATTTCATGCCATCATCCACAATTCCTAGCTTTCCTCTCAAAACTCCTGGGTGTAAAACTTCCTTTTACATTTGAAGATTTTAGTTTCTACCTCAGTGGTAAAGTCTGGAATACTACTGTGATCTTAATACCTGGCAATTTTAGTGTACAAATTTGATTCTTCAGTACTCCTAGTCTTTGTGTTCTTTGAACTCCTTTCAGGTGTTTTGTCTTTTACTTTGCTGTAGTCACACATGCATGATGATATACTAGATATTGTCATTTCTAGTAATCATTCAGTTCCAAGCATTTCTCTTTATGGCCATGTTTCCTATCATTCCTGCTCATTCTACTTAGTATCAGACTTCCACAAGTATTCAAGCACATAATAGCTACCTAAATAGTTCTATCTTTTAGCTGGAGGCCCTTTCTCTAGCTTTTAATTAGAATATTTAATCTTGTTACACTCAACATAATAATTGATATGTTAGGTTTATGTGTACTATTTGGTTTCTGTTGTGTTGATGGAGTTAGAACCCAGGGCCTTTGTACATGTTCTACCACTTCATTGCAGCCCGACTATTTGTTTTTTTTCTCTCCATTTTGTGTTTTGTTCTCCTGTTACTTCTTCCTGCCTTTTAAGTTTATAAATCTTCTTTGTAATATTCTATTTTATATTTACTTTTGGCTTTTAAAGCTGTACCTCTTCATTCTTGAGTGATTGCTTTAGGGGTAATGATTTGTAGCTCTAACTTAATGACTAAAGTATTGCACTATTTCTCATTTTTATAAGGTTTTATTGGTAACCTTATAAAACAATATATTATCTAATCCTTATTTTTATTTTCTATATCATTTATTCATATACACATTATGCCTCACCCTGTAGTGCTTTTTTAAAAAAATAGCTGACTTTTAAGACAGTTATAAGAAGGGAAAATAAAAATGTAGTGTTTTATATTTACTGTCTTACTACCTTTACTGTTTCACCTCATTCCTTCCTAAATATATGAATTTCCATCTGTTATGTTCTGTTGCCTGAAGAATGTACTCCAGCATTTTTTGTTTAGCAACTCTACTCGGCTTCTTTTTAATTTTTTTTTTTTTTCAAGCGTAGAAAGCAAGTTTGATTTAAGGATAGAGCAGAGACAGACTTCTCTGCAGAAAAAGGGTCCCAGAGCTGGGTATCCACTATTCAGCTTCTGTTCATATAAGGGGTACTTGACTACTGAGCCACATCCCCAGTCCTATTTTGTATTTCATTTAGAGACAGTCTCACTGAGTTGCTTAGAGCCTCGCTTTTGCTGAGGCTGACTTTGAACTCTTCAGTCCTCCTGCCTCAGCCTTCTGAGCTGCTGGAATTACAGGGGTGGGCCACTGAGCCTGGCTAAGTTATTTGTATTCTTGTAAGCATTGTTTTTCATATTCCTTCCTGAATGTTAAATGCTTTTCTCTGATTGCTTTGAATGTTTTCTTTTCTTTGCTGGGACCAGTGGTGCACAGCTATAATCTCAGCCACCCAGGAGTCTGAGGCAGAAGGATCACAAATTCCAAGCTAGAGTGGGCAATTTAGCAAGACCCTGTCTCAGAATTAAGGGGTGGGGGGAAGACTGGGTATGTAGCTCAATGGTAAAGTGCCCTGGGCAACTCCTAGGATTACCCTCCCCCGCAAACAGTATTGTCTTTGATCTTCCTGACAGTGATTTTTTTTATCTGTAAATTGATGGTTTTCATCAAATTTGGGCAATTGGCCATCTCCCCATCCCCTTCCCTTTTCTTTTTCAAAGAAGAGGTGGGGTCTCACTGTGTTACTCAGACTGGCCATGAATTCCTGGGCTCAAGTGATCCTCCTGCCTCAGACCTCCATAGCATCTGAGACTACAGACAGGTGCCACTGCTCAGCTTACTTTAAAAAACAAGTTTCCCCCATATTCTTACTATCTGTTGGGACTCTGATTATACATATGTTGGATTATTTGATTTTTGTCATGTGGATCCCTGATGCTTTGTTCATTTTTCTTCAGTCCATTCTCTCTTTTTTCAAACTGCTAACTTAAAAAATTTTTTCTCTTGGTGGTGCTGGGGATCAAGCCTAGGACTTTGTACACACTAGGCAAGTGCTTTACCATTGAGCTACATCCTGGCTTTTTATTGATGCATATTCATATTTAACATTTTCTTTAGTCATCTCTGATTTGTTGCTAAGTCCATCTAGTGAATTTTTAAATTTTGGTTATTGTGTTTTTCTAGAATTTTTATTTGCTGCTTGCTTTTTTTTTTTCTTTGTTGAGATTTCCTACCTATTCATTGAGCACCTGTGTTAAAGTGTTGAATACACAATAGCCCATTTAAAGTCTCAGCTAAATATAACGTGAACTATTTTGGTGCATGTTTTTATCGAGTATGCTTTTATTTACTATGACTCATTCTTTACTGTTTCTTTGATTGTTTAGTATGTAGTTTTTTTTTTTTTTTTTTCGGTGCTGGGGATTGAACCCAGGGCCTTGTGCTTGCGAGGCAGGCACTCTACCAACCGAGCTATATCCCCAGCCCTGATTGTTTAGTATGTATATATGTATTTATTTATGGTTTGGGGATTAAACCCAGGGCTTTGTGCATTATTGAAGTACAACCCTACCCTCTCTAGCATTTTTTTAAAAGATATTTTTCATTGTAGACAGACACAGTACCTTTATTTTATTTATATGCAGTGCTGAGAATCAAACCCAGTGCCTCACATGTGCTAGGCAAGCGCTCTACCACTGAGCCACAATCCCAGCCCCTCTAACAATTTTCATTGTGATTTGATCATTGTGTATAATGCATTGTAGAAATTTTAAATTCTTTTTTATCTTCCCTCTGAGAACTATTGATTATTCTGACAAATTAAATTCATGATGGATCACCTTGATCTTTTATTACAAGTTTGTTTTTATACTTTGTTAGGAAAGATCTGTGGAAAGTCCAAGGTATTTCCTCTAAGCCTTGGTAACTTCACTTTCTAAACTGTTTCTTGGAGGATCTTGTCAAGCTTTGGTTTAAGGCTTTTTTAGGCTTGGATAGGCCTAGAGTGAACTTAGTGCCAGGGTGTGGTCTTTTCCTTTCTGGTTTTTCAAGTAGAATGCCCAGGAAACTAAGTCCCTTTCTCCTCTGGCAGGGGAATCAGTTGGAATTCTGTCTGGCAAGCCTTGAATAATCTCATCTGGTGCATGGATAGCCTAGGTTTAGGGACTTGTGATGAATTCACATTTATTCTGTTATCTTTCCTTCTCTAGTCTCTTTGTGCCTCATCCTCACTCTCAGTGTATCTGTCTATTTCTGTGCCCTGCCCCTTACATTCTAGCCACTCAGAAGTTCCAAAATTTCTGCCTGTGCTCTGCTGGATCACCAGCTCTGTGTTACCATAAAGCTGTCTCCAGGGTTGGGAGTGTAGCTTAGTGAGAGAGTATGTGCTTACCATTTGCAAGGCTCTAGATTAGATCCCCTATCCACACACACAAAGAAGAAAAAGAAAAAGGATAAAGTGGTCTACAGACAGGCAGGGTAATTTGCAAAAATTGTTGTCTTTAAAGGATTTCATACTTTGTCCGTGGTCCAGTGACTTAGTATAGCTGTCTTCTATATTTCTGTCTTGTTTTACAGTTTTTAGTGGCAGGACTAGTCTGGCGCCAGTTATTCTGTCATTGGTGAAAGTGAAAGTCAGCGTTGCTCTACCTTAAAATTTTTTTATGTCCTGTGGCAGTTTTGTGTTTTAAGGATCAGTATGTTTTGAGAAAGTGACTGCTTAAAACCTAATATCAGTTTTTTTTTTTTTTTTTTTTTTGAACCAGGGATTGAACTCAGGGACACCCGGCCACTGAGCCACATCCCCAGCCCTATTTTGTATTTTATTTAGAGACAGGTCTCACTGAGTTTCTAAGGGCCTTGCTAAATTGCTGAGGCTGGCTTTGAACTCGTGATCCTCCTGACTCAGCCTCCCAAGTCGCTTGGATTACAGGCGTGCGCCACCATGCCCGGCTTCAGATGTTTTTCTTAAGGAATAAAATACAATAATGGTCACTTGAATGGGACTGTATAAGTGAAATATCTTTCAAATGTTTTCTTAGATAAATAGTTTTTATTGGCATTATGCTTTTATATTAAGATTTGCTATGGAGCAGATATTCTTAGTCCTAGATTTATGTTAGAACTACGTAAGCAGATTAAAAAACAAAACTATTGCCTTATTCCAGGCTAATTAAGAATCTACGGCCTGGATAGCAAAAACATTTTATAGTACTTAAAGAATACTGGTAAATCACTTGAAATGTTTTTCATTATTTAGTGAAGGTGAAGAACGACTTCCTTAAAAGGACCTCTGCCAAAATCATTGTTTTAATTCTGTGAATTTTTCTAAATATTAGAAAAAAAATCTTTTAGGTGTATTCTAAATAGAGTTCTGAACACATTTTTGGTAAAAGTTACCATACATATATATAATATATGTAATATATTAATGTATATTAATATATAATATATAATATAATAATATATAATCTGTCCTCTTTAGGAAGTTAGATTTGAATAATGGCAATAAATTAATATTTCCTATCTAAGCATTTTTTTTTCATGAAGCACATTTATTTTCAGAGACAAAACAGCTTGCTTACTGAATTTCATTCAGTATGCATTGATCTCATTTATCTAGTAGATACATAAGTGTTCACTAAGTGTTCACCATGTACTAGACACCATGGTAGGTATCTGGAATTTTGTAGTCTGTGAGACTGTGATTGAGTGTATGGCTCTGTGGTTCCATAGTAGTTCACTAAAGTATCTGCAAAATTGCTTTATTTAGGTATTGCTTGAAACAGCTTTGCTCTGTGTGCGTGTGTATGTGTGTTTATCACTGAAGATTGAACCCAGAGCCTTACATATGTTGGGTATCTACTTTAGCAGTGAGCTATAACCTCAGTCCTTTTTATTTTTATTTAAGCTTCTTTTTGTTTTTGTGTTGAGGATTGAACCTAGGACCTCACACATACTAGGCAAGAGCTCTACCATTGAGCCACATCCCTAGTCCCCTCATAGCCCTTTTCTTTTTATTTTGAGACAGTCTACGTTGCCTATCCTGGCCTTTAATTTGTGATCCTGCTCAGTTTCAGTTTCCTGAATAACTGGGATTAGCTTTATTAATTTTAATATCATAGTTTTTGGGAGCTTAGTACAATATCAAACTATCCAAGGAGTCTGTAGAACAGAATGATTATGATAGAGAATATTTGAATGAGACAAATATTGGGAGAGAAAAATTGAATAAACAAATAAACATAAAAAGCATTCAGAGTGGATATTTCCACAGATAAATGTTACACATTTGGCAAAGGGTCTAGCAGAATCTTGGATGAAAATTTTATTAATTGATAAAATTATTACAAAGATTAAAATCCCATAGATAAGCCAATTTTCTTTATAGCAGTGCAACTTAACTTGAACATTTTTGGTTTATCTCTGATCTTTCTCTGTATGCCTGGTTTCTCTCTTTGAGATAGTAGAAATATCATGACTTAAGGAGCCCTTTTCTGTGTATCCATACAGTCTAGAATTTTTAGCCACTTTTATGTCCTCCTTCTCACATCACCCTAATTAAGTTTTTGTATTCTTCTTAGTTACAATGTAAGGAAAGGAAGAACAGGACTTTGTTTATTGTGTTATTTCTACTCTTTGAATTCTTCCTAGTGGATAGAAGGAGTCATTGTGTACCAATGCATTCTTTTAAAGAGCTTTAAAATCACACGATGCATCATATATACATAGACATACGTATGTGTGTACAGAAGTTCCTACGAATACAGTGTAAAAGATGTGTATGTGTGTACAGAAGTTTCTATAAATACAGTGTAATAATTTTTAGGGCTGGGGATATGGCTCAGTTGGTAGAGTGCTTGCCTTGCAAGCACAAGGCCCTGGGTTCAATCCCCAGCACCGCACAAAGAGTAACATAATTTTAAAAATCTGGTTTAGGATTATGTTTTTCAATCAGTAATCTATCTAAATATTGAATGTTATATTTTTTATTGTTTTTAATTTTTTAATTATTTTATTATTATTTTCCCATGTCTCCTGGTTTTTATGTTCAAAATGCAAAACAGCTTCTGAACAACTCAGTTAACAAATGTTTTCTTCTCTCTCTCCCTCTCTCCCTCTCTCTCTCCCTTTCCTCTCCTCTCTTTGGGACCAGGGATTGAACCCAAGGGATTAACATCCCCCACTCTTTTTATTTTTTGAGACAGTGCCTTACTAGGTTACCTAGGGCCTTGCTAAGTTGCTGAGCCTGGCTTTAAACTTGCAGTCCTCCTGCCTCAGCCTCACAAGTTGCTGGGATTACAGGTGTGCGCCACCGTGCCCAGCACAAAATACTGTCTTGAGCTATGTCTAAGCTGCTACCACAGCCCATCCATTGCATTTAACATATTTAAAAGCTGTCAACCATTCCCCCTTTAAATTTTTAGAAAGTTTTGAGACATAATGTTATAGATTCACAAAGAGTTGCCCAAAATATAAAAAATTCAGAGGTCTTTTGCTGCTGTTAGTGGGTCTTTTCTTCCTCTGCTACATATGTTTATTTTTGTTCAAGGTGCCAGGTTTCCACATGTGGTGGTGGTGGTGGTGGTGGTGGTGGGTGTGTATGTGTAGGTTCTTTCAAACTAGGAACTTCTCACTTTCCTTGAAAAAATACTTAAACAAATCCTTGGTCTTAGAATTTCTTCAATAAAGGATTGAATTTCTTGTTGTCATTGCCTTGAAGTACTACCAGTTTAGGACAGATACTTTTCCAGATTGAAGTGTTTTTTTTTTTTTTTTTTTTTTTTAACCAGGGATTGAACTCAGGGACACTCGGCCCCTAAGCCACATCCCCAGCCCTACTTTGTATTTTATTTAGAGACAGGGTCTCACTGAGTTGCTAAGGGCCTCACTAAGTTGCTGAGGCTGACTTTGAACTTGCAATCCTCCTGACTCAGCCTCCCAAGTCGCTTGGATTACAGGTGTGCACCCACGCCCGGCCCCAGATTGAAGTTTTGAACCACTCACATGGTGTGCATTTACAGCATCCTAGGGTTCTCTTTGGTCTTCCACAACATCATTGTTTCCTCTTCAGTTTGGGGCAAGTTGCCTTTATACTGAGGCACTTTTGGATCTCTATTTAATCAGATTTACACCTGTAAAACTGTAGTCACAATGAAAATAATACCTTAATCACAAAAGTTCACGTTTGAAAGATATTTGCTAGATAAGTGATTCTAGGTGAACAGTTTTGGTAATTTAAAGATGTTTCTCTGCTCTTGTGACATGCACTGTTTACATTAAGAAATCTGTTTTGTCTTTCTTTATATGTATCTTTTTTTCCCCTCTTGAGCTATTTTGTGGGAGGTTTGTTGAGATTTTGTGGGACAGTACTAGGGGTTGAACTCAGGGGTGCTTAACCACTGAACCATATCTCTAGCCCTATTTTGTATTTTATTTAGAGACAGGGTCTCACTGAGTTGCTTAACAGCTTGCTTTTGCTGAGGCTGGCTTTGAACTCTTGATATTCCTTCCTCAGCATCTTAAGTCATTGAGATTTCAGGTGTGTTCTACCGCACCCGGCTATTTTTAAGATTTTATTGCAGCTTTAAAGTTGTTTGGAAATGTTATATCTTAGTGTCCTTTCCTTGACCTGTTTGTGTGTTTGGGGATGTTGAATTTAGATCTGTGGGTATATAGTTTTCATCAAATGTGGATTTTTTCCCCCCATAATTATAATAGTTTCCAGTTTTTTAATTTTCCTTCTCACTTTGTGATGCCAGTTATACCTATATCATTGTGGGTAGGACTCACTTTTGCTCCCTTTAATTCCTTCCAGTTTTTCCATTTTCATTTTGGGTACTATTAACTGCAGATTAGACTATCTAGAAGAAAAGATTACTGATTTTAAAGGCAGCAATGGAAAGCGATATCCTGTTTTATTAATGAAGTCTTAGGTAACTGAAATATCAGGTGATGTCACTGAGCACTTTGAGATTTAAAGTTGGCTTTTGATCCCTTTTATATTAATGTGAGAATCCTAATATCTTCTCCATGCTGTAAGAAATTTCTACCCTTTCTGTTTCTCCTCTTGGCTACTTACACCTTGCTTATGGTGAACCTTTGAACCCTTGTAGTTGTTACTGTCTCCCCTTGATGTAGAGATTTAATTTTTTAATTCCCTGCCCACTTTTGGCCAGTTACAGTGGCACACATCTGTAATTCCAGCAACTTGAGAGACTGAAGCAGGATCACAAATTTGAGGCTAGGCTTGGGCAACATTAGCAATACCCTGTTTGAAAATAAAAATGGGTTAGGGATGTAAGTCAGTGGTAAACCACCCCAGAGTTCAACCCCAGTACAAAAAAGAAAGAGATGTAGCTTGTATGGGAGGAGGGGAAAAATTGTAATTTTTATATTTAGAAAACAGATAGATACATAACCTGAAATTGAGTTGAATAAAATGGTTCTGTAAACAGATTTTCTTTAAAAAATAAACATGAGAAGCTGGGCATGGTGGCGCACACCTGTAATCCAAGCAACTTGGGAGGCTGAGTCAGGAGGATTGCGAGTTCAAAGCCAGCCTCAGCAACTTAGCGAGGCCCTAAGCAACTCAGTGAGACCCTCTCTCTAAATAAAATACAAAGTAGGGCTGGGGATATGGCCAGTGGCTGAGTGTCCCTGAGTTCAATCCCAGGTTCCAAAATGAATGAATGAATGAATGAATGAGAAAGAAAGAAAGAGAGAGAAAGAAAGAAAATGTTTCTAGTATAAGACCAGCAGTACAGAAGGTGTAGCGTACAAGTACGTTTTTAATATTCCTGTTTTGCAGTAGTGCAGCTTTTAAGTACGTATTATTGTACTGTCCATAGTTCACATGGATTAACCACTCTACATTTCACAATAATGTGCTCACAGATCCTAAAGAAAACTACTAAGAAGGAATAACCCAGATGTTCCCTCATTTGACTTACTTGTATCCGAGTTTAAATGTGCAAAAGGGCTTAGATATTTGCAGAGCGTGACACGCACAACATGTTATTAACTAGTAATTTTCTAAAATACGGTTTTAGGACAATGACAGTAAAAGAAGGTAAGAAACCTGAAGGAATGAAGTCCTAATTAATATATGTACCCCCCCCCCCTTTTTTTACTTTTGAACAGTAGGGAAAAACCTTTTATATTAAGTTAAAACAAAAGTCAAATGGTTTTGTGCAAGAAATTTAACAATTGTGTACAATGTCTTTCCTTTGTTGCCATTGCTTGTACAAACACTTCATTTTACTTAACCATCATCATGAATATTTGCTTCCCTGATCATTTTATCAAGTTCTTCATCTGTTAACATCTCAAGATTAGTCATCACCTGGTGAAGCTCTGCTATACTGATGGAGGCATTGCCACCACTAATCACACAGAATGCTTCTCTAATTTCTTCTTCAGTGTCTTTTGTTTTTCTTGCCATTATTGTTGGAAGTTTAACATCAGCTATGCTGTTATCATCATCTACTTCATTATGTCCTGTAATTCCTCTTCTGTAGAAATTTGCCCAAGAGACTTAATTTTAGTTCCCAATTTCTTTGTTATTGTAGTTCCATCACCATCCTTGTCAAATAGTGAAAAGAACTTCTTTGAATTCCCTGATCTGCTGTTCTATCAGTTGGTCAGCTCTGCTACAAGTACTGCTGTTTTTGGAGACAGTTCTGCTTTGCTTATTCACTCCATTTGAGATCCGTGTGGAGCCTCCACGGCAAAGAGTAATAGTGATATCAGACTTTAAATTCTTATGACTCTTACTAAGACCTTAAAGCATTAGGTGCTTTATGTGTTTTGACCAATTTATTATTTGAACTGTTGTATAAAGGTAAATATTGAGTTGCCGTAAGCATCCAACTATTAAGATAGTATATCTAAATCATTAAGTTTTTCTGAAGATGTAAGATTTGGTGGTGGTGGTGGTGTAAGGGTATAGTTGTACAGGGCTTGCCTAACATGAACACAACCTGGGTTGTGTTCAACCCAGGTCTGGGGTGGGAGGGTGGGAATTCAATGAGAGAATCCATGTAAGATACAGTGCCTGGACATTTAGTAAATTCTCAAAAGTCTAACTGATGCTCTCTGTAGTTTGAGAAGTGCTTAAATGAAATATGATGATACAGTAACCTAGGATATGGAGTAGGTAAATATGTTGATAAAATTTGCTGTCAATTTTGAAAGTGGATGATAGGTTCAGTGGAATTGAGCCTCAAATATGTTTGAAATACTGTTTAATTTCAAAAGATGGAGTAACTGAAGAAAAATGACACAGCTAGTGTTTTAAAAAAGGCCCCTTGCTGTGCATGGTGGTATATGCCTACAATCCCAGCTACCCAGTAGACTGAGGCAGGAAGATTCCAAGTTCAAGGTCAGCCTAGGTAATTAAATGAAAATAAAATTTTCACTGTCTCAAAATAAAATTTTTTAAAAGGTCTGGAGTAGCTGAGTGCAGTGGCACACACCTGTAATCCCAGCAACTCAAAAGGTTGAGGCAGGAGGATCACAAGTTTGAGACCAGCCTCAGCAACCTAGTAAGATCCTGTCTCAAAATAAAAAATGCTGGGGATGTGGCTCAGTGGTAAAGTGCCCCTGAGTTCAATCTCCAGGAAAAAAAAATAAAAAGATCTGGGGTTCAAATTCCCTATGAAGTTTCCCTGGATAATTTGATTTGATTACAAAGTAGGATAAATGTTTTTTTCCCAGATGTTCCAAAATCACATTAATACACAGTATTGAACCCAGGGGCACTCCACCACTGAGCCACATCCCCAGCCCTATTTTGTATTTTATTTAGAGACAGGGTCTCACTGAGTTGCTTAGGGCCTCGCTAAGTTGCTGAGGCTGGCTTTGAACTCGCGATCCTCCTGACTTACCCTCCCAAGTGCTGGGATTACAGGCATGTGCCACCGCGCCGGGCTAATACACAGTATTAGTTACTAAGAATAACATCGTACTTATTTGGCAAGTCAGGTAGTAATGTTCAGGATTAATTAAGACACAAGGTGTGCATTTGAAAAAGTTTGAAGTTATTAGCTGAGTGGTTCTCAGCCTTTTAAAGAGAACATCTTATTGTTCATCTCTCATTTTTCATGAACACCATATTTTCAAAAATAGATCAACATGGCTGGGGATATAGCTCAGTTGATAAAGTGCTTTCCTTGAAAGCACAAGGCCCTGGGTTCAATCGCCAGCACCGCAAATAAATAAATAAATAAATAAATAAATAAATATAAAAAAAGATCAACAAACTGCATTAAATGTTTTCCTGTAGTAAAATAACAGGCATTTGATTCATTCTCATAAAAACCAGATTACCAGTTGTATATTTATTATACTGTGTTTCTATAATTTTAACTTAAAATTTAGGAGGTTTTCTTTGCTTTTCATCCTAAACTAAATTCTGGGCATATATAATATTTACTTAGATATTTTGAAATACTACTGCAAATATTGTGTCTAAGAAAACATTAAGAATCACTAATTCATAATGCAAGATTAAAATAAATTACTTTCTAGCATTTCTATGTTAATCAAAACTATACTTATTCCATTCATTGATTCTGGTTTCTTCCTGTTTCTGAAGTATTTGTTGTAATTTTGATTGGTTAAAAAAATAGGTACTTAGTTTAATCTATAAACTGTGAGAGGTAGTTTGTAATCCAAACTACTTTTAGGGCTGGCTGGGGTTGTGACTCAGCGGTAGAGCACTCACCTAGCACATATGAGGCACTGGATTTGATTCTCAGCACCACATAAAACTAAATACATAAAAAGGTATTGTATCCAACTACAACTAAAAAAAAAACCTAAAAATTACCTTTATATTTTCCCTTTTTTGTTTTGTTTCTTCTGTTTGGAAAAACTCAAGTGCTTTTGTTCTGATTATACAGTTGAGATTTATTTAAGTGAACAGAGACAAGTTAATCATCACTTTTAAATCAATTCCTTGATAGTTCATCATTATTTTCTTACTTTTAAAACTTTTTAATTCTTTTTAGATATACATTGACAGGGTATTTTGACATAGTATAATTTCCCATTCTTGTGGTTGTACGTGATGTGTACTTACACTGGTTGTGTATTCATTTATGAGCATAGGGAAGTTATGTGTGTTTCATTCTACTGGCTTTCCTATTCCCCCTCCTTTCATTTCCCTTTGTCTAATCCAGTGACTTCTTCCCCCACCCATTGTATGTTAGTATCTGCATATCCAGAGAGAACATTTGGCTTTTGATTTTTTGGGGATTGACTTATTTCACTTAGCATGATAGTTTCCAGTTCAATCTATTTACCAGCAAATGTCATAAGTTCATTCTAATTTATGACCGAGTAATATTCCATTGTGTATATATACCACATTTTCTTTATCCATTTATCTGTTGAAGGGCTTCTAGGTTAGTTCCATAGCTTAGCTCTTCTGCATTAAGTTGCAATAAACATTTATGTGGTTGCATCACTATAGTATGCTGATTTTAAGTCCTTTGTGTATATTCCAAGGAGTGGGATAACTGGGTCAAATAGTGGGTCCATTCCAAGTTTTCTGACTAATCGCCATACTGTTTTCCAGAGTGGTTGTATCAATTTATAGTCCCCACCAGTAAAGTATGAGTGTACCTTTCCCCCCAACATCCTCACCAGCATTTATCGTTTCACCCTTATTTATTATCTGAATCTATCTTCAGCTAAATGTTCATGCTCTTTAGCTCTGGTACTTAACCCACTTGTCTAGCTTTGCTTTCTTTTACTTCACTCTGAAAATAGTAGGTGGTTTCAAAACTCTGTACTTTTGTACCTCTAGGCTTTTTGTTTTCAGTGAAGTTATTGCCTTCCTTCAAGTTTGTCTCCCTAGAAAGCTATCATTTATTTATCCTTTAGCATTCAACTCAAGTGTCAATCCCTATATAAGGAAAGGAAAGGATACATATTTTCACTTAGGTATACATATTAAGGAAAATAGTATGTTTGCTTATTTCTTGTTTACTTGAATGCAACAAGATATTTCTAAAAACAGAATTCTGAAATGCTTATTTTGGAAGGAGGATATTTGTTCAGAGTTAAATTTATGAATTAGGGTTTTATGAAATTTGATGCTATTTGACTTTTCTACCTAATACCTTCTTCCTATTTACTGACATAATCAAGCCCTCCTTTAAAATTTTTTTTTGGGGGGGAGGGAGTTACCAGGGATTGAATGCAGCTCTTTTTGTTTATTTTTAAATTTCTTGTTTAATTAGATTCTTTTTAAAAGGTGGTCCTGGGGATCCAGCTGAGTGCTTCATGCCTGCTAGGCAAAGGCTCTACCACTGAGCCACAACTCCAGCCCATAATTTAAAATTTTTATTTCTTTTTTTTTTTTTTTTTTTTGTACCAGGAATTGAATCCAGGGTTGCTTAACCACTGAACCACATCCCAAACTCCTTTTTTTTTTTTTTTTTTTTTTTTTTCAAATTATGAAACAGGTTCCTACTAAGTTGCTTAGGGCCTCCCTAGGTTGCTGAGGCTAGCTTTGGACTTGTGATCTTCCTGCCTCAGCCTCCTGAACCACTGGGATTATAGACATGTGCTGCCACATCCAGCTTCAAAAGGTCTTCCTTGCCGGTGCGGTGGTGCACGCCTGTAATCCCAGCATTTGGGAGGCTGAGGCAGGAGGATGGCAAGTTCAAAGCCAGGCTCAGCAATTTAGCGAGGCGCTAAGCAACTCAGTGAGACCCTGTCTCTAAATAAAATACAAAATAGGGTTGGGGATGTGGCTCAGTGGTGGAGTGCCCCTAGGTTCAATCCCCAGTACCAAAAAAAAATAGGTCTTTCTTCTTCACAGTGATAGTGTTTTAAGTCAAAAGGATTAGCAGGGCCAGGCGTGGTGGCGCACGTCTGTAATCCCAGCACTTGGGAACCTGAGGCAGGAGGATCGCGAGTTCAAAGCCAGCCTCAGCAATTTAGCGAGGCCCTAAGCAACTCAGTGAGACCCTGTCTCTAAATAAAAAAAAATACAAAATAGGGCTGGGGATGTTGCTCAGTGGTGGAGTACCCCTGAGTTCAATCCCTAGTACAAAAAAAAAAAAAAAAAGGGATTAGCAGGGAATTTTGATTTTTCTAATTTGTTTATATAGATTTAACATAATAAAACATTTTTTATTGGCCATAAAGAAACCATTGTATATGGAATAAATCAAATGCTGTTCTTCAGTGAAAAAACCAACTGTCAATAGGTACCCCATCCAAAAGTAGGACAGTTTTAAAAGTGGGGGTATGTGGAGCTGGAGTTGTAGATCAGCGATGGAATGCTTTCCTAGCATGTGTGAGGCACTGGGTTCGATTCTCAGCACCACATATAAATAAATAAATATCCATCAAAACTAAATTTTTTTTTTTTTTTAAAGTGGGGTGTGTTTGTGTGTGTGCATGTGCACATGCGCATGTGTGCACAGTGCTGGGGATTGAACCTAGGATCTTGAGTATGCTAGGCAAGCTCCTTAACCATTGAGATATACACACATCCCAGCCTTTTTTTTTTAATTCTAAGAGAGGGTCTTCCTAAGTTTCCCAGGCTGGCCCTAGAACTTGTGATCCTCCTGCTTTAGCCTCTTGAGCTGCTGAACTTATATGTATGTGCCACCGTGTCCTGCTAAAAGTCTTCTAAATTAAAATAACCTGCATGTGTAATGGGGACTGTTTAATTAATCTGTTAGGTAGTTTTTAATGTGCACAGTCTTATAAATAGTTTGCTTTTTTAAAAGTAGTTAAACTGCTCAGATGTGGTGGTACATGCCTGTAATCCCAGGGATTTGGGAGGCGAAGACAGGAAGATTCCAAGTTTGAGGCCAACCTCAGCAATTTAGTGAGGCCCTGTCTCAAAAAAAAAACAAAAAAAAAACAGACTGTGAATGAAGTTCATGTGGTTAAGCACTCCTAGGTTTTATCTTTGGTACCTGTATCAATAGGTAGATAGTTAATTAATAGATAAATAGTTAAACTGGGTGGTGCTGTGAATTCAACCAGGGCCTGGTTCATATCAAGCAAACACTGTACCACTGGGTCACGTCCTTAGCCCCTGGCCAATTTTAATATATATATTTGACCACAGTAAAATTTTTCTTTAAATCACTGCACTAAAACCTCACCAGCCATATTCTTTTTTTCTTTCTTTCTTTCTTTTTTTTTTCTTTTCGGAACCGGGGATTGAACTCAGGAACACTCAGCCACTGAGCCACAACCCCAGTCCTATTTTGTATTTTATTTAGAGACAGGGTCTCACTGAGTTGCTTAGGGCCTCGCTAAGTTGCTGAGGTTGGCTTTGAACTCGCGATCCTCCTGACTCAGCCTCCCAAGTCGCTTGGATTACAGGCGTGCGCCACCACGCTCACCAGCCATTTTCTATAACACAGATCCACATATTGCTATACACTCTTTTTTACTGACCTTTATAGTCTTTACCTAGAAAACTTCCTTTTGTTAATTTTATAGCATTTCCCCTTGTCTGCCTTAACTGAGACCTTCCTGAAGATAAAGACGTCTAGATGCTCATAGACTTTTTACTTGCATCTCAATTCCTGCCTTTACTTTTGTGTAAAAAAGTGTCCTAAAGGACAATCACAGTTTTTTCAGTATTTTAGATGCTTCATTTTTCCTTGACTTTGCTTTACCGAGGCATTGAATTTTTCAGTTTGAACTTGCCAGCCACCTCCCATATCACCATTGTTTCTGATCTCTTACAGAGTCAGTTGTTCTTGATTGTTTGGTTTTATCAACCAGTAATGTACACCCTGCTCTATCAACTGAGTGCCAGTCTTGGAGTTCTAACTGGGCTTTCACTTCTTGTCTCTTCTTTAGGTCTTTTCTGTTTCTGTCTGATGATTTTCCTAGAATGTAAAGCTGATATTTACATTCTGCTTAGAAATCTTCAAGGTTTTCCCATTATTTAAGAGAATAAAATGCAGAGATAGCATGGTATACTAAGTCCTTCACAATTCTTCTTCCCTCCATCCCTCCCTCCCTCCCTGCCTGCCTGCCTGCCTGCCTGCCTTCCTTCTTTCCTATTGAACCCAAGAGCACTTTATCATCAATCTAAGTCCCCAGCCCTTTTTATTTTTTGAGACAATGTCTTGCTGAGTTGCTTTGGGCCTTACTAAATTGCTGAGGCTGTCCTCAAACTTGCAATCCTCTTGCCTCAGTTTCCCAAATCACTAGGATTATAGGTGTGTGTCACCATTCCCAGCTACCTCTGGATTTTTTTTTAATCAGTTAATTGCTTCATATTCTGACCTTTGCATATTTCTTTGACCATCTTTATAGTATACACAAATTTGCCAACAGAGGTTTTTTTTTTTTTTTTTTTTTTTTTTTTTTTTTTTTT
>JAJEJO010000950.1:0-71838 GCA_020662805.1 Glaucomys volans | reverse complement strand
CGAGGCAGGCACTCTACCAACTGAGCTATATCCCCAGCCCGCCAACAGAGGTTTCTGTTCTGACTTCCCTGTGAAGTTTTCCTTGGTATTGAGGCTGTTAGGTACTGGATTCTTGTTTTGATTATTACATATGCCACCATTGTAGCTCTTGTCACAGTGTAGTATCAACTCATATTTGTGCCTATACTGTGAGCCATTTGTGTTTTTTAACTCATGTAGAAATCATATAGAAGAAACTAAAAAATATTTTTTGAGTGAATAAATTACAAAAAGGAAAGAAAACTATAATTTTAGCTTCCTAGTAATGAAGGAACTATAGACTTTAATGGTTATTCTAAAATTTTACTCTTTGAAAAATTTAACATATACCAAATCATGGTGACAGAGTTGAAATGAAACTGGTGTTGGTGATATTTTTAATTGATATAATCATTTTGGAAAGTTTGACAAGGCATCTGGAATTCAAAAATTATTTCAAGTAGGATTATAAAGACAAGATAAAGAATAAAACTCAGACTCAAAATTGTATGTATAGTATTATCACACTTCCATGTAAAAATGCATAATTAGAACTGGAGTAGTTCAGTGGTAGAATGCTTTCCTGGCATGGATGAGGCCCTGGGTTCAATCCCCAGCACAAATAAGGAACTGTATATTACAGTGGTAGCAGTGGGTTTTGTGATGTTGGACTGAGAGATTTTTTTTTCTCTTTTGATTGTATTTCGTATGATATGCTTGTATTTTATGATTTAAAATGTTTATAACTTAATTCAATATTTGGATTTTAAGAAGTATAATCTTCAATCAAAATTTTAATGGAAAACAGTTTTTCAGTAATTTTTTTCTTTAATAAAGACTGTCCAGGGTCAGAAGAGAAGAAATTTCCATTTAAAAGTTCCCTATGAGGTAATACGAAAGTGGCTAGTATATGGAGTTATTTATGTGAGGTTTCAAAATTGACTTAAGTAATTCTTCTTTATATCCCAATCTTAATTATAAATTTTATATTTTAAATGTAGTTTTTGTTTTGGTTTGAAGGTATCAGTTTTTGGAAGAAGCTTTTCAAAATCAGAAAGGTGCAATTGAGAACCTATTGGCTAAACTTCTTGAGAAGAAGAATTATGTTCATTTTGCAGCTACTCAGGTGCAGAATAGGTAAGTGTGTTGTTGTAAAACCATAATTTCTCATTAAGAATTATTAAAGAGGAGTGAGTCCACTTAAAATTTGTTTATATTATTAAACATGTATAGAAAACCTAATTTTTTAAAAGAATGATGTAATTTGAGTTTGGGGTTATAATATTTGTTAATTGAGCAGAATATAATTGACCAGAAAATTTTTATACTCTTAGGATATGTTTTTGACTATTTTATAATTTAAAAGATTCATCTTTTTAATTAAAAAGATTAGTCTGTGTAAGCTTTAAACTTAGAAAAGGAATTTAATATGTGGGGAATTGAATTATAGAACTTAAAGTAGAGATTGTGTGGAAGATAAAATATAGAGAAGAGGGAACAAGAGTGAACAAATTTATTTTCCCATCTCTAAAACAAGCATTAAAAACAGTATTTATCTTAGTAGCATTATAGCATGTGTACATAATACGGTTTTTGGCATATTGTAAGCACTCAGATTTTAGCTGCTGCTGTGTTATTTTGATCATTATGTAGAAGTTATTCTATTTTGGTAAATTTTTAAATAAAGTAAATCAATTTATAGGGGAAAATGGGACTAACTTCCATGGACAAATAGATTAACAAGGTTAGGACTCTTACACTAGAAAGATAAACACTTGGAGCTGGTATAATTAAAACATGGAAATTCTTGAAAATATGAATAGGGTCACAATGTGATTATTGTATAGGCTCACAGATATTGGAATTTTCTCTTGAATATTTAAATTCATTAATTTGTCATGAGTAAAATGGCACATAGCAAGCTGGGTGTGTGGTGACACATGCCTGTAATCCCAGTGACTAAAGGCTAAAGTAGGAGGGTCATAAGTTCAAAGCCAGCTTCAGCAATTTAGCAAGACCTTATATAACTTAGTGAGACCCTATCTCAAAAAGTTTGGTAAAAGGAGGGTGGGCTGGGAATGTGGCTCAATAGTTAAGTGACCCTGGGTTCAATCCCCAATTGGGGAGGGTACATATAACAGATGCTCAAAAATATCAGAATAGTTGAATGAATGAAAATAGTGCTTTAAACATAAAACTTTTCATTGTAAGTAATAGGAAAAGAAAATGAAAGGCTTCTATAGATAATAAAGATGAATACACACACCGTTCATTGTTGCAACACACTGTTCATTGATGCAGCATTGTCTTGTTTTTTTGGGGGGGGGGGTTTGTTGTTGAATGATGGTGGTTTTTTGTTTTTTTTTTTAAAGAAATGTCAGGATGTTTTAGTAGGTTAAATTGCTGATATGTTGTGGTTTATGTTGGAAAAGATAAATGTGTCTTCTCAGAAGTTATTGATAAATGACCCTTTCAGAGGAAGATAGTTTGGTTGATATGGCAGGCCAATATTTTTAAATGTATGTTTTATATGTGTACTATACTTTTGTACATATTTTTTACATATGTTCCTGAATCTGTTTTCAGAAATAGAACAAAAGGTTCACCTGTAACAATATTTTATAGTTTTGGGTAGATTAATGATTTCATCAGAAAGCTTTAAAAAAATCTTAAAATCTCTAATATAATAATGTGTATTTTAGACACATTCTTCATTATCCTTTTTTGTTTTTGAGAAGCTTCAGAAAGCTAATGTGCCTAGTAGTCTTGAGGAATGTTTGAAAGATAAAAGCAGTTCTTTTCAAGGGAAAGAGAAATGTGCTTTCCTTTTCTTGTTTATTTGCCTCATACATATTAAGGAAGTATTCCACACAAAGCTACATCACACACACACACACACACACACACACACACACACACACACACCAGTGAACTGGGGCTAAACAACGGCTCACAACTGAGCTTCATCTCCCCCTCTTTTTAATTTTATTTTGAGACAGTCTCACTAAGTTTCCCAGACTGCATCAGCCTCCCAAATAGCTGGGGTTACAGGTATACACCACCATACCCAGCCTGTTATTTGTTTGTTTGTTTATTTATTCATTTTTACTGTGTAGAAACACTGTTTATTCAAATGACAGGAAGCATGGCAGCAGCAGGTGGGTAAGGACAGCCAGGCAGGAGCTGGCAGGTTAACACTGCTTCCTTTGTCCTTCACAATCCTGCTTTGAAACAGCCTGTTATTTTTAAATGTACGTTTTTTTCTTCCTTCTTGCTTAAGACTAGTAAGACTCAGGCTAACTACTCTCTGCGTTCACCATGCTTAATTATTTTCATCTTTGACTCAGTCATTTTATGTTATAGGACTTATATTTCTTATCCCTAGTAATTAGTTCCTTTATTTTTAAAAATGTATTCCACTCACTTTAATAAGGACAAAATTCAATAAAATTTTCAAATAAGTGCCCAAACAAGCTGTGATATACAGGCAAAGGAGGAAAAAGAAACTACAGAACTATTGCTTAGAGTGTATTAAAGTTACTGAGATATGAATTTAGCAATGAAAGGCAGTTTATACTGAAGTAGAATATATGAAAATTGAAGACTGCCTCTTATGGTTTTATATTGACATTTTATTTGTTTATATTGATGGGATTCCTTTTGTCCGATTTTGTAAATTATCAAGGTATCAGCCATATCATATTTGCAACCAAAACTTCCATAACCACTATCGGTGCTCATACCTATTTCTAAAACAAATAGCTATTCTTAAAAATGGATTGAGGGATTGGAAGTAAAGGGTGTTGCTCAGTGGTAGAACACGTGCTTAATATGTGAAAGGCCTTGGGCTCAATCCCCAGGCCACCCCCAACACACACACACACACACACACACACACACACACACACACAAAAAGGAAGATTGAAAATGTTTTAATGCTGTCTTTAATGTGTACAGTAGGAAACTGTTATGAGAAGAAATTATGAAGGAAGGGAGTGTATCAGAACCCACATTTGTAGTGCATAGATTTTAAGTGAAAACAAATGCGTTCAATTTTGATTTCTGCCCTTTTAAAGGGTGATAATTTGTTCCCACATTGTTCTTTTGCACATTGTTCATGGAAAGCATTAAAACTAAATAGAACCAATGTGCCAAATTCATCACTAGCCAGCAGTTCTTAGTTTAGATGTTTGTGTATCACATTCATGTCCTAGAGATTTAAGGAGATTTTTCTCCACCTTAATGAACTCACCTTTATGAGCTTGATTTAAAATTACTAAATATAAAATTCATTCTTTGTCTCTATACATAGCGTGTTTGGACCAAATTAAGTGGTTAGGTCTGCTGAAACATAAGTTGTACACTTTGACAACGTTTTGACTTTAATTACTTGATTAAGTGCCCAGTTGAATTTCTGTAACAGTTGATGACTCAGAGACATAGGATAAGTTGATAACCTAATGATGCATTTCTCTTATTCAGGATAAAAGAAGTAAATGAGACTAACAAACGAGTAGAACAGGAAATTAAAGTGGCCATTTTCACCCTTATCAATGAAATTAATAAGAAAGGAAAATCTCTCTTACAGCAGCTAGAGGTATGGTTCAAAGCCAAAATAAAACAAAAACTGCTTCTTTTGCTCTTCAGCTGTTTTTAATGTTGATTGAAAGCTCTTTTAAATGGGTTGGGGGATATGGAAGTAAAGTGAAATAAAAATTTTTAAAAATTTTCTATTGGGAAAGAGACCTTTTTTCTAGCTAATTACTTGAAGTCCAATTTGATAACATTATTTGTATGCATTAGGAGATAGTAATATCCTTCCTGGTAAAAAACTATTATTAAAAGGTGATGTAAGTGAAGATAAAGCAGGCCTGTTACATTTCTTTTCTTCCCCCCAAAAAAGGGGCCCCAGTTTAACTTTTTCATTTAAATGCATGTTGGGCTTCTGTTTGAGCCATTTGTGTATTTCACCTTATAAAATATTTCCATAGTTTGCCAAACATGCTGCTTATTTTGAAATTTATAAATATTCAATACTGATTTTTTTGGTATTGTCTTTGTGTTGCATATTTTGAGATTATTATGTAGATACTAATTTCTAGAAGTGAATCTGGTTACTTTTGTAAATTCAAAATAATTTTTAATCAGTAACTTCAATGCCCACAATTGATTTGTGCTCAACAAATTTCAAATGTGAATTTTCTGAGAAGTTGAATTTCTCTGAAAAGAAACTTATTACCTTGAAATTTCCTGTTTGGAATTTTGTGTAAGAAATTAAATAGGCTGAGATGACATGGGATTATGTTGTTTACACCATTGAATATTTATTTAAGCTATGTATTTGACTATGTAAATTCGATTTTCTCAAATTGCCCTTAAATTTTTTTCCCATTCAATTTCTGCTTAGAAGTCTTAAAAACATTAGGAACATTAGTTACATGCAAATTAAGGAAATTATGCGAACAGAATATTGTCTCTGCATTTCTGTCTTTTAATACATCTTTCTGTTTAAACACAATTGTGAAATTAAAAGTATTTTTGCCCATATCATTGAAGTTGGGGGGTCTCTTTCCTGTTGTACATCTGGTTAGTTGCTTTCAACTCTAGTAGATTCCCCTTACCTTCCTGCAGAGGACCATGTGAATGGAGAGCATTTAGCAGTAACTATTTTTTATATAAGTTTAAGGAATTATAACATATTATAAATATATTTGAGCTATACATCCATGAATACATTTTTTAAAAACCATTTCAAGGGCTTCAGAATTAAAAGATGTCTCTGAAGGCTAAAGTATATGTATGTAAATTCTTAATAATGAATATGCCATATACTCCTAACATGATAATAATTCTAAAATTTCTAGTGTAATATGTTCCTACATTTTATAAAAAGAGAGGTTTTCCTAAGCTTTGCAAAAGGAATGATTTCTATTGAAGTTGTAAATCAGATTTGTCAGTTGGATACTTTTATTCATTGATTTTTATTGTAAAATGAGAAACTTGTTTCTTTAGGAAAAATATTGTCCAATAAACTAAGTTGAATAATTTTGGTGGGAGAAAATGGTTAAGAAAGAAGTAGGTAGGTTGTTTGAGATGCTGAATGTCAAAGCATATCAGATATTACCCATCCCTTCTGGGAGTTTTGGTTCCAATTAAGTAGTTTATTTTTCCTTTGCAGGGTTTTCTGAAATTGTTTTTTCAAGTTTGGTCAGTCTTCTCCTCTTGTTCTTTTTGAATTTGTCTTATCAAAAATTTTCCTAATTCTGCCCTTAGAGCTCTGGAATTTATCTTTTTGTTTTATTTAGGTTAAGAGAAGAAATTTTTAACTTCAGCCTCATGCTACACCAGTAGGTGGCACCAGTGACAACATTTTTGTTGGTTTAGAAAGTATAGTGAGTTAAATTATATAGTTATTTGTAAAGGTCAGCTCATAATTCCATATTATATATTGGATTAACCTAATGGGAAGACACTATTTTTAACATACATTTCATGTGCTGCAAGAAAAAAGATATCAACTAACATTAATTTCTATTTGTAGATTATTTTAGCTTAGAAAACACAAGTTAAAGTCCCACTTTGTTAGTGATCTTTCCTCTTATTGATCATAGGCTCATTAAATAATCATGAGCTTGTCCAGTTATCTCATTTTAAAAGGAAACATAGGTATTGTGTACATATATATATTTTTTTCATATAGTATTCTTCAGTGAAGCTCTTGTTCTATTTCAGAATGTTACAAAAGAAAGACAGATGAAGCTACTACAGCAGCAGAATGATATCACAGGCCTCTCCAGGCAGGTGAAGCACGTTATGAACTTTACTAACTGGGCAATTGCTAGTGGCAGCAGCACGGCACTACTGTACAGCAAGCGACTGGTAAGACATATAGTATCTTTATTTTTTATTTTTAAATATTTTTTTGTAGATGGATACAATGGCTTTATTTTATTTATTTATTTTTATGTGGTACTGAGGATTGAACCCAGTGCCTCATGCATGCTGGGCATTACCACTGAGCCACAACCTCAGCCCCGGTATCTTTATTTTTCTTTTATCAACTTCATTAAGATTTTACTTGTGCTTGGTGAACTACAACTGTTTAAAGGCATCAGCTTGAATTTTGGCAAATGTAACTGCCCCACATCAAGGTACAGAAATTTTTCATTATACCTACAAGTTTCCTTATCCCTTCTATACTGGACCCTAGGCAACCACTAATCTGATTGTTGTCCTTTTCTAGAATTTGATATAAATGGAACCATACAGTATTTATTCTTTTGAAGATACTTAGTATCTTAATATAATTTATTGTCAAAGATGGCAGAAATTCAAGTATATGCATTTTATTTGACAGTTAATTTAAATATTGACACTGTCTCATGTGAGATTTGACATTGTTGGGTGCTGCATGATGAGCTTTTTTTATGTCTCTATCTGGTATGTTTAAGACTAATAAGAATTTTTTCCCTCTAAGATTACTTTTCAATTGCGTCATATTTTGAAAGCACGATGTGATCCTGTCCCTGCTGCTAATGGAGCAATACGTTTCCATTGTGATCCTACCTTCTGGGCAAAGAATGTAGTCAATTTAGGTGAGAAATAGTTTTATGAATATAACTTGGAACACTAAATTGAGAAGAGAAAACATGTCAAGCAAATTTTAGATGAAGTTTGTAACCTTAAAATGTGAATAACTTGGAATATATTTATTCATTGGAAACTCTACTTATGGTTTATTTGCTGTTTCATTACATCTTAGTACTTAAGAGTGTGTCAGTAGGGGGTGGGTCTTTTTTTTTGTTTGTTTGTTTGTTTTGTTTTGTTTTGATGATGGGGATTGAATGCAGGGCCTTGAGTTCTACCATTGAACTACACCCCAGTCCTTGTAATGGTGGGTGTTTTGTTTGTTTGTTTGTATGTTTTGTGTTGCTGCGGATTGAACCTAGGTCCTTGTGCACACGAGGCAAGCACTTTACCAACTGAGCTATATCCACATCCCCAGTAATGGTGTTTTTTAAAAAACCATTCCTAGTGTGCCATTTCTAGTGTTTCATTCTATATCTTTTTAAGTTAATATTGACTATTTCATATAGAAATCTTAGCAAATGGTTATTAATGCTCTGGAAGAATTTCTTAGGTACTTAGTACTTAATGCCAAATGGTATACTAGAGGAAGACCCTCAGAAAAATTCTGTATCCAGTAGTTGTGTCCTGAGGAATGTTTGAAAGACAAAAGCAGCTCTTTTCACACAGAAGGAAAATGGACTTTGCTTTTGTTACTTCACATTGTGAACCTGAAGACCATGGGTGAAAGTTACAGAGAAAGAGAAAAAACAGCTCTAATTTTTGAAAAGTTGCAGGGTGGGGTGGTTTGCAGGTGTGGCAGATCGCAATCCTACCCAGAGAATTGGTTGGAACCCAGGAGTTTGAGGTCAGTCTGGCCATCACAGTAAATTTCCCATCAGTTAGAGATGTCTACTGAATGAGTAAATGCACTTTCAGAATAAACAAGTCCTTAACATTGGGAATTGTAAAAGTAGAGTCTTCATGGCTTTCTGTTTTTAAAAATAGTAATCTTTGGGTAAAAGAAAAGCAAATATGTACAAATTTGACTGTTTTTTGTTAAAAACAGGCAAAATCAAAGTCTGTGTGACATGTTTTATGTGATCTCCAACTTACTTCTGCCTTGAATCACACTTTGCTAAAATTTGCCTTCTATCCCTAGAAAGCAGTGGCTCAGGGAAAATGGTCATATCTAAGGTTATAAATGGTTTAAACCATGCAATATTTCCATAGAACACAGTTTTGTAGCCATATAGTACCATGTCCTTTATATTTCAGCATTCAGAAGCATACGGAATCAGTATCTTTTGAATCTTACCATGAAGAGATGTTTAAACTGGGCACAGTTGTGCACTTTTGTAATCCCAGTGACACAGGAGGATTGCAAGTTTGAGACCAACCTCAGCAATTTAGCAAGATTCCTCTCAACATAAAAAGCAGGTTGAGGATTTGGCTTAGTGGTTAAGAGACCATGGGTTCAATCCGTACCCTCCCCCCCAAAAAAAGGAGAGATATTCTAATAATATCTCTTTTGGCTCTTTAATTTTCTGTACAACCTATATAAACAAAGAATAAGGGCAGATTGTATATTCTGAATAATTGAAAGTCATTTTTGGAGGAGGGCTTTAAAATACGTTAGGTTTCTGATAATCTTTCCCACCCTCCTTCTCTTATCTCCCCTCCCCTAGCTCCCATCCCTGCTATACCATGTACTGGAAGCTTTGCAGTGCTGATAATTGTCAGAAAAGGAAGAGAATATAGTGATTAATCTACAAAATAGTTGATTTAGTTAATTATATGCAAATTCTTCTTATTTTTTAAATCCTCAGGTAATCTAGTAATAGAGAGTAAACCAGCTCCTGGTTATACTCCTAATGTTGTAGTTGGGCAAGTTCCTCCAGGGACAAACCACATTAGTAAAACCCCTGGACAGATTAATTTAGCACAGCTTCGACTCCAGCACATGCAGCAACAAGTGTATGCTCAGAAACATCAGCAGTTGCAACAAATGAGGATGCAGCAACCACCAGCTCCTGTACCAACAACAACAACAACAACACAGCAGCATCCTAGACAAGCAGCTCCTCAGATGTTACAACAACAGGTAAGTATTTCATCACTGCATTGTTGATTCAAATAATGAACAAATCAAGACTCTTCTTTATCCTATATAAATGAGGTACACATTCAAACTTACTAGCAGGAATAGAGTTCAAAGGTCAGAACTCTATTTGTTCTGGTGTTTGTTCTGGTTTTGATAGGGGGGAGTGTGAAGAAGAAAAACTGTAGGTAAATAACTTACAATGGGAAACAAAATGAACTTACTATTACTCTGAAAGTGCTGAGGTTCTTATCTCTCCACACCAGATCTTTCTTGTTTTTCACATGTGACTATGGGACAAGGAACCAGATTGCCTAAGATCTGATATATTCTTCAGGCCTTCTTTCAGATAGTTCCCCATCTCTGTGTCTTTCTTGCTCTCTTTGCCCCTCACACTCAAAACTGTTACTTCAGGGTGAGATAAAGTTAGTGTGTGCTTTATACACACACACCCTAAGACACTGAGACAAGGGATAGGGAAATTGTGGAGTGATATGCACACTTTTTATTATTAATAGTTGGATTGGTGCTAGAGACGAGAATAGTGACTTTCACCTTTTACTTTATACCCTTCTATCCTGGTGGAATTATTTTGTAGTGTAACATTTTATAATTGAAAGATACATTTATAAAAAAGTATCATATAAATTGCAATTTCTACCTTTTATAGCCTCCAAGATTAATCAGTGTACAAACCATGCAAAGAGGCAACATGAACTGTGGAGCTTTTCAAGCCCATCAGATGCGACTGGCTCAGAATGCTGCCAGAATACCAGGGATACCCAGGCACAGCGGTCCTCAGTATTCCATGATGCAGCCACATCTCCAAAGACAAGTATGCCTAGAGTTACATTTGTAAGAATCATACAATTTTAAAACTAAAAGACATTTTTTCTTAATCAGTTGGTGGGGGCAGTTCTTTGATATGTTCGGGAATGTGATTAATTCTGTATGTCACATACATGTGAAATTTTGTATTTAATTTTAGGGGTTTCTTTGATCCCTTTAATTCCATCACATACTATGAGTTAAGAATCCCTGATGTAGGGGGCTGTTGTGGCTTAGTGGTAGAATGCTCGCCTAGCATGCGTGAGGCCCTGAATTTGATCCTCGGCACAGCACAAAAACAAAATAAAGGTATTGTGTCCACCTACAACTAAAACAAAATATTAAAAATAAATAAATAAATAAAAGAAGAATTCCTGATGTAGTCCAACCTATTCACTGACAAAAGTGAAAAATACTCTAAGGAACTTTTTTTTTTTTTGGCAGTATTGGGGATTGAACCCAGGGCCTTGTTTTGCAAGGCATGCAGTCTACCAGCTGAGCTATGTCCCCAGCCCTCTCTGAGAAACTTTTAATGTACCCACAGTCACAGGAGACAATGATAAAATCAAGCTTAGCACTTCAATTTTCTGATATTGTTCCTTTGCTCTTTTAATGTGACTTTTAAATCCTAATATTTGTAACCATGACTTTGAAAAGTAATACAGATAGCTATATGTAACTTTCTTTTCTCAAGTATTATTTCTTTCAGAGTGTAGAATGTATGTTTAACCTTAAAAATAAGTGTAGGATGGGAATCTAGCTCATTTATGGAGCACTTGCCTAGCATGCACAAGCCTTAGGAACAATCCACAGTAATCCCCCAAATGTATTTAGAGACAAAGGTATAATGTTTGCCTGAACAGTATATTATATTTGCATAGGAGGTATGATTATAAAATGAGGAAACTTTTGCATAGGATTTCGAGTTATAAAACGGTAGAGTTCATATTTTATTATTACTTTTAAATAATTTGTTTAAATATTTTGTTTTAGTTGTAGGTAGACATAATACCTTTATTTTATTTTTATGTGATGCTGAGGATCAAACCCAGAACCACACGCATGCTTGGTGAATGCTCTACCACTGAGCCACAACCCCAGCCCGAGTTCATATTTTAATTCATAGTGTTGTTTCTCAAAACATGCTTCACAAGCTATCAGAATCACTGTTCAACTTGACATAGAATGGAGAAGGCCTTGTCAAAATAGATTCTGAGCCACTGAATCAGAATTTCCAGGAAGAGAGTACTCAGTAAACTTCCACCAAGTTAAAACTTTTAAACTTTTACTTAGTAAAACTTAAAAAAAAATAACCTTTTAAACTATTACTTAGTAAACTTTTACTAGGTCTCTCAGATCAGTCCCATGCTAAAAGTTGAGGAAACACTATTCTAGAGCAGTGATCCTTCACCTTTTTGGTCCAAGTACCTCCAGAACTACTTTTGAAAAATATATATTGGCAGTTTTCATTTCAAATTTTCATTGTAAGCTTACGAATGGTTGCCAAAGACATACTTCCTAGCATACTGTAAATATTGACATTATAAAGTGAAGTGAAGCTGGGCGTGGTGGCGCACGCCTGTAATCCAAGCGACTTGGGAGGCTGAGTCAGGAGGATCGTGAGTTCAAAGCCAGCCTCAGCAACTTAGTGAGGCCCTAAGCAACTCAGTGAGACCCTGTCTCTAAATAAAATACAAAATAGGGCTGGGGATGTGACTCAGTGACCAAGTGTCGCTGAGTTCAATCCCTGGTTCCAAAAAATAAAATAAAATAAAGTGAAGTGAAACCTTGACTTTTTTTTTTTTTTTTTGGAGATTGGAGACAGGGTCTTGCTAAGTTGCTGGGGCTGGCCTCAAATTTATAATCCTTCCACCTCAGCCTTCTTTAATTGTTGGGATTACAGGTGTGTACCACCATGCCTGCTTTTAACATCATTCTTTAAATGACTGTATTGAAGTCTCAAATACCATGGCAAGCAGGAAAAGCAATTATTTTTAAAATTCTTTGTTAAATTTTCAGTTACAGTAAGGTTGACATTAAACTTCATAACTTTTTCTGTGGACACAAATTATCATTACATTACTTCTACATAATTACTGAAACAGATTTTTTTTTTTTTTTTTTTTTTTTTTGGTACCAAGGATGGAACCGAGGGGCACTTGACTACTGAGCCACATCTCCAGCCCTTTTTTGTATTTTATTTAGAGACAGGGTCTCACTGAGTTGCTTAAGGCCTGGCTGAGTTGTTGAGGCTGGCTTTGAACTTGAGATCCTCCTACGTCAGCCTCCGGAGCCGCTGGATTCTAGATGTTTGCTACTACACCCGGAGAATTTTTTAATCTGGCATAAGAATATTAGAAAATACTGTGTTCAATTTCTAGTACTACAAAGAAAGGGAGGAAAAAAACAATTCGTTTGGAATAAGAATTCAACATTGATTTTTTTTTTTTTTTTTTTGGTGATGGGGAGGTGGTACTGGAATTGAACACAGTGGTACTCTACCACTGAGTTTCATCCCTAGCCCTTTTAGTTTTATTTTGAAATGATCTAAGTTATCAAGGCTGACCTTGAACTTATGCAATCCTCCTTGCACAAGGATGATCCCTGTGCTCCACCACCTGGCTCAACATTAATTTTTCTATTTTCAGCCAACAAAATCAACTTTGATTTTATTACTGGTATTTGTTTTTGTTTTCATGAGTTGCTCTGGAAACTTGTTCTCAAAAATATATTTTTAGGGATTAAAAGAATTTTATTACAGAAATGTTCCTCGACTCTTCAAATTTTCTAGATGATAAGTCAAAACCAATGATCTACCAGAAAGATTAAAATTCTTTTAATCAGTGATAGGTTCATCACGTCTTCAGTTTTGTTGTTCATCAATTATTAGAACTCATTTAAAGACTTGTTAACTAAATTTCAGAATTAGTCACTTACTACCCACCCAGCACTGTTGTTTCCACTTATACCTTTGATTATCGCCTTGAGTTCTCCCTACCATCATTATCATGACCAATTCTGGAACATTGTGCCTAGAATAAGATTAAGAATGAATGGGTCACTACTTTCATGAAGTGGAAGGAAGGGCAGGTGCCAAAGAAGTGGTGGAAATGTGGAACATAGCACATTCTTAGGCAGAAAGTTCTTTTTTTTTAAGATGAGTAAATAAGAAGATTGAGGATCTAGGTATTAATTTTCTTTGAACTATTTTAGATACTCATGTACCCCTTAGCTCTTGGAAAGCATTTAAATATTATGAGAAACTAGGGGACACTCATTTCAAAGAGTGCAGAAGCTGTATTCTAGCTAACTTTCGCAGAACATTTTTCTTAAATTTTAGGACTATTCCTACAGGAAGGAATCACTGAGTGTTAGCATTTATAGTTCTTAAGTATTTCAGATGATTTATATATGTATAGTGACTTTTCCCCAAACATCTTCATGTACATGACTTTAAATGATCTTCATAATAGTTGTCACAATGAAATAGGTAAGGTATCATTTATCCTTACTTCTAAATTGCTGTGATTATATGACTTGGCTAAGGTCATACAGTGTTAGGGCCAGGAGTCAGTCAATGTCATATTTTGTTTCTATAAATTAATTGTTCTCTCTACCATATCAAGCTGCATTAAATAATTATTTTTATTAGAAAAGAGACTAAAGGATCAAAGAAATATATGGAGAAAATGGTGACTTTCTTGGCCTGGTGTTTGAAAACTTGGAGGCTTCCAGATCATCCTCTTACCTATATTCTTGTCCTGAAATAGGATTATATCACCAGGCTGACAGGTTGAAAAATTATTGGCAAGTCTATCTGTAGATGCTACACAGAAATGAATAAAAAAATGAAAAGGCTAAGTTTGAACTCTTCTTCATAAGTTTGAGAGGGCCCACTTTGTTTCTCAGCCACAGGCATCAAATACATATGGATCTTTTCTAAACAAAGAATCGTCATAAAGGTATAGCTCAGATATCCTGGCAGATCCAATAACAATGTCTTCTTTCTTAACAGCACTCAAACCCAGGGCATGCTGGGCCCTTTCCTGTTGTATCGGTACATAATACCACAATCAACCCAACAAGCCCCACCACAGCAACTATGGCCAATGCAAACCGAGGTCCCACCAGCCCATCTGTTACAGCAATAGAGCTTATCCCTTCAGTTACCAATCCAGAAAACCTTCCATCATTGCCAGATATTCCACCCATACAGGTTTGTATTTGAATTGAATGAGTCATTTAAAGCCTCATATTGAGTCTCATACTGATTCAAGAGTTGAGTATATATTTCAGGGGTTTGTTTTGTTTTGTTTTTTAATGCAGGACTAACAATTCGAAATTTCTAAAAAAGATAGATATTTGAATTTTGAAAAGTTCTTGTGCTAGAACTAGCATTCCCCAATATTTTTAAGTTATAGGAATTTGAATATTCTATTATGAGGCTGTCTAAACAGAGGTGTAATAATGGATTAATATCAGCCTTGCTAATAGGCTACTTCTTCCTGTTCTTGCGGGTGGAAGAACAACAAGCAAACTTTGCATCAGATATTGTACTCCTGGTGTGAGTTTGGAGCCAGAGAGGTGACCCAGGATTGTAATGTCATTCTTCTAGATTGATAAGGAGGGGTAATTAACCCCTCTTGCAAACTGGTTGGGCTAAGAATGGAAGGTGTAGATACCAGGCACTTTCAGGCATATACTAAAAGGGAAATAGTGGTGAGGAGGAATAGCTGAATCATGAAGGGCCTCTGAGGCTTCTTGTCCCTTTCAACTCTGGCATTTCCCTGAAGACAGATATCTTCAGTGCCTCTGAAGTTTCCAATTAATTTAAATTAAAAACATTTTATTTTTTATTTTTCAAAGGCATAGATGGGTTTATTTAGCCAAGTAAGCACACGTTCAAGGGAGCATGGGGGAATCTCCAGAGAGATTTGTCTTTGGTGTACAGCAAGGAATATGCATTCAAAGGAGAGTGCAGGCTATCTCCAGAGGGAGAGACAGCCAAAACATTTTCTTTTTAAATGTAAGTATAACCTTTAAAGATTATACCAAATTATGTCCTGCATTGTATTAGTTATTTGGTGTCAGAGGTCACTATGGGAAGAACAAGGAGTAGTGAAACTGCTGAAACAGTAGGACCCTTAAACTCTTCCTGTGGCTGTCATTTAATATTTTTATATACTTAATGGGTTTATGTAAGAGTCTTAAAATAATGTTTCTTACTATGTTAGAATTGTTTGAAAATCACTGACTTGTGAATTCTCTTAGTCCCTTTCCTTCCCATCATGATACTAGCAGAGAGCGTTTTTTGGCCAAGGGAATGGTAGTGTTAGTGCTGGAAGGCCTGGACCATGTACAATGGAAAATTTTGCAATATAATTTAAAAAGTCATACCTCTAAGTTAAAGGCAAAGTGCTTTCATGGATATCAGTTTAATACTTGAAATCACCTAATTTGATGTGTAATATCCCTGTTTTATGATGAGAATAGGAGAGGCTGATGATTTCTCCAGAGTCACACACTGAATAAAGTTAAAGTTTAAAGCCCAGACTCCTGATAGTCATTGTAGTCTTTCTTCACTATTCATAGCAATACCAAGGAAAGAGTTCGAAATTGTGGGCCTAGAAAGGTGTATGGAGAATCTTTGGGCAACCAGCAGTATGCGTTCTGTTAAATGAGTAATTCACATTTTACTAAGCACTTACTATATGCTTAAGTCCTTGGGCACTGAGGGCAAGAAGATAAATAAGACTTGGTTTCAGTTGATAAGAAACTTACAAAGGGAGAAGGCTGGTTATAAGTGTCAAATTTAACCTAATTTCCTAGGGCATCTCTAACTTGGTTCAGGTTTCTTACAAAAACCAGATGAAGTAAGTGTAGATGCTCTGTGTCTTTGAAAAACTGAGCATCATAATCCATATTAGACTAACCCTGTTTTCCTACTCAGAAGAGCTTTGAGATCAAGACAAGAAACTTCAGAATGTGTCCCTTCCTATCTTTAATTTTTTATAGTAAGGTAGGAGGAACGGAGTCCATGTGTTTTCCTATAAACCTTTTCTTCCCTTTACTTGCAGATGTGTTCTCCTATTTTATTTATTGATGTATTCGGGTATCATCTACTGTTTTAATTATGTTTCAAATGCTATGAATTCTCTCAAAACATAAAATTCAGTGTTTTTTAGTATGTTCTTGTGATTGTTCAATCATCACCCCTATATCCAGAATAATTTCATGGTCCCCCAAGAAACTGTACCCAGTAGCAGTCACTCTCTGTTTTCTTCTCTTGCAGCCCCTAGAAACCACTAATCTACCTTCGATTTGTACATACTTGTCTAATCAGGGCATTTCACGTGAATGGAATTATATGGTGTGTGGCCTTTTGTGGGTGGCTTCTTTCACTTAACACAATGTTTTCCAATTCTGTGTTGTACCAGGTGTCAGTACGTAATTCCTTTTTATGATTGAATGGTACTCCATTGTATGGATATACCACATTTTGTTCATTCATTAGTGGGTGGACATTTGGGTTTCTACCTTTTGACTATTAGGAAAATGGTGCTGTGAATTTTCATCTCTGAATTTTCATGTATATAGTATATCAGCTCTCTAAGGTAAATATGTAGGAATGTAATTGCAGGGGCATTCTGTGAGCATCTTTACTTTTTTGAGGAACTGTCAAGCTGTTTTCCACAATGAGTATGTCATTTTACATTCTCATCCACAGTGTGTGAAAGTTTCAGTTTCTCTGTATACTCACCAATACTTGTTATTGTCATCTGTTTTGAAAAAAGCAATTAGAGGGCTGGGGATGTAGCTCAGTTGGTCGAGTGCTTGCCTTGCAAGCACTAAGGCCCTTGGTTCAATCCTCAGCACCACACACACACACACACACACACACACACACACACAAAAGGCAATTAGAGGAGGTTACAACAAAAGCACCAACAAAGTAGTTAACCATCTAAATAAAAGCAGAGAAGAACTCTCTATATCTTAAAGTCACTTACTTTAGCCATTAACCTTTGTCAGTTACAGTGGTCTAGTAAGAAGAAACCTGGAGAAGGCTACATAGAGAGCAGATGAAGTAGCATTAATAATGCAAAGCAAACAGAAAATAAATACAAAAGCAACTTTGGATACTTGTTGATTTTTCTTAGTACTGATCATTACAGCTATCTTTTAGAGTATTTTTTTTCTCTGAAATCAGAGCTAATTAACATTCAGCACTTGATTTTATAAAGAATTCCCCCAACCTGATTTATTTTGCACAACTGTCCATCTCTATTATAGTGATAATGCATATTTGCAATATTAATCCTGAGGGGTTACATAATAAACCTGAATACTGTTTAAATAAAGGAATGTTAGATTTTGTTTGGATTTGATTATAATTAATTGATTTAGTATTCTAATGATTTATTTTAAAAATTAATTGAAAACTATTTGATGTATTCAGTAACATTCATCAGGGTGTTCTATGGGTATTATGATGAATTCTTGGGAAAACTGGTAAATCACATACAAATTTAAATGTAGAACTTTTTGATGCTGGAATATGTGCCTCATTATTATCAGCTACCTGTAAGGCTATGAAGCTTATTTTTCTTAAAATAATACTGCCCTCAGTAAAGCATAAGGTAAGATAAATCTTGGTAAATAAATTTTAAAGGCTATGCTCATGGGGCCACTTAACAGTGGAGATATTCTGAGAAATGTCTTTGATTTCATTATTGTGTGAAAATCATAGAATCAGGGCTGGAGTTGTGGCTCAGTGGTAGGGCACTTACCTGGGGTGTGTGAGGCACCGGGTTCAATAGTCAGCACCACATATAAATAAATAAAATAAAAATGACTCATTGACAACTTAAAAAGAAAAAGAAAAAAACAAAGAAAGAAAATTGTAGAATCTACTATATAGACCTAGAAGTCTAGGTGGACCACCTCTGGTGACCTCTTTTTTTCTTTTTTTTTTTTTTTGGATGTTGGGGATTGAACCCAGGCCTTGTTCATGGGGGACAAGCACTCTGAGGTAAATCCCCAGCCCTACCGTGACCTCTTGATGCAGTTGAGAGATACCTTAAACATGAGATTTAAGAAGCTGCTGCCAGGGCAATGTAGGCAGTAATTTTTATAGTAAGCGTTTTTCTTTTATTTAAGTACAAGAGTATACTCTGAAATAACCACAAAAGGTATTGTAAATACATAAATCAGTAACATAACTTTATCATAGTTAAGTATTTTATGCTGTACATAATTTTATGTGCTATCTTTCACTACAACTGATGGTGCAACAGACTTGTTTATACCGGCATCATCACCAACACATGAGTAATGCATTGCACTATGATTGGTATGTCACTCGGCAATAGAAATTTGGAAGAATAGTTAACAACAGTAAAGTCATATGACCCAAAACATTGATTTGGTCAATAACAGACTACATATATAGTGGTGGTTTCATAAGATTATAATGGATCTGAAACTGAGGCTAGATTTAAAAGTTCACGTGGAGGAAACCTGGCATTAACATTAGTGTAAGCAGCTGAATAGAGCCAAGATGAAAGTTTAAATTAGGTAGGATTACACACACAAAATATAGAGATGAAGCTGGACACAGTGATGCATGTCTATAATCCTAGCAGCTCAGGAGGGTGAGACAAGAGGATCGAAAGTTCAAAGCTAGGCCCAGCAATTTGAGACCCTATTTCAAAAAACAAAAAAATAAAAGGACTGGGGATATGACTCAGTAATTAAGCACCGCTGAGTTCAATCTCTGGTACCCCCCAAAAATAATAATTTAAAAAAGTAGAGATGAAGTCTCGAACTTCTTTTGCTAATCAAGAAAAACTTCCTTAACCCAACTGTACTTACGTAGTGTGGATATGAGATACAGTCTGGTTGGTCCACATGCAGAGTTTGTTTAGACCTGGGAAATAGCATTTACAATGGCTCGAGAGCATAAAAAGGCGTAACTTGGAAGAGTGAAATAGAAGAGAGATAACAGACTAAATGGAATAGATGAAGAATTGTTAATTTATCTAGCTTTTGAAGAATTATTAATATATCTAGCTTTTGATCATATTGAATCATGATAAATGGTGATAATTATTAGATGGATAGAAAAATACTAAAATGAGGATTTTAAACATTTTGTGTATGCAAGAAGGTAATGAGAGAAAGTAAATGGAAAACAGGGAATGTTTTATTATTTTCTTGTTTGGTGTTTCACTTCTGGTAAAAGTACATGCATTTGATTACTCAGGTTTAGAATATTTCTTTGTTCTGGCAAAATATTTCCTGATGTTTGGTACACTAGCACCTAAATATAGAATTCTTAATTCTTATTAAGTTCAAGGCCAGTGTTTTAGTACAGTACATCACCAGAGTGTTTCTGGAAACATGGATCACTACTATTATTGCATTACTATATTTTCTTCAACAAATATTTGAGAACTTACTATGTACTAGACCCTAAGCACTGACTATGTAAAGATAAAAGAGAAGTAAGTGGTCCTTGACCTCAAGGGGTCTCCATATATTAGGAAAATAGTTTTCCAAACAGGGTCAAAACCTTGAGATTCTTGCTACAAATGAATGTGTAATGATGACAGTGGAAGAATAGAAGAATAATTTTTTTTTTCACCATCTATACATTCCTCATTTATTCTTGTAGGTTGAGGAAAGTTTTTTTTTTCTTTTTTTTAATTGTTCTTTTTAATTATGCATGACTGTAGAATCCATTTTGATATAATTATACAGCAGGGAATATATCTTATTTTTCCACAATGTAGATTCACACAATTCATATAACCTTACATATACATAGGGTAATACTGTCCATCTCAGTCTACTGTCTTTCCTTCCCATACCCCCTCCCGTCCCAGTTTCCTCTATACCATGCATACTTCCTCCATTCTTCTCTTGTACCCCCATGACCCCTACCTCTACCCCCTTTATGTATCATCATCCACTGATCAGAGAAAACATTTGACCTTTGGTTTTTTGGGCTTGGCTTATTCCACTTAGCATGATATTCTCCAACTCCACCCATTTACCAGCAAATACCATAATTTTATTCTTCTTTATGGTTGAATAATATTACATAGTGTATATATACCATAGTTTCTTTATCCATTCATCAATTGAAGGGCATCTAGGTTGGTTCCACAATCTAGCTATTGTGAATTGAGCAGCTGTGAACATTGATGTGGCTGTATCACTGTGATGTGCTGATTTTAAGTCCTTTGGGTTTTAACCAAGGAGTGGGATAGCTGGGTCAAATTGTGGATCCATTCCAAGTTTTTTGAGGAATCTCCACACTGCTTTCCAGAGTGGCTGCACCAATTTGCAACTCCACCAGCAATGTATCTCCACACTTTTTATTGTTTGTGTTCTTGATAATAGCCATTCTAATTGGAGTTAGATGGAATCTTAGAGTGATTTTAATTTGCATTTCTCTAATTATTAGAGATGATGAGCACTTTTTCATATATTTGTTGATTACCTGTACATCTTCTTCTGTGAAGTGTCTACCCAGTTTCTTAGCCCATTTATTGATTGGGTTCTTTGTATTTTGGTGTAAAGTGTTTTAAGTTCTTCATAACTTTTGGAGATCTCAGTGCTCTGTCTGAAGTGTGTGTGGAAAAGATGTTCTCCCACTCTGTAGGCTCTCTTTTCACATTATCCATTATTTCTTTTGCTGAGAAAAAGCTTTTTAGTTTGAATCCATCCCATTTATTGATTCTTGCTTTTATTTTTTTGTGCTTTGGGGGTCATGTTAAGGGTCTGGTCCTAAGCCAACCTGGTGAAGATTCGGGCCTACTTTTTCTTCTGTTTGGTGAAGGGTTTCAGGTCTAATTCATAGATCCTTGATCCATTTTGAGTTGAGTTTTGTACAGGGTGAGAGATAGGGGTTTAGTTTCATTTTACTGCATATGGATTTCCAGTTTTGCCAGCACCATTTGTTGAAGAGGCTATCTTTTCTCCATTGTATGTTTTTGGCACTTTTGTCTAGTATGAGATAACTGTACTTATGTGGGTTTGTCTCTGTGTCTTCTATTCTGTACCATTGGTCTACCTGTCTATTTTGGTGCCAAAACCATGCCGTTTTTGTTACTATTGTAGAGTTTAAGGTCTGGTATTGTGATACCTCCTGCATCATTCTTCCTGCCCAGGATTGCTTTGGCTATTCTAGGTCTTTTGTTCTTCCAGATGAATTTCATGATTGCTTTCTCTATTTCTATGAGGAATGTCATTGGGATTTTTGTTGGAATTGCATTAAATTTGTATAGCATCTTTGGCTAAAAGTATGGCCATTTTGATTATATTAATTCTGCCTATCCAAGAACATGGGAGATCTTTCCATCTTCTAAGGTCTTCCTCAATTTAGAAGAAGAAAATTCTAAATCTGCCTGTAGAAGCCAGAGAAGGCCTTATATGAAATAATCTTAAATTTGGACTTTTAAAGGATAAAGAGTTAGGCAGTCTGAGCTTAATAAGGAAGGCAAAAACTGCAGATAGCAGGAATTACATGTAGAAAAGCACCAACTTATGAAAGGAATGTGAGATTCCAAGCATTTAGTTATAATGTAGGAGATAGTAAAGTCTGAAGTCAGATTTTATAATTTCTTAAATGCCGATTCTGTCACTCTTAATCTCTTAAAATAATAAGACAGTCTGCCTCATGGACTCATTGGGAAAATGAGATAATTCATGTGAAATGTTTAGGTTGGTACCTGTCATGTAAATATTCAATAGATAATAGGATTAATTTGTTCTTCCGTTTACTTTTCCCCCAGTCCTCATTATTAATATAAAAGTAAGCTTTGGGAGGAAGGACCAAGAGATTTTGCTTAAAAGAAAACTTATAATGCCTATCTTGGAATAGTAGGGAGAGAGACACTGCTGTCAGGGAGTTTTCAGGCCAGGAGAATGCAGATACAGAGGGTTTTTTGTTTTTGTTTTTTGTTTTGTTTTGTTTTGTTTTGTTTTTTTGGGTACTGAGGATTGAACTCAGGGGCACTCAACCACTGAGCCACATCCCCATCCCTATTTTGTATTTTATTGAGAGACAGGGGCTCGATGAGTTGCTTATTAGCACCTTGCTTTTGCTGAGGTTGTCTTTGAATTCATGCTCTTCCTTCCTCAGCTTCTCGAGCTGCTGGGATTACAGACAGAAAGGAGAAGAAAATGAAGTCCATTCTGTACAATTCCATTTATATAAAACTCCAGGGAGAAAAAGCCAACTAATCTAAAATGACAAAAAGCAGATCAATGATTGCGGACAGGTTGAGGGAGGGCATTGAGGGGCAGGAGAGTGATGATATAATGATTTTTTTCACTGTTTTGGAGTTTGATTTTCCTGTTTTATACTATGTAAAAACATAGTCCACTTTGAAAATGTTTATTGTATATTGTGTATATTTTAGTGCTCTTTATAGAAAGTTGCATTAAGGCATAATAAACATGTAATTGAAAACATCCATATACAAATATTTCTATAAGATAGCTTGGTGCAAGTGTAATTACTGGGTCAAAAGTGATTACATCTTTAAATTTTACATTGATATTGACATCGCTTTCCAAAAACATTCGGAAGTTCCTATTTCTTCACTGTCTTCCCAACACAAGGTTAAATTAAACATTCTTTTCTTCCAGCTTTTCTGATAGGCAAAATGACATTGTTGATTTGGTTTTCATCTCTTTAGTGTGGTTTGGTAATCTTTATGTTCGTGAATTATTTTTATTCTGTGAATTGTCTTTTGTCTTTTGTGAAATAACTTTGCTCATTTTTCTGTTGGATTGTTTTTCCTTTTTATATCACAGAAATTATTTATTTAACACTTACATGTTCCATGCAATTATTCAGGAATGCTAAAAACATTGGTTTAATAAATGAGCTGATATTTTTCCACTTAAGACTTTTAACTTTATTTATAGTGACTGTTTATTCACATCTAATGAAAACTAAAGGTGAATGAATGTTTTTGGTAGCATTTCCCTGTTGGGGACTATAATGTTATCAGACCATTTTATTTACTAATTGTTCACCTCTTCCTAACCTTCACTCTTATAGTCTTAGGGTTGTCTGTTCAGTCAGAGATATTAATTGTAGGTAGAGAATATAAATGAAGTGGGAGTAAAGGCAGATAATACGGCATTTTTGTGTTTGTTTTGAACATTCCTTCTCATTTGTTTTTAGGTACTGTCAGCCCTACTTCTGTCTGTGACCTACCTTTAGGGTACCCCCCTTCACAGGGATAGTTATGAACTTACAAGTGAAAACTTAGCCAGTAGCCATGACCACAGGGCAAATTGGCACAACTACTATTGTGTTTTAATGATCCCTCCAGCCAATTCATAGCCTCCTCTCCCCTTTATCCTTCATATCTCTGTCATGGGACTTTTTTGAGGCCTTTGGGAAAATTGTCCTAATTTACTTAGGAGGATCTTCTGTACCTGTTTGTAAAATAATTTTCCTATCAGTCCAATTCTACTTTGGTTTATGTGTATAGTTTCCTACAGAGTCTGTTCTTGGATGTTAACATTTCCCCTTTTTTGCTGTGAAAAACCAGTGCACTTTTGGGAAAGGAGAGCAAGAAGTAAATGCATGTGTTCACTTTTGTCTTGAATCAGAAATAGATTTGCATAAGAAATAGTCTGGAGGCTGGGGATGTGGCTAAGTAGTAGAGCTTTTTGCCCTGCATGGGGGCAAGGGGTTGGATAATCTGACCTCCTGGGAGAAGAGATTGAAAGGGAGCAACTGTAATACAAATAGACCAATAAGCAAGAAGAATAGCAAGGACAATTTTACCATCTCTTGTATGAAATGTGCAAAATTTAAGGTAATGTTCATGCTTTGCTAATATCTTTTTACTCTTGTTTACATATTTTCTCATTCAGTCATCACAGTTCTGCACTGTAGATGGGATATTTTAAAGATAGGAAACTTGTTTATTTTGGGAACCAGACTAAAATCGCAGTGCTGGGTCCTCTGACCTTACACTACTGCCTCTAAGTACACAGTTTCAGATGTCCTGTGGGCTCTCTTCTTTCATGTGTATAATATGGAGCCTTATATACCAGACTTTCTGTGCTCTATAATAACTTTTCGTTGCTTATAGTTGAGTTTTGACATGATAGCTTTTCTACTAGGTGAATGATTCTGGAAGGACTATGGACACTGAAATACAGAGAGATGAGGGACAAGAATACTGATAAGTAGAGTCCTGTAACATTTTGAGAAAATGCTGAAGTGGCAGAACAGTTTTCTTAATAGAATATACAGGATTTAGTGGGCATTAGGTTTTTGTTTTGAGTGGTGAATATCTGTTGCATAATATAAATTATAATCTCAACTTATGTAATTTTTATATTGTGAATTCTCAGAGAAGTATAAAGAAGAAACAGTTAGCCAGGCGGGGTAGCACACGCCTATAATCCCAGCAGCTTAGGAGGCTGAGGCAGGAGGATTGCAAGTTCAAAGCCAGCCTCAGCAAGGGCAAGGCACTAAGCACCTCAGTGAGACCCTGTCTCTAAATAAAATATAAAATAGGGCTGGGGATGTGGCTCAATGACTGAGTGCCCCTGAGTTCAATCCTTGGTTCCCCCCCCCAAAAAAAAAGCAACAAGTTGAGCTTGGTATTAGATAATCTGTTAGTTTATTAGTAAACTGAATATAGTAGTGACACTAATGAAATTAATAACTTCTCTGCTTTTATCAAAGCAAATTTATCTTTATTTTCTTTCTCTTCAGTTGGAAGATGCTGGCTCAACTAGTTTAGATAATCTACTAAGTAGATACATCTCAGGCAGTCACCTACCCCCACAGCCTACAAGCACTATGAATCCTTCCCCAGGACCCTCTGCCCTATCTCCAGGATCATCAGGTAAAGCAAACAGGGTTATTGCCTCATTTTTTTTTTAACACCTTAAAAAATATTTCTTAGTAGGTATATCAGAAAGTTTTCTCAAGAAAAGCAGAAGCAGGAGAGAGGTGGGTGTGGAAGACACACACACACACACACACACACACACACACACACACACAGATTGAATGATTGACCTTAGGGAATTAACTCCCATGATGAGTGATTGTGGGTATTGTCAAGTCCAAAATGTACAGGCAGGTTGACAGGCTAGAGACTTAGGGAAGTTATGTTACAGTCTTGAGTCCAGAATCTATAGGTTAAATTCCTATAAGGGAGTGGAGAGAAAACTTCTCAAGGTCTCAGCAGGTTAAATAAGGCCCACCTTCATTGTGAAAGATAATCCCCTTCTATCAAATCTGTCACTTAAATGCTAATTACAAATATCTTCACAGTAACAGCTAGACTAGTATTTGGCCAAACACCTAAGTACCATCTAATATATTTACAATACAGATGGTTAGTTGAGTTCTTTGGTCTTGACACAACTTTGAAATACTTTTAAATAGTGAAAATTTGAAATTTTTTTTTAAGAATTGAAATGTAAGTGAATTTTCAAGTTATAATTTTAAAAAATTACTGATGTAGCTCTCTAAATCTCAGTTGTTTGTTTGTTTGTTTGATCCTACTACCAGGTGATTCAGCCAAGATTCTCATGAATACATGATTGAAGCACTCCCAAATAAGTTAATAATCCAGAAGTGGTTATACATTTCCACAGAGTGGTTATACAGTCCAGAAGTGGAGTATATTTTTCTGATATAACCCTACTTTTTTCTTACTAAAGTAGACTACTTCATTATTTCTGCAAAGAAGAACTATTCAGATATAAATGTGGATTTTACATGAGGTGCATCATTAACATTTTTTTAATCAAAAAATTTTAAGGTGTAATTAGAATTATTCTAGGACTCCTAAAACAAAGGGAATCTGAGTATAATATTTTGTCAGGTGACTTGGGGAGGGATGAAAAATAGCTTTCTCTTGCTATGGTAGTTTTGTTGATTGGGTAGTGTTCCAAAGAGGATTCTAAAGCAATGTCTGGGCTCAGCTGAGAGAAACTGGTTGATATCTGCCAATGGTTATACATACCATCACTGATTTTGCTCTAATTTCCAAGAGTTTCTGAGTTGGATTATAATAGCCTTGAATTCTGAACATTCTTATCTGCATTGGTACTCAGTTTGACTTACTATTTTTTAGGTTTATCCAATTCTCACACACCAGTGAGACCCCCTAGTACCTCTAGTACTGGCAGTCGAGGCAGGTGAGTATTGTGCTACTAATAAGTACCTTTTTCATTTTATTAAAAGAATTGAAGTGTATTTAATACAAGTAGACTATATAACCCCCATACACTTATCACCTAGTTCTGACATTGATTAACTTATAGCCAGTCTTCTTTCCTCTATACTCTGCCCATTCTTTCCTGGTCTGGGTTATTTTGAAACAGATCTCAAGACATCATGTCATTTTCCTTGTGACCATTTTAGTGTCACTTAACAATAAGAATTTTTTAAATTCATGCATAGAACTATTATCACACCTAAAAAAAATTGACAAGTTGTTCATTATTATCAATGCAGATCCAGTTAATATTCAGAGCTTCCAATTTTTGCCAAAAATGCTTTTTTTTTTAACAGACATGATTTCTTTTAATCAGATTCACATAAGCTCTGTACTTTGTCATCAACTGAAATGTTTACATCAACATCAATTTATTCATTGTAGATGAAATTTGTCATATAGAGCTTTCCCTGTTTCCCCATCTTGTCATTTAATTTTTCTTTTTTCTTTTTTGTCTATGTTGACATTCAGATAAGAAGGTTTGGTCAGATTCATGTTTGCTTTGGGGGAAGCAAGGACAAGAATACTTCTGCTTCATGATAGTACTGTGTACTTCCATCAGGAGCACATTTTGTGTGTGTGTGTGTGTGTGTGTGTGTGAGCAACCATTAATGATCACTGAAAAATGTTATTCTAATTCTCATATTTATTAGTTTAGGATGTTTTTGTAAAGAGTAGGCTGTCGTCATTATTTATCAGGTTATAGGGAAAACAAGACAAATTCTCGTTGATAACTTGCTTTCAGGGTAATGAGTTGATTACCAAGAGTAAGCAACTAGTTTTATTATTACCTTTAATGAACTTATATATTTGCCCATATTTTTGTTTTAATCCACTATAGATGTTATTTTTATTGGTAGCTTAAGTTATTCAGTCTTTGGCGTGTCAGAGGTTTCTCAGGTTTGCTTCTTAGTCCTTTTGCTATAATCCTAGTAGTCTTTGAAAGTTCCTTGTTTCCTATGAAACAATGTATCAGGTTCATCTTGTATGTTTCTTGCCTCTGTCCTGAAATTGGCCCTTTTTCTAAGAAATCCTATCATGTTAGTGGGAAAACAGTGTTTGGAGATAGTCTTCTCTACCACTTTATATACTGTGGGCATATGTTGCTCCTAAATTGTACATTGTTTCTTTAGGGCTTTTCATTGAGTAGAGCTAAGACATAGGATTGTATGTGTTTTTTAAGATGAAATACAGTAACATTGACTGTTTTTTATTCTTCTTTCATTAATTTATGGAGTTCAGTTTTATTTACAATATTACATGAACATTTTTTATTTGTATATATGTGTGTATGCATTCTGAAGACTATTAAATCTCCATTGACTTTTTAATGATATGTTAATCAGTGTTTTTGAAGAACATACAGAGTGAAAGTTTATTCATTCTCAGTAGCCTTGGTCTTACCAGTTTATTTACTTCTCTTAATAGTGATTTTGCCTTTATGCTCTAGGTAGAACTGATTAGTTTTATACCTGTCCTTTTGCCAGTCATTGATGATTTTGAATCATTGATTCAAATAAGGATGTTCCAGATTGTTTGCTACTTATGATTTTCTTCTTTCAATTCCCTTTTCTCAAAAGCAAAAATAATCTCTCCTTAGAAGAGGCTTCATGAACCACGATTTTTGTTTTGTTTTGGTACTAGGGATTGAACCCAGGGCCTTGTGCACACTAGGTAACCACTACCACTGAGCTACAAACCCAGCCCCATGAAACCACTATATGTATTATTTAGATGTTTGGAGAGGTAGAGTTGAAACTATTTTTCTAAAGAGAAGCAGTCATCGACTTTTTATACCACAGGTTGAGCACCCCTTATCTGAAAATCTGAAATCCAAATTCTCTAAAATGAAACTTCTTGAGTGCAAACATAATACCACAGATGGAAAATTCCAATTCTACCTCATGTGGTGGGTCCTGGGCAAATGCCCTGTGCACTAAAAATATCATATAAAATTTACCTTCAGGCTGTGCAAATAATATGTATAAGAATCATAAATGAATTTTATGTTTAGTCTTAGATCCCATCCCTGAGATATTCATTATATATATGCAGACATCCAAAAATCTGAAATCTGAAACACTTCTGAAGTCAAACATTTCAGATATGGGAAACTCACGGAGAAGTGAATTTTTTTTTTTTTTAACTAGACTCTACTTAAATGATTTACTATAAAAATAATAATAAAGTGTAGTTTTAGGGTCTTATGAAAGTTTGCTTTACATTTTTAGAGATTTGAAGCTAGGCTTAATTGCTTTATGAGGTGTCTTTATTTTCTATGAAATGATTGTTATCTTCACTTTAATGTTACTTTTCATTTGTTTTTATTTACACCATGCAAACTTGTGACTTTTATTTTATTATTATTATTTCTTTTATTAGTTGTGGATCATCAGGAAGAACAGCTGAGAAGACAGGCCTTAGTTTCAAATCTGATCCAGTGAAGGTCAAGCAAGAACCTGGGACAGAAGATGAAATATGTAGCTTTTCCGGATCTGTGAAACAAGAAAAGACTGAGGATGGCAGGAGGAGTGCTTGCATGGTAAGCTCTCACTAGGGTCTGAGAGCGAGTTAGGGAGATCACTTCACTGATTCGTCTGAGTATATTAGACTGAATAGAAGTTCTAGGGATATCCATTTGTCTTTGAATTTTTATTCCTGATAAAGCCAAATGTCTCTTTTTGTAACTTTTTTGTTTGTTTGTTTTATTTTGTGTGGTTTGGAGGTGGACAGCAGGGTGCATCTGAGAGTTAGCTATAGTTAATCAGAAAAAGACTTAATTGTGTTAAGTACTCATTTGAAATTATCTTTGAATTTGTATTTGGTTAATGTTTTCACAGTGATGCTAAATTGAGTTTTATCTTGTTCTGAATTTATTAATCATCTCAGCATCTGCGGTAAATTTCAAGCAACAAAATATCTTTAGCTATTGTCCATGACCTATGAGCTCAGCATTAAGATTGCTAATATAGAGCCAGGTGCAGTGGTGCATGCCTGTGATCCCAGTAGCCTGGGAGGCTGAGGCAGGAGGATTGCAAGTTCAAAGCCGCAACAATTTAGTGAGGCCCAAGGTAACTTAGTGAAGACCCTGTCTCAAAATAAAAAATAAAAGGGCTAGGGATGTGGCTTAGTGATTTAGTGCACCTGGGTTTAATCCCTGGTTTTTAAAAAAAAAAAAAAAAAAGATTGCTAATAGGAAAGAAGTTAATTGATCAGATACTGGTGATGGGAAGATTACCTTTTTGGCTTATGAATTACCATTCTAGAGTTCCTGGGATGAAATATTTTATAAAATTTGTAATACAGAATGAAGAAAACACAAGTCCGTCTTTGTTGAGAAAGTCCATCTTTGTTAAGAAATGTTGAGTTTTGGTTTTTCTTCTCAGGCAGGTTTCTGTCTTACTTTCTACATGATTGGAACATAGAAAAGTTTTTTAAGCTTTTAAAAAATTTGTTCTTTTTAGTTGTACATGACAATAGAATTTTTTTTTTTTTTCTTTTTTGGTACTGGGGATTGAACCCAGGGACACTCCACCACTGAGCCACATCCCCAGCCCTATTTTGTATTTTATTTAGAGATAGGGCCCACTGAGTTGCTTAGGGCCTCGCTAAGTTGCTGAGGCTGGCTTTGAACTCGCAATCCTCCTGCCTCAGCCTCTCAAGTGCTGGGATTACAGGCGTGCGCCACTGCACCTGGCTAATAGAATGTATTTTGACATACTATACATACATGAGTAAAACTTCCCATTCTTGTGGTTGTACATGATGTGGAGTTACATTGGTAATGTATTCACATATGAACATAGGAGAGTGTGTCCAATTCATTCTTCTGTCTTTCTCATTCCCCTCTGTCCAATCCAGTGAATGTCCCCCTGCTCCTCCCCACCCCTCACCCCCAGCTATTGTGCAGGTACCCCCAGTACCTGCATAATCAGAGAGAACATTCAACCTTTGGTTTTTTGGGATTGGCTTATTTCACTTAGAATGATAGTCTCCAGTTCCATCCATTTACTGGCAAATGCCATGATTTCATTCTTCTTTATGGCTGAGAATATTCCATTGTGTTTATGTACCACATTTTCTTTATCCCTTCATCAATTGAAGGGCACGTAGGTTGGTTCCATAGCTTAGCTATTGTGAATTGAACTGCTGTGAAAATTGATGTGACCACATCACTATACCACATCGCTATAATATGGTATGCTGATTTTAAGTCTTTTGTGTATATTCCAAGGAGTGGGATAGCTGGGTCAAATGGTAGTTCCATTCCAAGTTTTCTGAGGAATCTCCATACTGCTTTCCGGAGTGTTTGCACCAATTTGCAGTCCCACCAGCAGTGTATGAATGAATGTACCTTTTCCTCCACATCCTCACCAACATTTATTCTTACTTCTATTCTTGATAATTTCCATTCTACTGGAGTGAGATGAAATCTCACTGTAGTTTTATTTTATTTTATTTTATTTTTGGTGCTGGGGATTGAACCCATGGCTTTGTGCTTGCAAGGCAAGCACTCTAGCAACTGAGCTATATTCCCAGCCTCAGCGTAGTTTTAATTTGCATTTCTAATTGCTAGAGGTGTTGAACATTTATTTATTTTTTAATTTTTTTAGATTTTTTTTTTTTTTGGTACTGGGGATTGAACCCAGGGCACTCTACCACTGAGCCACATTCCCAGCCCTATTTTGAATTTTATTTAGAGACAGGGTCTCACTGAGTTGCTTAGGGCCTCGCTAAGTTGCTGAGGCTGCCTTTGAACTCGCGATCCTCCTGCCTCAGCCTCCCAAGTGCTGGGATTACAGGTGTGTGCCACCGCGCCCAACTGGTGTTGAACATTTATTGATCATATTTCTTCTGAAAAGTCTGTTCATCTCCTTTGTTCATTTATTGATAAGGTTGTTTTTTGTTGTTAAGTTTTTGAGTTCTTTATATATCCTGGAGGTTGGTGTCCTGAGATGCAGGTGGCAAAGATTTTCTCCCATTCTGAAAGCTCTCTCTTCATGGAACATAGAAATTTTTATCTCAGGGTATTAATATATTCAACATAGTATACATAGATTGAGAGCAACACATTTAGCCTTGGGTTTAAAGCAGTGCCACCTCTTCCTCCAAAACTTGATTTGGAAAGTACCCCATAAAAATGGGCACAAGAAATTGGTGAAAGATTTTACAGTGTCATAATCTTGCTATATTAGTAGAATAATAGGTGAGCAGAAGGATAGGATAGAATGCTTTGAAAGTGCTATGTAATAGATTCTGGTTGGCAGAAAAAATGTACTGTTATCAATTCTCTGTTGTAACTGGGCACACCTCCCAATCAGTGTTTAATTAATTTCCTTGTTATCTCATTATTTTTTTTTTTTTTTTTTGGGACCAGGGATTGAACTCAGGGACACTCGGCCACTGAGCCACATCCCCAGCCCTATTTTGTATTTTATTTAGAGACAGGGTCTCACTGAGTTGCTAAGGGCCTTGCTAAGTTGCTGAGGCTGGCTTTGAACTCGCAATCCTCCTGACTCAGCCTCCCAAGTCACTTGGATTACAGGCGTGCCCCACCATGCCCAGCCTCCTTGTTATCTTTGTGAACCAATAATAGAGGGACAGACATCCCAAAGTCAAATATTAGGATGCCTAAATAATTTTAGAGTTATTTTGATTCTATTATCAAAGTCACAAATATGATTTATAAAATAATTTTGTTATGTCAGTATATCTATGTATTTATCAACATAACTTTTAAATAACACACACACTGCACATACAATAAGGATTAAATGATTTTTTTCAAGAGTTTGTCTTTGTTTTCTTTTAGTTGAGCAGTCCTGAGAGCAGCTTGACACCACCTCTTTCAACCAACCTACATCTAGAGAGTGAGTTGGATGCATTAGCGAGCCTGGAAAACCATGTCAAAACTGAACCTACAGATATGAATGAAAGCTGCAAACAGTCAGGGCTCAGCAGTCTAGTTAATGGAAAGTCTCCAATTCGAAGCCTCATTCACAGGTCAGGAAGGATGGGAGGAGATGGCAACAGCAAAGATGATGACCCAAATGAAGACTGGTGTGCTGTCTGCCAAAATGGAGGAGATCTCTTGTGCTGTGAAAAATGTCCAAAGGTCTTTCATCTAACTTGTCATGTTCCAACACTTCTTAGCTTTCCAAGGTACTGGTGAAGTAAATCATTTTTATGTTGTCATTTTCATAAGTTAAAAATATATGTATATATAGCAAAAAGTTCAGGGCAAATGACCCTTTTTTTGTTTGTTTGTTTTTGCAGTACTAGGGATTGAACCCAGGAGCTCCCTATCACTGAGCTACATCTCCAGCCCTTTTTATTTTTTATTTTGACAGTGTCTCTCTAAATTGCCAGGGCCATCCCTGAACTTGCCTCAACCTCCTGAGTAGCTGTGATTATTGGCTTGTGTTACCACACCTACAAATGGCTTTCTTAACCCAAACATACCATTTCTGTAGAACCTATTAATCCTTTAGTATTAACTTCCAGAGAAACTGTCAGCACAAGGGTAAAATGTCCAAAATTTAAGTGGAACATTGAAGAGTAGACTTCATCTCTTGGCCTTCAATTTATATTCATTTTAAACTTATATTCATTATATTCAAATTAAACTCTTAAGATTGGGAGGAGCAAGGGGATCAGTGTGCTAGAGAAAATCTGTTTACTCTTAAAGTGAGTCAAAGTTTAATTTTGGGGGCTGGGGCTGTAGCTCAGTGGTAGAGCACTTACCTACTATGCAGAAGTCCTAGGTTTGATTCCCTAGTCTCCCCCCACCCTTGCCAAGAAAAGGGGACAAATTTAATTTTTAATTTTATTTATTGTTTGCATTACTGGGGATCTATCTAACCCAGGACCTTGTACATGCTAGGCAAGCACTTTTAACACTGAGCTATACTCCCAGCCTTAGAGGTGTAAGGGGTCTGTAAGAATGATTTTATTATGAATGCAATTTTGTAAATGTAATTTAGAGGCAACTCTGTTGGATCATGCCCAAAACTTAATTTTTCTAAGGTTTGACAGCTTTCAATACCCATTTTAAAGAAACAAGTCTTTTGGCAAAACACCTTCTTCAATATCTTGGATTTTTTGAAGAGAAATTTCCTATTGATTACTGGAAGCGGTTCATTAGCCCTGCCTCCTGAAGTACTCTATGCAGATTTCTCAGACCTATTTTGATTAGCTTGTAGGAGTGTCTTTCATTCATTAAGTTAGATCAGACGGTTATCAAACACTTACATAGATTAGAAGAATGTGAGATAAAAATAAATAGATTGGGGGAAAATATGAGCATTATTCTCAGACTGTTTGGCCTAGTAACTGCGAAATATGGTTTCAAGCATTAGTGCATTCATAGATGAGCATCCAAGGCAAGCTGATGATTCCAGCTGATAAAGTGAAGCAAATGTGCTAGGCTCCGTTACAAAACCTGCAGTCTAGTTGTAATTCTGTGGTGAACTTGAACAGTTCCCTTTGCATCTGTAAGCGGTAGGGTTTGTTTTAGAAGAACTCTAATTTTTCCCTTCAGTTGCCATTTTATATTTTATATTTGTGCAGTCTCTTGTCTCTGATTGATACGGAATAACACAAAACCGTAGAATCGTACTTGTTTCTCACATTCTCTCTCCTCCCTTTCCTGTGCCAGGGATCGAACCCAAAACCTCATATATGCTAGGCACTTTACCCCACTGAGTGGTAATGTATTTCCAGCCCCGGCTCTCCAATTTCTTTTTAAATAAAAGTTAAGCCAGGAGCAGAGGTGCTTGCCTTTAATCTTAGCAACTTGAGCAGCTGACAAAGGAGGATGATAAATTTAAGACTAGCCTCATCAATTTAGTGAGACCCTGCCTTAAAATAAAAAGGGCTGGGGATGTAGCTCAGTAGTAAAAGCCCCTTGGTTCAGTCCCCAATATCAAACAGATAGATTCTAGATATATGTATTTCAGTATGTGTCCATCTCTGTATATATATATATAGAGAGAGGGGGAGAAAATAAAAATGTGAATAAATCATTTGGAATTTATAGCTTGATAGAATTCCTGATAAAAACAAAGTATAGACTTAATCAGAGTTAAAAGATACAGTGTAAGCTGGGCACGATGGCACGCACCTGTCATCCCAGGGGCTTGGGAGGCTGAGGCAGGAGGTTCACAAGGTCAAAGCCAGCCTCAGCAACTTAGCGGCCCTAACAGTGAGACCACAAGGGCTGGGGATGTGGCTCAATGGTTGAGCAACCCTGAGTTCAATCCCCAGTACCATCCAAAAAAGTGGGGCAGGAGATGACAGGGTATATGTTTACAGGCTTATGCTTGCAGATACGTGTTTGTATTTTCTGTTTTTTGACTGACCATAAAAAAAGACTTCATTTATTGCGAGCATGTTTAGTACATACCAAAATGGTACAAAATCGTTTACTCTTTTTTCTTATTCGGGAACTAGGTCCATGTGATGGTAATATGGGGACTTGAGAGAATTGGTCTTTGGTCTTATACAGAAAGTACTTATCATCTTTGTGCTGTGAATGCATAGACCCCTATTTAATGCAGAGGTGCCATTTTATAGTTTTCCTGAAGGTAATGACTTGAAAGATTTCTTGGAAAAGTTTGGGGAAGTTTATATCAAGATTGGAGACTAAAGAAAACCAACTAGAGACTTGCATCCAGGCAACTATCTTCTGTAGGGTTGGCTTTGTTATAATTACATGTACTGATTGCCTGTTTCCCTGTTTAGTGGGGACTGGATATGCACATTTTGCAGAGATATTGGGAAGCCAGAAGTTGAATATGATTGTGATAATTTGCAACACAGTAAGAAGGGGAAAACAGCACAGGGGTTAAGCCCCGTGGACCAAAGGGTAAGTGTCAAGTAAGTTGCTTTGTTACTGGGAATTCTGTAGTTACTTGTTGATACATTCTGCTTTTTTTCCTGTGTAATATACAGATAATCTGATAACCTTTATTATTTTATAACCTCATCATCTGATTGTATCATTTATCATTAACTTCTGAAATCTTGGTATTAGCCTTGTGCTTCAGACTCATATCCAGCTTCTTTAAACTTAACATGTCCCAATGAAAATCTTTTTTTTTTTTTTTTTTCCTCCCTTGTGGTGCTGGGTATCAAATCCAGGTCCTCATGCATACTAGGCAAATGTTCTACCACTGAGCCACATCCTCAGCCCCAAGCAAATATCTTGATATCTAATATCTACCTCAAAAAATAAAAGCAAATAACATTAAAAACTGTACTCTGTCTTCCATTATTAAATGGTACCACCATTCACCTCTTGTTCAGGCTAGAATCCTATTAGAAATGGGGGGGGAAAAATCAAACATGACTTTTCTTATTTTCCCCACTATTGCCATCCTAGACATCTATCATAATCTCTCTTTCAGTCTCTTTTTTAGGTACTGGGGATCAATTCTAGGGTACTTTACCAACTGTTTATATTTTTATTATTATTATTTTTTATTGAGACAGAATCTTGCTAAGTTGTTGAGGTTGGCCTCAAACTTTTGATCATCCTGCCTTAGTCTCCTGAGACCCTGGGATTTATAAGTGTGTGCTACTATACCCAGCCCATTGTAATTTCTTATCTAGGATTTTATTATAACTTTATAACTGATCTCTCTGCTGCTTCTCTTGCCCCTTAGTCCATTTTTCTATTCTGCACAGTGTTCTTAAAAAAAGGTAAACAAGTCTGTTACTTCCTTTCCTTGCTTAAAATCCTCTAATAGTTCCCCATAATTTAAAAAATAAAATCTAAAGCCCGCTCCTCACTTCTTCTGCTGATCTGATCTGTAATCTTATTTCCAAAGGCAAAATATCTGTGACATAGTTCTGTGCTCATTAGAGTTAAGTTTGATTCTAATCTAATATATATACTTGCAAAATCCTCCACTGAGGAGGAAATATGTGTTTAAGATGTATAAATTTACATTAAAGAAGTTGAAGTAAATAGAAAAATACAAATGTAAAATGTATTTCAATGTACAGACTATATAAAAAAGATTTTGTGGGCTGGGTTTGTGGCTCAGTGGTAGAGTGCTCCACCTAGCCATGCGTGTGGCACTGGGTTCAATCCTTAACGCCACATAAAAATAAATAAAATAAAGGTGTGTCCATCTACAACTAAAAAAAAAGAAGTCTTATTAAGTGAAATACTTCATGTGTCTTCCTTTTCTTTTGGGGGCCAGAAATGTGAACGTCTTCTGCTTTACCTCTATTGCCATGAATTAAGTATTGAATTCCAGGAGCCTGTTCCTGCTTCGGTGAGTTGTGTACCTTACTTCTATCTCCCTAGTGAAAAAGTCCCATTTAATAGGAGTATGGGCTCTCATCTTAGTCTGGGCCTGTGTTGAAACTCAGTCTTCTTGAATAAGCTCCTCAGCCTCTCCAAGACACAATGTTTTTTGATACTGTTTCCTTTTTTTATCAGATCTCATTTTTAAAAATTCCTTTCCTTCCTTCCCTCCCCTTCTCTTTCCTTTCTCTTTCTCCCTCTCCCCTAAAATTTATGGGGTATAAGAGTGGCAATTTGATACATATATACAATGTGTAATGACTGATACTATTTCTTACCCCCCTGAGTTATTCTGAGAATTATAATGAATATAAAGTGTTTAGCCTAGTACCCGATAACATAGTGCGTACTTATTATTTAATCAGAAATTCTATTAGAGCTAAATGAATCTGAGATTTGTTTATTAAGATTACAGTTTATTTTAAATGATTTTGTTGCTTTGATCACTACTTAGCGAATTTAATTTCTGCTCTTTTTTATTTTGAAAATTTCTATAAAGGAAACAATGGAAGGAATATTAAACTAGGAGTTCAAAAAATTTGTTCTCATGGTTTTACCAACAAACAACTCCATAACTCTATAACTAGGTAGAAGTATACATACTTTTACCTTTCCTCTTTTAACTGTAAAGTGGGATTATTAGACTAAGTTTTATCTAAGATTCCAATTCTGTTCTATACCTTGGGGGGGGGGAACTATGTAAATATTAATTGAATAAAAATATACAGTTCAGTCTTTCACACTGGCTCTGCCATCATGAGCCTCTTACACAGTCAAGATTAAAAAAAAAAAAACCCACTGGAGAAAATTTTGCAAGTCAGTGCCTTTTGTTTATCCCACAGGTGACTATTGTAAGGATAAAGACCAGAAGAAAAACCTGAGGCTCCCAATGCCTAATAAATGGGATAAGAATGTGTTGCATACATTTTATTTGCTAGCCCTCTGTTATTAAATGAGATTATTGCATACCAGGCCTGTTATACAATATTAAATAATAGTTTAGATAGACTAAGAAATTAATTTTAAAGCACAGAAGATCTGGCACATAAAGATGGTCTGTTTTGTACAAGTAGCAGTCATCTGCTTCTAGAAGTTATTTCTTTTCACTTTAGGGATTTCACAGTAGAAAATGACTTTTAAATTTTATCTTTTCTGCCGGGCGCGGTGGCGCACGCCTGTAATTCCAGCACTTGGGAAGCTGAGGCAGGAGGATTGCGAATTCAAAGCCAGTCTCAGCAACTGAGCGAGGCCCTAAGCAACTCAGTGAGACCCTGTCTCTAATTAAAATACAAAATAGGGCTGGGGATGTGGCTCAGTGGTGGAGTGCCCCTGGGTTCAATTCCCAGTACCAAAAAAAAAAAAAAAATTACCTTTTCACAGAGTATTTAAATCGTTGCTCTGTGTTTACTTGTTTCCCAAGGATAGAAATATTTGGCCATGGACAAGGTCAGAACACTAAATGATTTAATGGATTTTTTTTATGTTATAACAATCTTTCTTTCAGCGTTGCTAAGCTAAAACTTATAAGTGATAATTTCTAGGATGTCTTCCATAAGACATCATATTCTCTAATCATAACAAACTATTTTGAACTGTTCTCCTTTAGAAAAAAAAAGTTTCTTTAGGAGTCACAAAAAACAATAATGAGCCAAATATGACCTTAAATCTACTGCTATAGGCTGCCCTTGCTGATTGCTTTCTTTCTAAATCAGTTATTAGTTTGGGAGGCTGAGACAGGAGGATTGCGAGTTCAAAGCCAGCCTCAACAAAAACAAGGTGGCTAAGCAACTCAGTGAGACCTTGTCTCTAAATAAAATACAGAATAAGGCTTGGAATGTGAGTCGGTCGTTGAGTGTCCCTGAGTTCAATCCCTAGTGCCCTCCCCCCCAAAAAAAAGGATAAAAAAGAAATTAAATCTGCTTATTAAAGATTTGTCTTTGTGAATTCTGTGACCGTGGAGATTGGCAATATTTTGCAGTAAGATTTAGTTTTCATTATATATATAATTGGGGCAGAAGATTTAAATTATATCCACTGTTCCCTAAATGTGATTAATATGCTATGCATTTTTAAATTAAACCATTTGGCATTTTAGAAAATTCTCATCTGCCCTTATTTATTTATTTTAGATACCAAACTACTATAAAATTATAAAGAAACCAATGGATTTATCCACCGTGAAAAAGAAGCTTCAGAAAAAACATTCCCAACATTACCAAATCCCAGATGACTTTGTGGCTGATGTCCGTTTGATCTTCAAGAACTGTGAAAGGTTTAATGAAGTATGTTAGCTTCCAACCTATAGAATATTATTATTATTATTATTATTATTTATTTTTACTTTTTGTTTGCTTATTTGCTTTTGGGATTTTGTTTTGCCTGCTGAAGGAGTTTTCTAATTTGATTTAAACATTTTTTCTGCTTCAGTCCTGTCAAAAATTGATTTTATTTACAGCTCCAAAGAAGAAAGTTTGCTATGATGTATAATTTGGAGTATATAATTAAATATGTTAAGAATATTATCGACTCTTCCTTCCTAAATGAGTTGAGGATTGGATTAAGTATGGAAAGTAGTCTGCAGTTGGTAGATTTTGTGGAATATGATTATAAATAACCTGCATTTTGGATTCTTATAGAAAAAGCATATATACCCATGTTGTTGGATTTTATTATTGACCACATAAATGTAGAACTTTAAAAGCATGAACATATCTTTGTTGACTCATCTTGAATAATAGCTTGCAATGTATAATGATGAGTTATCTGATTTTAGCAATGTTACTTTTATTAACTGTGGCTTTTTTATTTGTTTGTTTATGAGGATAAGAAAGAATTATATATACCTCAAGAAGAAGTGTTACATAACATTTTGTGTTTATCTTTGGAAAAAGTCAAGGCTATTGTGGAAGTTTTCATTACAGAAGAAAATGGAATTGGATGAAAACCCATAAAATCTTTATAAACATTAATACTAATCTTTTTATTGCTTATGAAATTTGGGTGCCATATGACTTACTAAAATAAATCACATTGAGTCAAAGTTTATTGCTAGTTGTCTCTGGAAGCATCCAGATGGCATTTTAATATTAAAAACATACAAAATTCTTAGAAGTTTAAATGTTTAGTCACCTTTACAGCAATATGCCACAGAGTAAATTAGTAAAATCTCTAAATTTAGAAAATACAGTCCCAAGTTTTTTTTTATTTTTAATCGGTTTTATTGTTTTCAAATAAGTGTGCTTTTATGAACTATAGTTGACAAGACCCATCTACCTACTTTAATAATTTGTGACTGTTACCTTAAAGATAGAAGTCTGGTTATTCAAAAATTTTTAAAGCAGCATTTCTTTTATTATTTGTTTCACAAATATTTTTCTCTTGAATAGATTGATGTGTTCTGACCAATTCCTGCTAAGATTAACCTCACTAATTTAGAATGAGGCAATTATTGAGGTTTCACAGTAGCTTTCGTAACAGAACTTTGTAAAGAAAGTGGTTCCATGTTCTATAGAATTTTAGAAGGCACTTAATCTGGTTATAGCAATTTGTTCTCCCTAGTATGGCTGACTTTCGTCACCAATCCTGTGCAGTCTCATAACTCTAGAAAGGATTATAATTTCCCTTTTTTTTTTTTGACTCTGGTGTCCTTTTTAGATGATGAAAGTTGTTCAAGTTTATGCAGACACACAAGAGATTAATTTGAAGGTAAGCTTTTCAGACCATGCAAACTTGGTGAAGGAATATGCATTACCAATAGGTGAATATTCCTATCTTTTGCTTGCAGGCTGATTCAGAAGTAGCTCAGGCAGGGAAAGCAGTTGCATTGTTCTTTGAAGATAAACTCACAGAGATCTACTCAGACAGGACCTTCGCACCTTTGCCAGAATTTGAGCAGGAAGAGGATGATGGTGAGGTAACTGAGGACTCTGATGAAGACTTTATACAGCCCCGCAGAAAACGCCTAAAGTCAGACGAGAGACCAGTACATATAAAATAAAATGACATGGACTTAAATCAGTTGTTTAAAAAAAGAGAAAGAAGGAAAGGAAACAAAGCCTTTTATTTAAATGTTGCTGGAATATTCTGCCTACAGTGGGCACCTCCTTGAAGAAGCTGATAGCTTTTATACAGTATTAGATTGAAATAATGGACAGAAAACATTCTTGTCAAGAAAGGGGGAGAGAACTCTGTTTGCAACTTTAAAGTAAAAACAAAAACTAAAAGTGAAATGATTTGAGGATTTGTTACTAACAAAGATGATTCTCTGATTATTAGAAATGGCAAATGTTTACGATCATGTGATATTGATTGGTGCAGGTTACTGGGTGTACAACTAAACATGTAAGGTTCGTGTTGCTTGATAAATTGTCTCTGAATTAGAGCACAGTTATTAAGACAACTTTTAAGCCTCCCCCTACACACACATTAACATACTTTGTTGTTTCCTAGTGAAAAATCAGTGTAACTCAGATTCCACTTTAATGTCAATACAGGTATGCATTGAATCATGCCATTATATATTTTTCTCCTTTTGATGCTGTTGGAACTTAGTTTTTTGAATTGGTTTAAAGAACTCAACAGCAGTTTTATTTTCTACTCATACTTGGGGCCTAAGAAGCGTGACCATTGATCATCATTTAATCAACTTCAATGGTCTATTGAAATAAATATGTTAACTTTTCACTAGAGGATCATATAGAGTTATAGTAGTCATTTCCAGAAAACACTTCCACACAGTTGTACTTCCCAGTCACATCATCTGATCATACAGTTATTACCATGAAAGGCAGAATGTTTGTTTCAAAATTAATCTAGTTTTCTGTACATTTAAATTTGATTGAGAAGGTGACAGCTGGCTCTTATCCAGTCTTCCTTCATATCAGTTTTCTGATAGACCACTATTGGCAAACAGTAATCTGTCAACTACCAAATGTGTAAAATTTTCTGTATTTCACTTTGTCTTATTTGTAAATAGTGAACTAAAACTTCTGGCAGATCAGCAACATTTGCTGAGCCTGTTTTTTAAGCTAATGTGTATTCTTACTAATGTTCCTATCAAGAATGGATTTGTAATATATGCTGTCTATTTCTAATGTTCACATTCATATTTTGAGGTTCTATCTTATTTTAATAGAGAACAGACTTCTCAAAATCTTCAGAAGCAGCTTATTATTGAAATATCAAAATATTGAATTAAACCCGGTGGGGTTAGATTACTCATCCGTCCACCAAGTGGGACATTTGCATGGACTGGGGGCTTAAAAGACTTAAAAGAGACCTGTAAGTAAATCCTGAAAATGAGCCAATCCCCACTTGAATGGTTACTGGAGTAAACCCACCTTTGCTACCCTGATTTTAGTACCTGAGGCAGATAAACCAACTTGGCTCTGGTTCATTTTTCTTCCTTCATCTGTGATGCTCAGATTCAAGATGTGTGTTCTAGATTGTATACAGGCTTCTCTTTTGTTGGATTAAAAATTTTAGTCCTACTTTTGTATGGACATATTAGAATATAAAGTGACCAAAATAGAAGAATTTGCCATTAGATATTTTTCAGACGTCAGCAGATTTGTGGCAAATCACTCACCTTTTTAAAAATTCAGCTTAAGCAATTCAGACCATAGACTACTCAGATTATTTGACGTAATTGTCTAAGAAGCAAATATTTTTTAGTGCGTATTGAATCAAATAAAGTGCTCTAAAGAAATTATTATAAAGATTTCTTTGGGTTGTTTTTCTTTCTTAATAAGGGGTGGGGGTAAATAAGAATATGATTCAGGCCTTCTGATGGTATATTTAAACAGTACCGATTTTATTGCTTATTTACTTTTATCCTCTAACTTCTTTTTAGCTTCTCTTTTCCTTTTGTTATAAATTAAACATTTCAAAAATAGACCAGACTTTTATCATTTTACTCAAATTTCAAATTCCTAAGAAGATTTTTAAAAATTTTTTAATTTTTTAGAATTTTATTTTATTATCTTGTAAGGGGAAAAATCATTTACAAATGCTTTTCCCTATGCCTACTTCCCTTTTTCCTCAACATTTATGGTTTCAATAAGTAGACATATATCTAAGGGCACATTTTTGGAAAGTGTAACTTCATTTTATCAAGCCTTCATGAGTTCTAATATTTTGTAATTACTCTTGATATACTTTTTAATATTCTTCACTAATAAATCATAAATAGGTTCTGTCAAATGCAGGGGGAAGCAAATTTTAATTAAATACTTTTTAATATTTGAAACCCTAAAAGATAATGTTTTCCCATAAAAACATTCTCATGTTAGGTAGTTTTTTTTGTTTCCCTTTTGTTTCTTTTAATTTTAGATTGGTTAAGTCAATCAATTAAAAAGCCATATAAAATAATATGGACTTTTAATAGACTATATTTAATAGGCTCCATTTCTGTTAACAAAAATAATTTTTACTGCTGAGGAATTACTATTAATATCTGTCAATGAGTCACTTTTAAATGAGATACTCAGTTTAAATTGTATTAAAACTTTTTCTTGCACACTGATCATTGTGTTTCTAACCTCATTTGTCCAGTTCCAACATAACTGTGGTTACAAAGTATAAAAACGTACTTTTATGTTTTTCCTATTAATTCATGTTTGTAAAAAAAATTGCATTTCTGAAGACTGTTGTTGTTATACTCTCTCATATTTGTATTCTTTGTTAAGAGGTAGTATGGTAGTATTTTAGATTTGAAGAAAAGTCCACATAATAATGTTTCGTTAAAAACTTTCAAAGTTTTGGCCACAGTTCAGTTTACTTCTCCCATCAGAGGAATGAGAACAGTGTTCCTCAGTCTGTTCTGCTGACCCAAATTCATGATTTTTAGTACTTGGCTCTGCTGATTCACTGAGCTAAGAAACTGCTTTATAAGGTGCAGTGTGTGAAAGTTCCAAATATGATTAGATCATAGATTATTATCTATATACAAACATCAAACCATTACTGAAATGAGAATGTATTAGATCCACCATTGAAATTATTCTTCTGGGAATCAAGTTGGTTCTTTCTGATTTTTATTTCTTACATAAGGGAATTTTAGATAATTTTAAAAGTTAGTTAAATCTCTTTTGTTTCTTGTAAAAGATTTTGAGATTTTTAGTTAATCCAAAGAAGTAATGCTTTAAAGTGTGCAAATTGTGGATTTATCAATTACCTCAGCAGGTATCCTGCCATTTATTTATTAGTGATTAGTGTTGATAAGCCAGTAGATTCAAGTCTTCCGACTATGCCCTTGGATTGTCTCTTACTATCTAAAATGGGACTAGATGCTGTTGCTCCCTTCTCCCTTAGCCTTTACATCCTATACCCACCCTCATTCACATATAATACAAAAAAAATTTTCCTTTCTTAGACAGGGAAAGTAGCTCAGTGGTAGAAGTGTCCCTGGGTTCAATCTCCAGTACTGCCCACCCCTATCCCCCTGACCCCCATAAGAGAAAGATCTCATTTCTTGTCCGAACCAGCATTGCTCATTTGCCTGCTCAACCCTGGATCATTGAGTCGTTTTATAAAAATCTGCCCATCCCAAATCCCTTAATTAAAACCATCATTTTTAATTTGTATCATGAATTCTTAATTTATGCCACCTATATTTATTATCTGCTGAAGGTGATTCAAGATTTTCAAGATGTCTTGTAGTTGGATCATGTATCAGATGTGGATGTTAATTTTTTTCCCCTCCCGGTTATCTCCTCCTTGATAAAGCAATAACACTGCTTTAAGTCTGTTGCCTAAAAGCATGTCATAATTCTCTCCTGGATGGTGATTTTATAGGAAAGTTTGTATGCATATCACCCAATCTATCTTTTAAAAAAATTAAGAAATTTAAATGTATGCTGGAGGTAATAACAATATATTGTGGCATTTTATTTTAAAAATTGGGGAAAGTTGCATATTTTTTTAAAAGTAGGTGTTTGAGTAAAATAAAATTGAAGGTACTTTTTTAAAGAAAAAAATTTATATGCCACAGTTTACATAGACATTTCAGATTTCAACATGTACTCTTGAATATAATGGCTTCTTTTACTTGGCCAAAAGCATGTTTTACTTGGTCAAAATGCATTTCTTCCATCTTGGTTTCTTATGTTTGCTTACATGGTCCTTTATATATTTTTATTGTATCTTAGAAACAAAATTATCTTAAAAATTAGTTAATTTGGGCACATTTGTCACATCAAACTACAGAATGTATAAAATTAAGTTTAGCCCTTGGTAGCAAGTAATCTTTAAAAATTGAAAATTCTGTTTTAAATTCACCAAATTCACATGTGGGAAGGCACCAAAATGATTTTACAAGTGCCATTGCAATATTCCCATTCAATTGTGGCCTCAATTTCATTCTTAAGAATGAAATGCATGTCTGCTCCTGGTCTGAAAAATGTAGGCATTTACTATGTTTTAAAACAGCAAAACATGTATATAAGCCTATAAAAAAAAGATTTGTGCAATTGGAAAGCCTGTAATTTTTCTATGTAAACATACCTACACACAAAAGGGTTAAATTCACAGCCTTACTCGTTCCTTGCTTTCAGTATTTCAACTGGTCTCCTCCCGTCATCATCATTATTATTATTATTAATACTTCTACTACTATTATTTTTGCACATAGTTAACTGCCCTTCAATATGATTCTTAAAAAGTGCTGTTTCTGTGGTATTGTATTCTCTAAATGATCATATTTAATTTTTTTAAACAAGGTTGCAGTTTCTAATTGTTCCGTTCCTGTGTTTTTTGCTGGTGTGTAATAAGAGCAAGTTTTTTCCTTTCATGGTTATTTAATACATTAGCTGCCTGTAAATAATTCTTGTTACAATGCTCTGGAATGTGTTGTAGAAGTTGTATTAGATTAGTTTAAAGCCTTGTTTGAAAAACCACATTGTTTTGGTTATTTCTATTAAATTAGAAAATTGAAAACATTTTCAAATGAATTTCTTTTTATTCCCTCTTCTGTGAGTTGGGACTTCATAATTTTAATTCATTTAAAAAATGTATGCCACGCTCTGGAGATAGAGTCTTGAACAAGATAAAATATAACCTTTGCCTTTACAGTATTTAGATTCTGTTAGAATATGAGTGTTGTGATAGGGATTACTAAATTGGAATGCACAGGGAATGATCTAACCCAAACTTTGTTGTCAGGGAAGTGATCTCTTCACTCACAAGACAGGTCAGTGAACCAGGCAAAGAGAGAGTGAACAAAAGATACAATATGCAGAAGCCTGAGAGTGGGGTAGGGAGGAGTATGTATTTCACGAACTGGAAAGTTTAGTTTAGCTGTAACAGGGTAAGGTGGAGTGGTAAAATAAACTGAAGAACTGAGCAGGATCCTCTTCAAGCAGTCTGCAAGAGATATGAAAGGGTTGTGGCCTTACACTGAGACCAACAAGGAGTTCTTGAAGAATTTTAAGCAGGATAGGGAATGGTTGGTTGACATAATCAGATTTGTACTTTTGAAAAGAGTTTAACTGTGGAGAATAGGTTATGGAGAAGTGCGGAGCTAAAGACAAAATTATAGGCTATAAATAATCCATGTGAACCTTAAAACTAGCAATCTGGCAGTGGAATAAAGGATAACTACTGAATTTTAAAGAAAAATAGATCAATAATTGAAGCCAAGAGGCTGCTAGCACCTATGAAAAGAGGAAATAAGAGGAGAAAGGAATAGCTTATGTGGAGGTGGGTGCTAAGTTCAGTTTGGGATATGTTGAGTTTGAGGTACTGATGGGCAATAAGGTACAAGTGTCCATGGTTCTGGCATTCATGAGAGATCCCTAGATTGGAGAGAGCCTGTAAGATCCATTTGTTAGGAATCATGCTTATTTTTATTCACTGGTGAATATGCCTAGCTTATGATAAGCAAGTGTCTTAAGTTGAACTCATAATAATCGGTAACTAAAGCAACGTAAGAGTATGGTATTTCCTATGAAATTTATAGAATGAGAAGAGAATTATTAAAAGAGCAGAGGAGACAGTAGTTAAGGAATAGAAAAAGAAAACGACATGAAGACCTGTATTAGGTGGGAAGAAGGAAGAGTGATAGTAGAGCATAAGAGAAAGGGATTTCAAGAAGGGGTGGTGTATTTATCAGTGATATTAAGTGTTGGCAAAAGATAAAGTGGCCATTGAGTTTAGCTGTGATGGAATAATAGATGACCTTGGTAAGAGCTGCTCCAGATTGAGTAGCAATAAGAGGTCTGTTAGTTAAATGAATGAGGCATAGAAGGAACAACTGAGTGAGCATACATTGGTATTTCCAGGAATTCTGGCTTTAGTTTTTCTTTAGATTATATAGAACTTAAACAACCATGAATAACCAACTAAAATATTCAAGTGGAAATTCCTAATCTAGGCGGGTTTTGTATAACTAAAAATCCCTGAGGTTTAGCCACCAAACAGGTTTTTATTTCAACCCTAGTTTTGCCAGTGCCCTTATGATCTCTCTGAGTTTCAATTGGCTTTTTGTGAAATGAGGATAGTTATATCCAGTTCATGAATTTAGGTCATAGCTTATGGTGACCCATAGTAAGTTCTTCACAAATATTTGGTTTCCTTTTTCATGTCTTCTGTAACCATGAAGAAGGACAGATTAGAAAATAATTTCTCCTGCTTTACTGATGAGAAATTGCTTCCATACTGGACTTCACATCCTTTAAATCTGTCCTCAGCTCTTTAAAATTAATGTCATTAGTTCATTGTACATTAATTGATTCTTGGATTTCTGAATTCCAGCAAATATCCATAATAGGCTTTGGAGCTTTAAAAAACAAAAATACCAAAAAAATGAATTGGTAGAATAAGAAACTTAACAGAGGGTTTTGTGTCAAGCTCCCTTCTTTTCATGTCATCTGTCTCAGGTGGTAGTAAATGTGCCATTGTTTTTTCATTTGTTAATAGTGGTCTGGAAAGGCAGTGAAACACAGGGACATTTGTTTCTGACCTTATGCAGACTTAGTGCCCCTGATGACATAAAATAGTTGGAAAGCTGGATAAGATTCATTTTTAGGGCTGGGGATATAGCTCATTGAAAGAGTGCTTGCCTTGCAAGCACAAGGCCCTGGGTTCAATCCCTGGCACCACCAAAAAAAAAAAAAAAAAAAAAGATTCGTTTTTATTTTTAAAAATCTTTAATTATAAAGATAACCAAAACTCCATCCCACTACCATCTATGTAGCATTATTGCCAAAAATATTGACCCTGAATGTGTCTTTGGAATAAACAGAAGTGGAATGTAGGACATTTATGAGAGCTCTGCTTTGTATTCTTTAGAACAAAAAAAAAAAAAGTAAATGTCTTAAACAGGTAAGGAGAGTATTCTCGATATAGAAATTGAGTGTAGTAAGTGAACTTGGATTTGATGTTTGAATTACATAAACAGTCATTAAATATGCTTCAAGGACATCTCAGAAAATTGGTATGTGAACTCTTACATAATATGGAATAATGGTTAATTTTTTTAGACATGACAGTGGTTTTGTGCTTGTGTAGAAAAATATCTTTTTGGAGATGCATGATGAGATTACTAGGGATAAAATGTCATTCTGTATGCTACATTTCAGTGGTTAGGTAAAAGTGTGTATTGTATATGTATAAAATATATATGAGATACTCGCAATGCAGCAGAATAATATCCAGTGAGTCCTAGTGAAAAGTAGATGGATATTGTCTCAACTCCTTTGTATGCTTGAAATTTTAAAAAAATAAAAAGTTTAGTGTGAGATTGAACAAATATCACAAATACAGAGAAGTAGCAGTATTAAAAAATGATAGTTGCTCTGAAGGCTCTGAAAATCCTTTTACTTAAATGACTTTGGAACAGGCTAAGCTCCAGAAGGAAGACAAAGCCTTACGGCCAATGTAAGCGTGAAGTCAGTGAGAGACTTTCAAACCTGGAACTTCAAAAGATGATACAGTCAGTGAAAAAATAAACCAAAATATGCTACCTCAGAAAAGTAAGAAACTTGGGTGGAAAACAGTGGGGGTAGGGGGGATTCCCCTAAAAATTTGTATTCCAGGCTGACAAGCCAGTTTGGAACTTAAACTCATGTGGTTAAAAAACTTAAGCTAAGAAATTAAAGTTGTCTGAGATTTGAAGCAATTTCTGGGTACTTAACACAAACCAGTGTTATACTTTTGTAAGGAAAGCACTTTAAAGCCAATCTAAAAGAATTTTCATAGATAGCATTCTAGTTATCTTGGACTCCTTGTCAAAGTCACAAAAAGGACAAAATGAATAAATGAGAAACAGAATCTATCTTGCAAAAACTGCAGATATTGGAATTATTGGATGAGAGGGTTCAAAGGCATATTCTTTCAAAAAAAAATGTTTAAGTATCTCTAAAAGCAAATTACATTATGGTGCTAATTTGACTTTTGAATGACAGGGGGCTGGGGATTGAGCCCATATGCATGCTAGGCAAGCACTCTATCATTGAACTATGACTCCCTGACATTGTTGATGGTACCAAACAATGCTATCTTTTGATACTTGATCACTTAAATTCTATGCAATTTGAAATATGTAAAGAGTAGGAAAGAACTGTTAAAAAGTCAACAAGGAACAAGATATTTAACTTTGATGGAGCTGGTCTCAGTGGCACACCCCAGCAATCCCAGAAACTCAGGATGCTGAGGCAGGAGGATCTCAAGGTCAAGGCCAACTTCAACAATAGTGAGACCCTGTCTCAAAGGTCTGTGGATGTTATTCAGTGGTAAAATGCCCCTGGGTTAAATCCCCAGTAACAAGAAATTTTAAAATAAAATTGATGGAGATGAGGGATAAGCAAGAATGTATGGGAAATAAAATGATGGGTGAGTTAGATTTGAAAACCATAAAGTATCTAGACGTGAAAAGCAAAACAAATTAGATAAAGCAAAAGAAAATGAGAAGACCAAAATGGAAAAAATCTATACAGAATGTCCTATAGCTATAGAATATGTGAAAGAACAATTTGAAAAAATAGAGTACCAGAAGGAGATTACAGACAGCATGGTTAGGGATGGTGTTTGAAGGTATTTTGGTTAAGAATTTTCCAAATTTGATTAAAGTTACACATTCTTATATTTGAGGAGTCTAAGTAATAACATCTAGACCCACTGAGCTAAGTTCTACAAGGTAGATAATGTCTTGGAGTATAGAGAAGGAAATCAGAGTGATACCCTTAAGGACTGAGGGAAAGTTGTCAATCTAGAATTCTGTACCTAACAAAACTATAAAGAAAATGGAGCAAGGACAAACACTGTGGATAAAAATTAGTGAAAGTTTTTTTATCCCTCCTAAATACCACTCCTTGGTATTTGTCCAACAGAATTAAAGTCGGCATACTTTAGAGATACACAGTTAGTTCACAATGGCCAGGTTAAGGAACTAGTCTAGGTGTCCATCAAGAGTTCAATGAATAATAAAGAAAATGTGGCATATGTATATACAATGGAGTTTTATTCAGCCACAAAGAAGAACGAAATTATGCTATTTGGAGGAAAATGGATAGAACTGGAGACCATCATTTTAAGCAAAATATCCAGACTTAGAATCTTAAGTTTAGGGTGACCATTAGGAATAGAGGCAATTGGGGGAGGAGGATGTTTTGGAGTGAGATCATCTTGTGTTTATCTACGTGTGTTTGTGTGGAAATATGCCACAGTAAAGCCCACCATTCTGTGTAATTGAGGTGCACCAATTAAAATACAAAACAAAAAGTGAAAGCTTAATGTCAACCTCATTAAATGAATTTTTGAGTGCTCCAAGAAAAAGGAAGCAAGGTGAGTGTGGTGGCTTATGCCTGTAATCCTAGCAGCTCAGGAGGCTGAGGCAGGAGGGTCACAAGTTCATCTCAGCCTCAGCAATTTAGCAAGGCCCTGAGCTACTTAGCAAGACCCTGTCTTGAAATAAAAAAGGCCTGGGGATACAGCTCAATGGTTAAGTGCCCCATGGGTTCAATCCCTGGTACAAAAGAAAGGGGGGGGGGGGGGGAGAAAAAAAAGCAGAAAATCTAGGACAGAAAAAGGGGTGGTGAGCAAATAAAATGGTAAATGAAAGCGCAGGGTGAAGTTGCACTCATCTGTAATCCCAGTGACTCCGGCAGCTGAGGCAGGAGAATTGTGAGTTCAAAGCCAGCCTCAACAATTTAGCAAGGCCCTAAGCAACTCAGCAAGACCCTGTCTCTCAATAAAATATAAAAAAGGGCTGGGAAAGTGGCTCAGTGCTGTTAAGCTAGCCCCTGGGCTCAATCCCCAGTAACAACAACAACAACATCAAAAAGGTAAAGTAATGATGGAATTTTTGGTGAGTTAAGAAAAAGAGAATGACTTTCAGCATGATGATGTAGTAAGTTCTGCTTATTGAATCCCATGGAAAACATAAAAATTATTAAAAACAGACATGTAAAGGCTCTGTAAATGACCGTATGGACAAACATAAAGAAACTACCAAGAAAACCCATGAAAATTATGTAGTAATGTGTCTGGTATCTAATCCTATATGCTCCTCCCTCCTTGCATATTAGCAGTGTGGAGACTCCAGACTGCTTCAGCCAAGAACACCAGGCTACCTTTGTCCCATCTTGCATTAGGAGGGGTCTCTTCCTTGGAAGAGCAGGATAACAGGGTTCTTATCCTGCCCCCATATGTTTTTGCTGGAGTTAAGTCCCAAGTAAGTGCAGTTTAGACATGTAGGCTAACTTCTTTCACTGCCAGGAACCCAGAACTGGGAAGGCTTCGGCCACTCCCCACCTTCAAGCAGTGAAGGTGCGTCACTCAGAAGCTTGTCGCTGTCCCAATTCCAAAGTCCTGGTGTAGAGACTTTACATGGGAACTTAATCAGACTATGAATTAAACTTTTCCAGAAGAAATATTTGTAAAAGTGAAGTTAAGTTCAAACTTAAAGGCACAACACTGGAGGTTGTACTAGAAGGCAGTTGAGATTGAAAGTACTTTCTAAACTAGGCCCTCTTAGTCTGTAGGCAAGTACTAGGGAGTAAGCTTGCAGAAGTTCTCCTGGGATGAGAATAATATAAAACAGACCTCAGAAGTCCTTCAAAGAAGCCAGAAGGTGGTCAAATTAGTTTGTAGAGCAGTTGGTGCCCCAGAGTATTTCAACAAGTAATGGAGCAATCAGTGGTGATTGAATATCTGGGCGTGGTCAGGGAAAGAGTAAGGTGGGCCTAAAACCGAAGCCATTCCAAAGAAATTGGACATGCCCAAAACTGTGACCATCTGTGGATCACAGCAGAGGCTTAATAGTGATGGCAGGGAGGGAATACACTTTGCTAAGATAGTCACTAAGCATTAACAAATCCCAGGGATGTGGGAGGGAAAGGACCACCCAGAATTGCTATAACATATTATCTAAAATATCCAGTCCCTAACACATACCAAGTGTGCAACTCATACACTGAAAATACAAGCAGGCAACAGAAGGAGTGACTAGATGTCAAGTTATTAAAAACAAAACCTGAAAATTGCCATTAAAAACGTTCCAGAACATGCCGTGTGCACACTGGTGCATCTTGTAGTCCCAGCTACATAGCAAACAGGAGGATCTTTTGAACCCAAGATTCAAGGCCAGCCTGAGCAACATAGTAAGACCCACATCTCAAAATAAAACAAAAAAGTGTTCCCAGAATTAAAGAAAACAGATTAAAGAACTAAGGAGCTGGGAATGGTGATGCTTGCCTATAATCCCAGCAACCATAATCCTAGCCTATGATTCTTAGCAAAGAGGCTGAGGCAGGATTGCAAGTTTGTGACCCACCTGGACAATTTAGACCCTGCTTCAAAAGAGTAAATAGGGGCTAGGGACGTACCACTGATAGTGTACTTGAAAACCATGCATAAATAAATAAACTGAGGATATAGCTCAGAGGTAGAGCACCGCTTGGGTTCCATCCCCAGTATCACACACACAAAGCAATGGGAGGTGTGACAACAATGTCATAACAAATAGAGAATATCAAAAGATATTTATTTATTTTTTAGAACTGGGGATTGAACTCAGGGGCACTCGGCCACTGAGCCACATCCCCAGCCCTTTTTTGTATTTTATTTAGAGACAGGGTCTCACTGAGTTACTTAGAGCCTCGCTAAATTGCTGAGGCTGGCTTTGAACTCACGATCCTCCTGCCTCAGCCTCCCGAGTCGCTGGGATTACAGGCGTGCGCCACCGCGACCGACTCAAAAGATATTTAAAAGAAGAAAATAGAAATTATGGAGTTGCAAAGCACAATAACATTTGCTAGAGAGACTCAGTGGTAGACTTTAACTGGGAGAAGAAATAAAGGTAGACCAACAGAACAGAAAACTTAAAATGAACATTTCTTCAGAAACAACTCAGTGACAACTTTAAGCACACCGACACAGGCATAAGGAAGCATTAGAAGGAGAGAAAGGAAAACAATCCTCAAAGAAATAACAGCCAGAAACTCTCCAAATTAGCTGAAAAAAAATAATTTGCACATCCTGAAACCTGCATGAACCCTAAGTGGGGTAAACTCAAAGACTTTCACAGACGTGTGATAAAAACCACAAATGCTGAAAGTCAAAGACAAGAAGAGAGGCAACAAGAGAAATGCAGCATCTTATTTTCATGAAGATCAGCAGCTGTTTGGACAGAAACAAGTTAGAAGGTAGTGGACAACTTTCAAAATGCTCAAAGGAAAAAAATTGTCAATCAGAACTTCTCTGTCCAGCAAAACCCCTTCAGAAATGAAGGTGAAGTACACTCAGATAAAAAGTGAGAATTTGAGGCAGACTTGCCTATATGAATGAAATACTAAAAGAGGATTCTGCTGAAAGCAAGTGATTCCAGATGATAATTTGAATTCACCTCAGAAAAGGTAATTAATCACCACATTGGCCAATACAAATGAATTCAGATCCCATCATAAAGTTGAACATTTCAAGTCAAATTCTTATAAGTAGGGGAACATCTGTATTTCCTCTTGATTGATTTTAAAACAATTGAATAAAATTATATACATATTATTTGCCCTATAAATATAAAAATTTAATAAATGTGTGTGTTTCCTAATAGCAAAAGGAGGTGGACCAGGAGCAAAGTTGCTCAGGAACAGGGACATTGCAGTTGATAAAAATAACAAGATTTTGGATTTGTGACATTAATGGATGTAATTTGTAATATCACAAAAAGGAGCAAATTAAAACAAGTGTTAATATAAGAGCAATGCTTCTATATGGAATTTGCTCAGTATAAATTTGAAGCAGACTCTAATAAGACGTATATGGCAAAGACCAGATCAACTAAAGATATCCTCAAAATGTGCTGTGAGAAGACATTAAAGAAATGAAAATACTACAATTAGGAAGTATTCACTTAATGCAAAAGAAGCGTTAATGGGCTGGGCACGGTGACACACACCTGTAATCCCAGCAGCTCGGGAGGCCAAGGCAAGAGGATTGAGAGTTCAAAGCCAGCCTCGGCAATGGCAAAGCAATAAGCAACTCAGACCCTGTCTCTAAATAAAATACAAAGTAGGGCTGGGGATGTGGCTCAGTGGTCGACTACCACTGAGTTCAATCCCCAGTACCCTCCCCCAAAAAAAGGATTAATAGAGAAATAAAGATAAAAAATATAAAACCAAGAATACACATAAATCTAACAATACCTATAACATTAAATCATTAAATATGACTGGATTAAACAATACAAAAGACAGATTGTTATTGATTCATAAAATCTGATCCAACTATATACGAGACACACTTTATATTTAAAGCTAAAAATAGAAAAGAATGGGATTGGGAGTATAGCTCAGGGGTAGAGAGCTTGCCTAGCATGCACAAGGCCCTGGGTGTGATCCCAGCAAATTATTTTTTTAAATTTTTTTTTAGTTTTCAATGGATCTGTTTTTATTTATTTATATGCAGTACTGAGAATTGAACCTAGTGCCTCATGCATGCTAGGCAAGTGCTCCACCATTGAGCCATAGCCCCAGCCTGATCCCCAGCAAATTAATCTAAGTAATTTAAAGGATGACATGTTATGCAAACAGCTTCCTAAGAAAGATCGAATAACTGTTCTTAAAAGAAAATAGAAATTAAAAAATGATATGGAAGGACTTTTCATAAGATAAAAAGATTAATTCACCAGGGACTAAAACAGTTAAACATAAATAATAAAGCTTAGGATGGAACACCAAAATATATGAAGCAAAAACTGACAGCAAGCCCTGTGCAGTGGTGTGCGCCCTATAAACCCGGTGACTTGGGAGGCTGAGGCAGGAGGATCTCAAGTTCAAAGCCAGCCTCAGCTAAGCAACTCAGCAAGACCCTGTCTCTAGATAAAATATAAAAAAGGGGCTGGGGATGTGGCAAGACTTCAATACCCCACTTTCAATGAAAGATGGAACTACTACAAAGATTAATAAGGAACAGAAGACTTGTACTGTGCTACAAACCAACTCATCCAATGGACATCTTATAGAATATTCCTCTCAACAAACAACAGAATATACATTGTTTTCAAACACTAATGAAACATTTCCCAGGAAAGAGTGTTAGTCCATAAAACAAACCTCAGAAAATTTAAAAGAATAGAAATAATGCAAAACATATTCTCCAACTACAATGGAATGAAATTAGAGAACAGGAAAAAAATTGGGAAACTTCTGTGGAATTATTAATACTCCTAAATATTAATGAGTCAAAGAATAAAATAAGAAAATACTTTGGAATGAATGCAAATGAAGATAAAGTACTGAACTTATGAAATTTGACTAGAGCCCTGCTCAGAAGGAAATTTATAGCAGTAAATACCCATGATATGAAAAAGCTTGGATAAACAACCTTCCACCTTAAGACAGCAGAAAAAGAAGAGCAAATTATACCTAAAGCAAGCATAAAGAAGGAAGTAATAAAGATCAGAGCTGAAGTTATGAAATAGAGAAAAACAACAAAAGCAAAACCTTATTCTTTAAAAAGTTCAACAAATTTGATAAACTTTTATCACAATTGGTCAAAAAGAGACCCACTTACTAGCATCTGCAATGAATGATTGGACATTACAGAAAGTGTAAAAATGCTATGAGCTGCCAGACATGGTGGTGAATGTCTGTAATCCCAGAAGCTTGGAAGGCTGAGGCTAGGGGATCACAGCTCAAAGCCAGCTTCAGCAACTTAGTGAGACTGTCTCTCAAAAAAAAAAAAAAAAAACTAGGAATGTGGCTCAGTTTAAGTGCGCCTTGGGTTCGATCCCTGGTACCAAAAACAAAACAAGGGGGCTGGTATCGTGGCTCAGTGGCAGAGTCCTTGCCTAGTATGCTTGAGTCGCTGGGTTTGATTTTCAGCACTGCATATAAATAAATAAGGTCCATTGACAACTAAAAAATATTTTAAAAACAAAACAAAAATACTATGAGCAATTGTATGGTAACAGATACCCTAGATGAAATGGATTTTTTAGACAGAAACTACTGAAACCGACTCAAAAGGAAGCAGATGATTTCATAGACTTGTAACAAATAAAGTTGAAATAGTTTAGAAAACAACAGGAAAAAAAATCTACCCACAAAGATAAGCTCAGACTCAGCTGACTTCACTGCTGATTTCTATCAAACATGAAGAATTAATAACAATTCTTCACAAATGCTTTGTTTCGTTCTGCCTATTTGGGGAAATAGCTTGTGTTCATGGATCAGAAGCCAGCATTGTTAAGATGGCGATAGAAGAAAGGAACACTTTTAATTCATCTTATGGGACCAGATACCAAAGTCAGACAAAGACATCGTCAGGAAAGAGTACACACTAGTGTGTCTCATGGATGCACAAATCTCCAGAAGGTACTAGCAAACTAAATCCAGCACAACAAAAATGATACACCAAGATAAAGCAGATTTTGTTGTTGTTGTTGTTGTTGTTGTTGTTGTTGTTGTACTGGGGATTGAACTCAGGGGCACTCAACCACTGAGTCACATCCCCAGCACTATTTTGTATTTTATTTAGAGACAGGGTCTCACTAAATTGCTGAAGCTGTCTTTGAACTTGCAGTCCTTCTGCCTCAGCCTCCTGAGCAGCTGGGATTACAGTCGTTCCCTGCCACACCCAGTGATCAAGCAGAATTTATATCTGGAATGCAAAATTAATTTTCAACATCTGAAAATGAATGGAATACATTAATATAATAAAATACAAAAATTGCACAATATTCCAATAAATACAGAAGAAGCACTTAAGAAAAATTCAGTGCCTTTCATGAAAATCCACTCAACAAACAGGGTACCAAAGGGAACTTTGTCAACCCAATGGAGTATCTGTGAAAAAACCCACATTAACATCATACTTCATGTGAAAATATCATGGCAAAATATCATACCATGATATGGTGGGTGACTGAATGCTTTCTTTTAAATGTCAGGAAAAAGGATGACTGCTTTTACTACTTCCATTCATCATCTGGAAGTTCTGGCCAGCTCAATTAGGCAAGAAGAAAAAAAATCCAAATTGGAAAGGAAAAAGTAAAACTATCTCTATTTAACACATCAATTATGTATAGAGAATTCTAAGGAATTCACTAAAAAATTTTGAGAACTAATAAGTTCAACAAGGTGTAGAATCTAAGATCAATATATAAAACTTATTGTATTTCTACACACTTGAAATGAGCAATCTGAAAATAAAGCAATTTTAGTAGCCAGGCATGGTGGTGCACATCTGTAATCTCAGACTCAGGAGGCCAGCCTCATTAACTTAGTGAGACTGTCTCACAATAAAGAATAAAAAGGACTGGGGATGTAGCTCAGTGATAGAGCACCCCTCAGTTCAATCCCTAGTACTGAAATAAAAGATTGCTGGTGGGAATGTAAAATGGCACACATACACATGCTTTGGAAAACAGTCTAGCAATTGTTCAATCTACCAAACTACTGCATAAACAATATATTTTATCCACACAATGGAATATTAGCCATGAAAAGAAGGAACTACTGTCATGCCACAGTATGAATGAACCTTGAAAACATTCTAAATCTAAGAAGCAAATTGTCTACGGGTGCACACATGCACACATCACATTCAATGCATAATTCCATACAAAATATTCAGCAAGAGAAACTTCACAGGTTTAGAAAGTAAGCTGGTGTTTACTTATAGCTGGGCACCAATGGATTGGTCAGGTTGATAATTAAAGCATATATGTATTTTGGGGAGAGGTGATTAAAATGACCTAAAACTGAAAAAGATTGTGTATATTTATAAATATGCTAAAAATTTTGAATCATATGCTACATGTGGGCAAATTGTATAATGTGTGAAATATCTCAATCTGAGTGGAAGCCCTTATAAACAATAAGAATAAAATTACTGAATAAACAAAAGCATATAAGTTGGAAAAGGAAACTCAAATTTTAGGGGTTTTGAATTTTTTTGGAGGGAGTACCCAGACTGAACTCAGGGGCACTCCACCACTGAGCCACATCCCCAGCCCTATTCTGTATTTTAGTTAGAGACAGGGTCTCACTGAGTTGCTTAGCATCTCACTGTTGCTGAGGCTGGCTTTGAACTCATGATCCTCCTGCTTCAGCCTCCCAAGCCACTGGGATCATAGTCCTGTGCCACAGCACCCATAGTCACGGTAAGGTTAAGATGCTAGTTACCAGCCGGGCGTGGTGGCACATGCCTGTAATCCCAGTGACTCCAGAGGCTGAGGCAGGAGGACTGCGAGTTCAAAGCCAGTCTCGGCAACTTAGGTCCTAAGAAACTCAGTGAGACGCTGTCTCTAAATAAAATACAAAATAGGGCTGGGGATGTGGCTTAGTGGCTGAGTGCCCCTGAGTTCAATCCCCGGTTCCAAAAAAAAAAGGTGCTAGTTACTTTTAAACATTGGGTCTAATATGCATGTTGAAACTTCAAAGGTGGACTGGGGATATAGCTCAGTTGGTAGAGTGCTTGCCCATTAAGCACAAGGCCCTGAGTTCAATCCCCAGCACTGCAAGGGAAAAAAAACAAAAAAACAAAAGACTTCAAAGGTAACCTTTAAAAAGAATAACAGAAGTAATATAATGTACATAAAAGGGGAAAAAAGAAAATCCAAAGGCAGAAAGAAGTGGTGGTGCATTAAGCATGATGAATAGAAAGCAAAAATAATATAAAATAGGTCCAAATGTTAATGAATAGAAGTGTAAACAGATCAAGCGGACAAAAAGGAACTTTGTGAAATTGTATTTAAAAATCCATATAGCAACTGGACATGGTGGTCCTTCCGGGAACTTATGTCCTCAGAAACTTAGGGAGACTCTGTTTCAAAATTAAAAATCTTTAAAAAGGGCTGGGGATATGGCTCAGTGATAAAGCACCCCTGGGTTCAATCCTCAGTAACACCCTCCCCCAAAAATGAAAAACACTAAACATACTAACAAATTCACCACATAATGATGAGGATCATTTTGCCAGGAATATATAACTATAAATAGCTTGTAACCACCAAAAACACAAATTCAAAACAGAGGAGGGTCTGGGGTTGTGACTCAGTGGTAGTGTGCTTGCGTGGCACACATGAGGCACTGGATTAGATTTTCAGCACCATATACAAATAAATAAGTGAAGGTATTGTAAGTGCACAAGGACAGGCCTCAATGGATTCAGAGAAATCTTTATTCCTTCGCAGATTTGGGCGCCATTGGGGCCCATTTTCCAATGATTACATCATTGGAAGCCATGTACTTGCAGTTTGGGCAGTTTTGACCATGCAGTTTTGACCATCAGGGGCTAGTTATACAGGTTAAAACCAGACCTGGAGAGATGAGTACTCAATCCTTGCCCATTGTCATTTAGGACTAATTTGCCATGGGGGAAGTTCAAGGTTTAGGGCCCAGCATTCGGCATCTGCCCCTTTCCATTAGGGCCCATTGTTATCAGGAAAGAATGTACTGGGAGAGGTTTAATGTTTGGCCAATTTCCCCTCCCTCCTCCTGAGCCACATTGTCCCTCCATTTTTCTTGGGGAGCTGTCTCATAGGAATATTATTTTCCACAACCCTTCATTCCAGACTCTGAAAGGGGAGAAAGAATTGGAGGGTGTCAGGTTGGATTTAGGTGGCTGCAGGGGAAGGGCGCAAGGACACCTAGCAACGCACTGTGCCAGAAGTGACCAATCAGAGGCAGACCTACTGACCCTGACATCCACCTTGGTCCACCTTTTCCTGGGCAGGCCCCTGAGCCCCTTCCCCTGTATAAAAACCCTGAGCAGCCAAAGCCACGTGTGATTTCTTCTGGCTCTCCCACCCCGACTTTCATCCCAGGGGGCTGGAGATTTTGCCCGGGAACGCAGACTCTATCTCAATCCAGCTACTCTTTCTGACTCTGGTGGTCCCTAACCTGCTCTAGCCAGCTTACATCTTTGGCCACCCACCACCTTCGGGCTTACAATTGGTGCCAAAATCCGGGAGGGCTTTTTATCTTCTCCCCTGGGGGAAAATCAGCCCTCTCCCTCAAAGAAACCAGGAGATTCCTGCACTGCTGTTTCTCTTTATCTGGGTCAAGAGAACTGGGTTAAGTTCCCTTGCTTTTCCTTTTGTCTTCCAGTTGAACTCTCTCCTTAGTCTGTCAGTTGAACTCTCTCCTTAGTCTGTCCTTAAGTCGTGCACACCACAGACCCCTGCCATTTGAGCATGGTAGACTGTGGAGACGTCCCAGGCTCCACCAGCCCCCCCGTTTTTTCCATTCTGGACCCCCATAGGCAAGAGACATCCTGGCCTACAGCCCGTCCATTTTCCATTTTTGGGGTGAGCATGAACAGGAGGGGGGGGCACCTCTTTCTGCCTGTGTTCACCCCCCCAAGTAAAACTGGAAGGCTATAGGAAATGCCAGAACCCTGTCCCCAGACTCCAAACGCTTTTGGCTGCTATTACCATAATTTCACTAAATGGCCACCAGAGGAAGTAGCCAATTTACACGATCTCTGCCACCAAACAGACAGGTGGTGCCTTGGTTTTATTAGAGTCTGTGTCTCGCCACCACCTCTCCTTTTTCTGTCTGCCTCCCTATCCAAAACCTCCCCGTTGTTCTCTTCCTTCACATTTTGGACCCACCGGAAATGCTTTCAGCTCCTGCCCCTCATCTTCCACCTCCTTTCAGCTCCCACCCACCTGCTTCCGCCAAGACCGCAGGCAGCGGCGACTGTGTGTCCATCACCCGCATGCTCGCCCTTCCTGCCCGCAGGATCAACTCCTGTCCCGCCCTCCCGCCCCTAATGGCGACCATATGCCCGCCCCTTCCCCTGCTGCCTCCTCCATCTCCTACCCCAACTCCACCCCTTCCTTCTGTGGCTACAGCTCCTTCTTTTCTTCCTCCGGCTCGTCCTAGGCCACCTGTGCCACTCCCACGCCCGCCTCTTCCCCTCCTCTCCACCCCCTCTGCCGTGATTTCCAGCCACCACTGATACTGCCACAGCTGCTGCCGCAAGCGCTTCTCCTCCGCGGCACCCTCTTGCACTGGGCTCTGCCACCGTGGCCAGCAGTGCATCCTCCCCTGCCGCCCGGCCCCACCATGCCACTGCTGGCCACCCCCACAGCCTGCCACACGGGACCCAGATACACCTGCTGTGCCCACCCCCGCCAAACCCCGCCCACACGGCCCTGTGGACTCTCTCCAGATCGCTAGGAGCTGCTACACTTCACCCACTGTCCCCACCGCCTTCAGCCCTTACCCATTCATATGCACAGGTGCTGAAAGCCACACGTTCACCTCGTGAAGATGTCTTTGATTACCTGCTCCCCTCACCTGACTTAACCATTTTTATAGATGGCAGTTCTGTGCTGAGTCCTGCCATCATACGCTGCCAAGGATACTGAAATTCCTCAGATCCTGTAACCATGAGTAATAAGGAGCCAGACTCTATAGCACCCAAATTAAGAGACACGTTTAGGATCTTTCTCTGCTGACTCCTCTACTTATATTAAGCAATTTAAATATCTTTCCCAGACTTATAATCTCACCTGGCATGATATTCATGTTATTTTTTCTTCCACACTCACCCCAGATGAACAAGCCCGTATCCAGCAGGCAGCACAGGACGATGCGGACCAAGCCCATCTGATGGATATAAGTCTGCCCACAGATAGAATAGCAGTTCCATTAACTGAACCCAACTGGAACTATCAAGAAGGCCAGCAGGGCCACAGTTTCTGTGCCCACATGCTCCAACATCTCATAGCTGGCATGCAGGTGGTCTCCAATAAGGTAGTAAACTTTGATAAACTGAGGCAAATTACCCAAAAATCAGATAAAAATCCAGCTTTATTCCTTAACTGCCTCACAGAGGCCCTTACTAAGTATACAAAGCTGGACCCTAAATCTCCCTCTGGGGCCACAGTGCTAGCTACCCATTTCATTTCCCAATCAACCCATGATAAAAGAATAAAGCTCAAACCAGCTGAGGAGGGCCCTCAGACCCCTATCTGAATCTGGTAAAAATGGCCTTTGAAGTCTACAATGCCCGAGAGGCAGGCTCATTTACAGAAAAAGGTAGCACTCCAGTTCCACTCCCTGGTAGCTAACCTGCAGCCTGTGGCTCCAGCAACTCCAAAGGAGGACCAGCTGTCCTCTCTGCCAAGGGCAAACCCATGGCTCCTCACCAGGCCATGTCGCACAGAACAGGACACTGGAAGAATGACTACCCGATGGCTGGCCCCTCCCTAGCCCCTCGAGGGGGCGTGACCAGCCAGATGGTCTCTTCCCCTCAACTGTTGGGATTCGCAGAAGACTGAAGAAGCCTGGACTTGAGGCTCTCTGAACCCAGAGTATGCTCCACAGTAACCTTGTGGACACAAAAGCTACCTATTCTGTTTTGCCTGCCCACTCTGGGCCTTTATTTCCTTCCCAGGTTTCAATTATGGGAATTGATGGGAAACCCTCCATCCCAAACAGAACAGCTAAGCTAGCCTGTGCCCTGGAGGGACATCCTTTCACACACTCTTTCCTTGTTATTCCTTCCTGTCCAGTCCTCTTCCTACGCAGAGGTGTCCTCCAACTCCTAGAAGCCACCTTACAACTTCTTCCCAGGCATATTACTAGTACTCACCTTCTTCTACCTCAGTTTCTTATTTCCTGTACCCACTGGGAAGGACTTAAACCCATCATAGATCAGTTACTCAGGGACTCCTCATCCCTACTGACTTCCCCTATAACACCTCCACATTGCCTATACATAAGCCCTCAGGAGCCTATGGCTTGGTCCAGGACCTCTGCCTAATTAATGAGGCAGTTATTCCCATCCACCCAGTGGTTCCTAAACCTTACACTTTTTTTCCACATTTCCCTTCTACCACTCACTTCACAGTACTGGATCTCAAAGATGCATTCTTGCAAGCATAAGACCCTGGGTTCAATCCCCAGCACCACAAAAAAGAAAAAAAAAAGATGCATTCTTTATAGTTCCTCATCCTGACTCCTATTACCTCTTTGCCTTCACATGTGAGGATCCTACATCTTTTAGGTCTCAACAGCTGACATGAACAGTTTCCCAGGCAAAAACTGGCAGATTGACTTCACCCATATGCCCAAACATAAAAAGCTCCGTTACTTACCTTGGTTGATACTTTTTCAGGCTGGATAGAACCTTCCCTACCCCCAGGAAAACTGCTGACATCATTGCCTTCATTCTTATTGAGAAGATTATTCCCAGATTCAGACTTCCTGCATCCATCCAGTCAGACAACAGTCCAGCCTTCACCTCTCAGGTTGTTCAACTAGTCTCCAGAAGCCTCAGCATCACCTGAAGACTCCATATCCCCTACCAACCCCAATCCTTGACAGTAAAGTTTACACAGGGACAACTGTGTAACTTGAGACTTCACTTAGAATCTAAAGTTTATATTCAGGAGATTCCTCAGGTTCACCTAACCATCCAGGAGCAGGAAAAGGAGATCCAACCCTAGATAGACGCAGCTACTCAGCCTAATGCTAATCCATTCTCATGGCTTACTCTGAAACATCAAGGTCTTCAACTTCTCAATCTCTCCAGAGTTAATAACATCTCAGATTGTTTCCTTTGTGCAGGTTTGGACCAGACCCCACTAACAGCTGTTCCCACGAATACCCCCTTAATACTTCCTCAAAGCCTCAAAGGACCTCCTACTCACCTTTGGAGGGAGCTCCCCCTTATTACAACTCCTCAGAAAATTTCCTCTAACTCAGTACCTTGCAAACAAACCATACAGGTCTCTTCTCCCATGTTTGCTCCTCCAGGATTCTTTTTCTGGTGTAATGGTACTCTGACAAAAAACTAGATCCCAATATGCCCTTCACTTTCTGTGTGCCCTCCACTTTAGTTCCTCGATTGACTCTATATAGTGAAACTGAATTAATCTGGCCTGTTCAAAACCCTGGCATCCCTACAGGGACAAATAACATCTGTTGCCCAAGTTTCCTTATAGAACCGCCAAGCGCTAGATCTTCTGACAGCGAACAAAGGAGGAACATGTCTTTTCCTAAAGGAAGAATGCTGCTACTACATCAACAAAACTGGACTCATTGAAAAAAACATGAAACTCTTCATCATCTGAGTTTTCCCAGAGCCACATGAGTGAGGTTGCCAGGGTGACATACATCCAAATGCTCCTGCACCCTTACAGCCGCCTTCCCACTGACCCAGACCCTGAAACCTTTTATTTCCCCCATGACGTCCCCAAACATGCAGGAAGCAGCCAGATAGACTGGGGCACCCTATATCACCAAAAGGTCAGGATGTCAGGTCGAATTTGGGTGGCTTCCGGGGGAGGGAGCAAAGACACCTAGCAACACACTGCACCAGAAGTGACCAATCAGAGGCAGACCTACTGACCCTGACATCCACCTTGGTCCACCTTTTCCTGGGCAGGACCCCCTAGCCCCTTCCCCTGTATAAAAACCCTGAGCAGCCAAAGCTACATGCAGTTCTGCTGGCTCTCCCACCCCAACTTTCATCCCAGGGGGCTGGAGATTTTGCCCAGAAATGCAGACTCTATCTCAATCCAACTACTCTTGTCTGACTCTGGTGGTCCCTAACCCACTCCAGCCAGCTTACATCTTTGGCCACTTGCCACCTGTGAGCTTGCAGGGTGCTGGGTCAGATCTGGCTCTCAGCTTCAAGCTGAGAAGGGGTGAAGTGGGGGGACCCCTTCTTTCAGAGTTCTGGAACAGAGTATGGAGACCCTAGTGGGGAAAGGTGTGGGGGAGGCGACCCTGAGGTCATTGTAGGCAGAGTTCCCCTTTGTGGTCTCAGTGAATCAGGAGGTGAGCAGGAGAATATCCTCCTCATGTGCTGGGAGACAGCTGGAGGTGAGCAGAAAACTTATTAAGAAATTATTTCTATACAGAATTAAAAATAGGCAGGGGAAACGTTTCACATTTTCAAGTACAGTGAAATCAGGCAATTATAAGAAAGGCGATGATTAACTGGTTTGCTAATACTAAGGGAATAATTTCAGCAGGTAATGCAATTGGGACCCTATTGTCCTTAGTCAGGGCCATGGGCCATACTCAGATTTAGGGAGTACTTTCCATGATTCCAGGAATGTGGGTCCTTCAGAGTATAGCAAGCATGATTAGCCTTGGAATCATAGTTTCCTGGCACTTTACTCATTTCCATCCTGCTTTACAAATTATGCAAAATAAGAACAGAAATAAAATTAACAGTATAGTTATAACTAGTAACCCAGCTCCCTGTGTAGAAAAGTATTTAAAAGGGTTCAGGGTTGGGTTGTAGCTCAGTGGTTGAGTGCTTGACTGGCATGTGTGAGGCACTGGGCTCAATTCTCAGCACCACATATAAATAAATGAATAAATGAAGGTCTATCAACATCTAATAATATATTTTTTTTAAAAAGTGTTCAGAGAAGAAATTCCTTCAGCTAAACTGCCCCAGACTTCTTCATTATTAAGAATAGGCACTTTTGCATGGGCCATGGCCAGATCCTGAGATTGTAATTTTAACACATGACACGTTGTTGTCCAGACAATAAAACATGGGTACTTAATACACATGCTGTGAGATAAAATTCCTTATGAAAGGGAATATTAAGATGGGTAACATTTTTAAACTTATATCAAAAATTACAGTTTGAGATTTGAAAAGATTCCTGAGTCAGACTATTTTCCATATTCCAGGTGGTCCTGGACTGATGAACCATGTCTCTTACCACTCCTCATTAGTGTACATAGAAACAGCATTCTTCCCTGATTGATTTTGCAGGACGACAGATGCCAGTGAGTCCTATTGAGTTTGTAGAGTCAGTACAAATCAGTGACCTGTTGGATATCTGCAATAACCTGTGCTGACTATTTTTATAGTGACTAGAGGTTCCTAACCCTGCTGCTCCTGTGTTAATCCTAGTGGATGTTTTTTAGCCCTGTGAGTAAGTGAATAATTTGGGAAGGAGGGCTCCTGCATCGGGTGTGTGCTGTTATTGAAATGGGTAGGCTTTGGTTGTGGGGTAAAGTGTCAGTTTGAGGAATAATTTTGCTAGGCAGGGATAAATATGAGTCGCCCAAAGGAAAAAAACCTCAGAATTTGGGGGCATCAGGGCTGTGGGTCTGACACAGGTATAGGTCTTAAGTTCCAATAAAGAAACTATTTTCTTTCTTTTTAAACCCAGTTATAGCTGTATTTTGGTTATAAGTGTTTTTGCTAGGTGTTCAATACCAAGCTGGTCAAATTGACTTTGTTCCTATCTGCTGTTAAAAGCCAGTTGAGTTCCCACAGGGGTCACTCTTGGGGAACTTTGGGAACTTTGGGAAAATTCTATCTTTGTTTTGTATGTTAGGTATTTTCATTATAATGTGCCTTGGTGTGGATCTGTTGAAATTCTGTGCGTTTGGTGTCCTGTAGGCCTCTTGTAATTGATTTTCCATCTCATTCATCATATTTGGGAAATTTTCTGATATTATTTCATTGAACAGATTGTTCATACAGACTTCATTTTGATTAATTGTACACATATGGGGTATGAATTTTCATATATATGGTTGTGCATGATGTACATTCATATCATTACTGTTCATCATACATGTACATAAGGTAATGATATCTCTCTCATTCCACCATTTTTCATACCCCTCTCATTTCCCTCTATATAAAGTTTCTCCATTCTTCTCTCACCCCCATCCCCCCAACCAGATTTTATATTATCATCCACTTATCAGGGAAAACATTCAGCCTTTGTTTTTTGGGGGATTGACTTGTTTCACTTAGCATGATAATCTCCAATTCCATCCATTTGTCTGCAAATGCCATAATATTATTCTTCTTTATGGCTGAGTAGTATTCCATTGTGTGTGTGTGTGTGTGTAATATATATATATATATATATATATATATATATATTGAATGAATGAATAAAGAAATATATATATATTATTAATAATATATATATTATAAATATATATATAAAGATATATATATATATATCTTACAGTTTCTTTATTCATTCATCTGGTGAAGGGCATCTAGGTTGGTTCCACAGTCTACCTATTGTGAATTGAGCTGCTATAAACATTGATGTGGCTGTGTTACTGTAGTACGCTAATTTTAAGTCCTTTGGGTATAAACCAGAGTGGGATAACTGGGTCAAAAGGTAGGTCCATTCCAAGTTTTCTGAGGAATCTCCACACTGCTTTCCAGAGTGGCTGCACCAATTTGCAACCCCACCAGCAATGTAAAAGAGTGCCTTTTTCCCCACAGCCATGCCAACATCTATTATTGTTTGTGTTCTTGATAATAGCCATTCTAATCGGAGTAAGATGAAATCTTAGAGTTGTTTTAATTTGTATTTCTCTACTAGAGATGTTGAACACTTTTTCATATATTTATGGATTGCCTTTTCATCTTCTTCTGTAAATTGTCCAATTTTCAAAATTTTAATTCATGATCACTCATTATCTAGATGCCAGTGTTGATATCATGTACATGCTATACGGTGGCACACGCACATATATAGACAGACAGCATCATATGCATATAACACAAAAGCAAAGGCCTTGCAGCTTTTTGCAGGTGAATCTCCATTGCAACATTATAGATTTAAAAAAAAAAAAACTCTAGAGTTGAATAAAAATAGAACTGATCAGAAAAAAACATTATCCTAGGTTTGTAGGATCAAAATTGTAAGCTCAAAAAATATAGCATTTAAGAAAAAATAAAACAAGAGTCCTAGAAGAAAAAATGATAATGGCCATTAATTATTTTAGTAAAATAGCATGAGAAAACAAGAAAGAGAGAAAGGCAGAGGAAGGGAGAGAGAGAGAGAAAGTCTTAAAACCATTTTTCCATGTTGCATCCCAGGAGTAGTTTAAAATGGACACTTTTTCTCCTTCAGTCTCAGTTTGGTCCCTTGCTGAGCCTGCTGGCTTCTGTAGTTTACATTCCAATGTGGCTTCAACAAGACTAGGCAAGGGAATTGCTGCTTAGGGCTTTTTAACCCTTTTTGCCTGGTTGATAATTAAGTCAGGCTTGGATGCAGAAAATTATGAAACATTATCACCCATTACTTTTAAGGAGTGGGTATGCTATATCATATTCCTTACTGAGACATGCCACTGGCTGTTGGGTTATTTTTCTCTCAGTGACAAGCAAGTTAAATTTTTGCTGCATGGGTAAGTTGAGGGTAGGGGCTTGAAATAAGGCTTTTTACATGACTTTGGGCTGGGACCTCACTCCATGTGCCATTTTGCAATAATTGATTTTTTACTTTTTGGAGAATTTCTTGTTCAAAGGTTCCATATTTGGGCCGTTGGTGTAGATTATCTAATTTGTATTGTAGCCAAATTCGAGTGCTGAGCTTAATGAGGCATTTGATTTTGAGGTCAGTTTGGGAGTAAAGGTTCTTAAAATTATTATTATTATTATTATTATTATTATTATTATTATTATTATTATTTGTGGTGCTGGGGATTGAACCCAGGGCCTTGTGCTTGTGAGGCAGGCACTCTACCAACTGAGCTATATCCCCAGCCCTCTTAAAATTATTAATGAGACAACCCAAAGGGAAGTCCCGTGGAATTGACTGATTGATTCTCATGTTGGGATTGAAACCAAAGTGTCCCCTGGATTCTTTCTGACACCAAACTGGACAGTGCCACCAGAAATGGGGGAAAGTCTTCACCCCAATTTTAAAGGTGGAGGATCCCTGGGGTCCCATGGGCCAAAAGGTGTGGGTCTCAGGGCAGGGCACCTATCTGCTAGAGACCAGACAACAATGGTGGGGGGACCCCAGGGATTCCATGGACCAAAGGCATGGGTCTCAGAGCAGGGTGCCTAGCTGCTAGAGACTGGATGAACAGAGGGACATACGGACAGTTTTACCTCTGGAGAATTAAAAGGCTGGTGTTGGATGCAGGAACAAAATGGCAAAGGGGTCTCTGAGCCAGAGGTCTGCAGGGTATTGGGAAGGAGGAATCAGGGAGAGGATGGCATGGGTGTGGGAAGGGGATCAGAAAGAGGATGCTTCCAGCACCAATAAAGGGTTCGATACAAATCCTTGCACAATCCAACATAGCATAGGCCACAAAAACCCAGCCAGGGTTATGGCTGGCATACTGGCAGTCGTTCAGCCCAAGTGGACTCGGAGGGTGTGGAGGGTCTCATTCTGTAGGGTGGGGCGGGAGGTGAGGGGAGCAGTCAGTCTGGGGATTCAGCCACAGCTGCATGAGCTGTGGCTGGGGGTTCCTCAGAGATCCTTGGGGGTGGCAGACATATCAACAGTCACTTCCCAGGTCCCGGAGGTCATTTAACTTAACTGCAGGGGAAGGAGAACAGATTTCGGGGAGACAGGGAAGGGCACATGTTGCCTTACACCCATTTCCTGGTCAGGGAACCAAAATGTAAGTGCAAATGGACGGGAGGCAGACCTCAACAGATTCAGAGAAGCCTTTATTCCTTCATGGACTCAGGCACCACTGAGGCCCATTTTTTGGATGGGGAAAATGGCGCTCAGAGAGGGGATTTTGGTTTTATAGGGAACAATGATGTAATCATTGGAAGCCATGTAGGCACAGTTTTGACCATCAGGGGCTAGTTGACCAGGTTAAAACTTTAATTTAGGAGGGTAGTTGTAAAAAGGTTGAAACTCCTCATTGTCTGCGGAGATAAGAGTCCAGATCCTGAGAGATGAATACTCAAATCTTGCCCATTGGTATTTCCTGTGCCTCCATTTAGGACTAATTTGCCATGTGGGAAGTTTAAGGCCCAGCATTCAGTACCTACCCCTTTCCCCAGGGCTCCATCCTTGGCTAGTTTCCCTCCCTCCTCCTGAGCCACACGTCTCTCCATTTTTCTTGAGGGCTATCTTGCAGGATTATTGTTTTCCATAACCCTTCAGATACAGACAACTTTTTGCCAATAAATTCAAAAATTTAGATGAAATTAACAAGTTCCTAAAAAACATAAACTGATGTGAATCCTTACAACTTTTAAAGAAATTAAATCTTTAATTACTCCTCCATTGGAGAAAACTCTGAGGAGTGGCGTAGAGGAAAATGGGATGGGAGGGGTGGGAGAAGGAAAGCTAGTAGACTGAGACAGACAGAATTACCCTATGTATATGTAAGATTATATGAATCGTATGAATCTACATTGTGGGAAAAAAAGACACATTCCCTGCTGTATAATTATATCAAAATGGGTTCTACTGTCATGTGTAATTAAGAAGAACCAATAAAAAATACATAAAAAAAAACTCAGGAAAATGTCTTCAAGATTTTTTGTTTGTTTGTTTGTTTTTTAAAGATGGGTCTTACTATGTTGTCCAAGCTGGCCTCAAACTCATGGGCTTAATCCTCCTGCTTTATCCTCCCAAGTAGATGGGACCACAGGCACTCCACAAAGCAGAAAAATGGTTTTATAAATTAATTCTGCCAATCATATGAAGAAGAAATAATACTTACTTTATGCAATACCTTTCAAAGAAACTGAAAAAGGAAATACTTACTAACTCATTTTCTGTTCAATGTTTTCCCCAAGATCAGAAAACCCAATGCAGGGGGGTTCATTCTTTGCTGGTCTGCCTAAGCTCATGATCTTTTCATACTCTCTCCATCTATCAACCCTTCTCCTTCAGGACTTCATCACAATAGTGTTGACATTCTTCTACTTCCTTATGCATAATCTTCCTGACTACATGTGTCCATCAGTATGTGACTATTTGTGTGCTAATTCGTTCAAGAGATTTCCTAACTGCTGAGTGTCTGGAAGAGATATATATTTTCCATCTACTATAGAAACTGCTGTCTACATAAACAGTAGAGTCTTGCCTTTGAAGATAAATTTTTGCCTCTTGGATCTTCCATTTTCCTGGGTTCCAGGGCACTTCCCTGGGCATGAGGCTGCCACCTTAGCCAGCCCACACGCTGATGGGTGGTAGCAGGAGAACCCCTGTTACTGCTTGGATAACAAATGTGTCTGTTCCACTTGAAGTGGCTGCTGAATATCAAAATGATACCTTCCTCTCCATCATCTTCCACATCTGAGATTGTCTTTGACAATTAGGTAAAGTCCTGAGTGATAATAGCTGGTTCTCAAGGTCAGTTCAACAAGCCTTTACAGGGGTATAGTGTCTGATCCTTCAAGGGGCTTGGCAATCTGGAATTTTTCTGGCATTTAAATCCTTTTTATTTTTATATTATTAGCTAAGCTTAACATTTACTGAAATAATCATGGAAATATTTCAATATTTTAATGATGAATGTGGTGCAAACTGGCAAATATCAGCCCTGGTCTGTCCACTGAATTTAGCC